>QLOH01000824.1:0-368448 GCA_026901365.1 Sesbania bispinosa
CCATTTTACTTACTCTACCTAATGTGCTACCTTTTGAATGAGCATACTATGAGCCCGTTTGGTTAAAATTTTCTTAAAAGAATCACTTTTTTAAATAAAATCACTTATAGGAATTTTTAAGATGTTTGTCTAAACTTTATTCAAGAAGATGCAGAATCAGAAAATAATCAGTTTTCTGCTTTTTAATTTTAAGAAACAACTCAAAGTTGCTTCTTGAAAAAATCAGTTAAAATAGAAGAGAGAGAACTTTTTAACAATGTGAAAATATTTATTTAACAATGTGAAAGTATTTATTGTGGCAAATAAAGTGTTTTTTTATAATTATAGTGAAATAAAAAATTTATTTCTGATTATACAAGAATCTCTAAAATAAAATCAATTTTTAAAACAATTTAAAAAGTATTTTTTTAAGAAAAACAAACTGCGTTGTATATAAAACTTTAAATATAAGCAAGATGAGAGGTGAGGAGCAGGGTTATGCTAGTCATGTGTATCATTGCCGCACCAGGGGGTATAATTTCATTCTAAAACCATTGCCGCATATCAATCTCACACTATTTTTGCCAAAATTAAACCAATCCAAGCCATGCTCGTTTGATTATTTTGAACAATCACACAGCTTAACGCAAACCAACCTAACTTATGGCCATCCCTAAATTTAGATCATCTAAAAAATGTTATAATGAGACCAAACTGTTGTCTAACGATCGAGTATTCATGCAAGTACTATTACTCTATAAAATATATATATATTATGGGTGTGACTTACGATTTCAGCACTCTTAAAGATTACTCACTTAGCTTTATTTTCATTATAATCCACAGGCTTTCGTTATCGTTATTAGACGCATCTTTTTTGTACAATTAATTTACCACGATTCTTTTCTTGTAGGTTTGATCGATCTAAAAGGTGTAAATGATACAGGTTCGTGAAACGCAAAAGTTATGGGAATCTTATTATCGTACTAAAATGCCACTCGTATCTTCATCCATCATGAAAGCATTAAGGGTACATTTGAGAAATTCATACATATGGGATCGAGCAACATATTTCATCTTTCATAACTTACGTACGGACATTTAGTTGTATATATATATGCTTTCTTGTTTCGGCAAGTGTAATATATGCTTTTGGGTCCTTCTAATATACACAAGTATAAAATTTGTGTAACTTTACATAAGTAACTTTTACCTATTATAGTAGGTTAATCCGGTAATCTTAGATTTTTTTAAAACTTAAATTAATTTATATTTAAATACGTTAAATCTTTTAGGGCCTGTTTGGTTTGCATTTTCGTTTTCTGTTTTCATTTTCTGTTTCCGGTTTCTTGCAATTTTACAAAGGAAAAACTGGAAATGCTGGAAACAAAAATTTGCTGTTTCCAGCATTTCCAGTTTTTCCTTTGTAAAATTTCAGAAAATAGGAAACAGAGTGAAAACAGGAAATGGAAACAGGAAATGTTTTCGTAAACCAAACATGCCCTTATTTTGCAATATTGTATTGTGTGTCAACTCCAGGAGCTCAACTCCATGAGCACCCACCTATTGGAATGATGAGCCCGTCCAAAAAAGTAAAGCCATTTTAGAGTGGATATGAGTCCCAAGTCCCATCCCTCTCCCAAATTCAACCCCTCCACCTCCAGACCTTTATTAACATCACGAAGAGAAATGGGTTTGGTAGCGTGATTTCAGGGTGGTATGGGAAGGAATCTCCGAAATGAAGAAATGGGTTTGTTTTATATTTAAGGTGTTTCCATGCCCTCCATCGTTATATTGATCGAAATCCTTCCTTTGTTCGCTATCTTTGCACATCGTCTTTGCCGAAACCCTCCTATTTGTCGCTGCAGAGACTCACAACACACGGTGGTTTTGGCGTCGTTCCAAAACTCCATTCCAGTGGGTCCTCTGTTCCCCTTCAGGCACTGAAAGCAACAGAGATTGGAGTGTATGAGGATTGGGAGGGTTTGATGTTGTTTTGAGAGTGATCTTGTTGATTGTGGGGATGGATCCAAGAGGGACGCGTCCGTGATGAAGGAAGATAAGGGAAATAAAATTGTGGATGGAGAGAGAGATCAGAGAATATGAAGGTGAAGAGTACGGTGGCATGCTGGAGCAGGGAAAGTTGGTGCTCTTTGGAACTTGGAATAGAGTAAAGCTAAAAGAATAAGGATCTCTTTTGTAAATTATCAAAAACATAATTGAAAACATATCAACAAGTAACCGGTGGTTCATCTTGACCATTAAATTTTTTTATTATTAAATCCATGATGTATATTTACTTGTGTAAAGTTACACAAGTTTTACACTTGTGTATATTAGAAGGACCTATGCTTTTTAAATTCTTAATTAGCGAATCATTTTTTGTGCTATACTATGGGCCCTAGGCCCTAGCCTAAGCATTGTAAAGTGGTATGTGCTTCTCATTTCAAGTATAAATAGGCCAAGAAGAAATGAAGAAGGCATTGGTTGCTTTCAAACTAAATTGACTTATAGGATATTGTAGGATAGCTAGCTAGCTAGGTTGAACTTGCAACATGAACATGTCCAAGTCACTTTCAAGTAACAATGTGCAGCAAGGGAAGACCTTGCTTCAAAACCCATTTGAATTCAGTGATGAACAGATCCTCGAGTGTGTTTACAGAACCCATTTCCATTGTGTTGAAAAGTTCGATGTGGGATCTCTTTATTGTGTTGCCTCTAAAGTTATCAACCACTCAATTGAAATTACTGACACCATGATTGCTAAGGTAACTTCGCTTAAACTCTTTACAATTAATTATTAACGTCCTCTTACATGATAAAATCAAACATATAATAGTAGTAATTTTACTAATTTGTTTCAAGCCAATCATTATTTTAGTCCTAAAAATATGTAATCAATCATTTTAATTAGTACTTAATATATATATATATATATATATATATATATATATTACATTTTCATTTCAGAAAGATGAATATATATATATATATATATATATTCAATTAATTTAGTTTTTTTTAGTGTTTAAATTAATATTCAAAAAATGATTAAATTGATGACATCTTCATCTTTTAAATATTAAAATAATATTTTTCATGAGTCAGGATCTGTTGACACCAGGTGTCAAACTTAAAGACTTACACCAATTAATAACTTTTTGTAGAATGTGAAATTGACCAATCCAACCGTTGAATCATATTATATTATCTTCATGATCATGTATATCAAATTTCAGATAATTTGGACATTCATAGATATGTTATCTAATAGTGGACTTTTACTTATATTTTAAAAACATATTATACGTTAAAATAAATTAATTTGATGAAGTATCAATTAGTTTTCGATTTTTATGAAATTTTATAAGTTTGATCTACTTTATAAGAACTTCCAATTCAACGGTTGGATTGGTCAATTTCACATTCTACAAAAAGTTATTAATTGGTGTAAGTCTTTAAGTTTGACACCTGGTGTCAACGGATCCGGACTCATTTTTCATATTTCATAAGCTAGCTAAAGTGTCTAATCGAATAACTCTATATCATTCAAGAATAAAAATGATGTTTTACTCAATTTATTTTGCATTATTTTTTAATAAATTAAATCTTGTTTAAATATGATTACAAAAATGAATGAGTGACTTTGACAAATATAACAACAAAACCCTTTTTTTTTCCATTGTGAAGGTTTAATTTCATGGCGGATTAAACAATGTGTAATGTTTTATTGTAAATGACATATATGAAAACAAATCATTTAAATATAAATTCTCCTTAATATTTTGGTATGTAGTTTTTCTATATAAGTCCATTAATCTTTAACTATTAGACTATCATCGATTTAATTTAATATCTTGTTTATTAGAGTTTTTATACGTCTTCTTCTCCATAAATACCTTAAGGGAAAAATATGTTTTTCATCCCTATAGTTTCGGTCAACTTTAGTCTCCGTTCCTGTACTTTAAATCTTGTGTTTTTTGTCCCTAAACTTTCTAAACCTTCAAACTGTGGTCCCTGCCCGTCAGTGAGATCTGTTAACCTAATGAACTGGCTAACAAAAGTTACATGTCAGCCTCAATAGTGAGTCCCAAATAACTGACTTATCATCTAATTAACTTTTTATTAATTTTTAATTATTAAAATAATTCTAATTGCTATATTGGAGTTTTCACCTAAGCAATTTTACCCGATAAAAAACCTAATTTCATAATTATGGTTTTTTTAATAATTAAAAAATTAATAAAAAAGATTAATTAGATGAGTCGGCTGTTTGAGGTCCACTATTGAGGCTAACATGTAACTTTTGTTACCGAGCTCATCACGTTACCAGATCTCGCTAACGGTCAGGGACCATAGTCTGGAGGTTTAGAAAGTTGAGGGAAAAAATAAAGGATTTAAAGTACAAGGACGAAGATCAAAGTTGACCGAAACTATAGGGACGAAAAACATATTTTTCCCATACCTTAATCATCTAAAAGGGGTGAGCATGGAACAGGTTGGGACGGGTTTTGTCCATCCCTTACCTGACCCTAACTTTTTATCATGCTAAATTTTCAGCGAACCCGTCCACAAACCTAAAAAAACCCGACAATGTACAAGACTAATTAAAACTCGAAGAAACTCGTCCACAAACCCTAAATCCTAATTTTTTTACTTTTTTATTAACTTTCAAATATTGTTAAGAGAAAAATATCACTATATAATTATACAACTTTATGTATGGAATGTGGATAGAGCCTCTGTCATAAAGGAAAGTTAAATTAAAAAATATCCAGAAAGTTAAAATGATGTTAAGACTATAAGCAATATAAAATTATAAATATTAAATATTATATATATATATATACATATATGAGACGAGTTGGGTAACCCAAAAGTTAACCCAAATCCGTCCTCAACCCGATATCGAGTTCTTGAATGAGACCCATTTTAACCCTAATCTTTCACGTGGGACAGGGTCTAACCCAGCTCAAATAGCTTGGGTTGGGACATATCATTGGGTCGGGTCGGGTGTTGCTCACCGTTTACAATTTTTTCTGCTACCTTATTTTTCTCTCTAATATATTCATTGCCAATTAATCTATCTTATCTTATAGTGTGTTAACTCATTCATTTTAACATTTTTATTATTTTATTATTAGTTGTTTATCATTCAACATTCAATCTTATATAACATTCCTAGTTTTATAGCTATGCGGTTGAATTTTCTCTTAAATTTGAATGGTACTTTTTTTTATCACAAAAATAACACATGAAACTTCATCTATCTTTCTTACATCCTATTGTTTATACCTCTCTCTATTTTATGTTATTTAATATGATGGATTTGAGATACTTAAATCATTAATTTGACTTGTAATATGGTATGATCTCTAATTTTCACCTCTAAATTAGCTATAATAATGTGCCTACTAACAAGTCTATATATAATAACATGACTTTTCTAAAGTAAGGGATGCACTTTAGATGTTAAAGTGTGTAAATTGTCAATTGAAAAATGAATGGTTAAAATTTTAACAATGATTTAATTAATTAGTTGTACATATACATATATTTTATCACAATTTTAACTATTAATTTTTTTAATTAATGGTTATTCTCATTTTTTATAATGATTATTCTCACACTTTATGTTCTAAAGTGCTCCCACACTTTAGAGAAATCAAATCATCCATTTAAAGTGAGATTATTTTTAAAGTTAGACTCTATCAATCCACCAGTGAACTAAGAATATATGCACTTTAAATTAAATAAAGGGTAATATATACCCTTATATATTCACTTCAAAAACAAGCTCATTTTAGAGGGGGAGTAATTAGAGTTGCCTTTTAGTTACTGGATACCATAAAGTATATCCATATCTCATGATTTTCTGAACAAGCTAGCCAGCTCAATACTTTAAGGAAAAAGGTCTTTAAAGTGAGTGAATAAGTATAAGTATGTCATGTACCGTAAAAGAAAGTATAAGTATGTATGCACAATTGAATTTAGTGGATCTAGATCACAGTATACTTTTAAACAAGTAATTATTTTCACTAGTTTCCTTACAATCTTTAAAAACATAAAATAAAATAAAATAATGGGCCAATTTTGTAATTATTAATGAAAATAAAAAATAAAAATACAACATATTTTCCTAAACTAATTAGGTCCTTACTTATTCATTTTGTAAACAATCTGAGTTTTGAGTAGTGTTACACATGTTTAAAATATTAAATGATTGCAGCTACCCTTTAACAGTTACCATAAAGAATACTTAGTTTACAGCTCATGATTTTCTGAGCAGGGTGGCCAACTCAATGATCAGTTCAGAGAAGATACAATCTTAACTTCCCAACATCTCTCAGCCAAACTGAAGCGAATTGCTTGTCAGGTGATTGCTATTTTTCTGGTTAGTTTGAAAATGAATGGTGCACGTTTTATGAAACATGGTGGATGAAAATGATTTAAAATCAATTTTATAAAATTGTTTCTGTATGTGTTTGGTTTAGCGATCAAAATGGCAAAGCTAAAGTTTGGATTCCAAAACTCAACTATTTTTTACATTATAAACGCGAGTTTAAGACGTTCTAACGCTAAACTAAACATGCTATCTGAACTATGTGAAAGTGAGAACCAAACGGAAACTAAATAATTTGTACATATTGCGGTTGCAGATGATATGCACACCTCGTGGTGATCATTACGCGCATCACACAACAATGTTGATACTTGAACAACTGAAAGCCTATTCCTGGGATGCAAAAGCACTCATAGTTCAAGCAGCTTTTGCATTGGAGTTTGGTAAATTCTTGTATCTTCCCCAAATCCCACAATACCCGGTTGAAAATTCCCTTGCAGAGTTGAATGGCCTTCTATTGATCCAGCAAAACACACAACACCTTATTTACTTCAGCAGTGTGGTGAAGAAGGTAATGCAAGTGATTGAATGTATCACTGAGTGGAAGAGGCTAACTAGTGCAGGGTATGACATTAAAGATGTCCCTGCCTTATCAGACACTTTGCATGAGATCCCTGTTGTTGTTTACTGGGCAATCTTCACCTTTGTCACTTGCACTGGCCAAATTGATGACTTTACAACTGATTATAAGTAAGCCTTAATTTATAATTTTTCAAATATTAAATTGAATAAACTTAATTAATTCTTTTTCATGTCACATTTAATAACTGCAATTTGTTTGATTCAGGGGTCACAGGCATGAATTATCCAAAAATTTTGAAAATAAGCTTGACATCATTCTAAGAAGTTTTAAGGAACATTTGGAAGAGTGTAGCAAGCAGATAGGTTTGTCATGTGCCTAATACTTCCCTTCTTGTATTAATGTAATTTCTAAACTAATGAAGATGTTGAATAGAAGTCCTTTTCATATTATGTGTTCTAATTGCAGGAGCAATAGAAGATTACACCAGGCGTAGGAATATTGTCATTCATACTGGTAAAGATATTGTGAAGGTTTTGAAAGCACTTATTGTCTCTGGTGATAACAGGGATTCAAGACAGATTGTGTATAATGGCCTCACTGGAGAACAGGTAACAATTAGGGAACTTTGCATTAATTTGTTAAAGGAATAAGTTTTGAGATAGAAGGAGAGACATGATTTGAGTTTAATTAGTATTTTGCTAATGCTCCCAAGGAATTGCATAGTTTTAGTTTAATTAGAATTTGTGCTAACCACTAAGCGTGTGGATCAGCTGGTAAGGGGTTGTTACAGCTTAACCAGTGGTCTTCAACTCGGAGGGAGAGTTTTGTCACCCATAGAGATCCTACCCGACTCGAACAAGATTGCATTTCATGGAGTATACATGTGGTCTAACACAAAAAAACAAAATAGTGTTGTGCTAATGCTCCTATTGAGGAATTGCAGGATGCCACCCCTGCATTGTGTATTTGCCTTAAGACTAATTAAATGTTATCTTTTAATGTATTTTACTCTAACAGGTTAGAATTGAAGAGTTCAAGAAGAAGCATGTCTTATTATTCATTTCAGGCCTTGAAAACATTGAAGATGAGACTCAGCTTTTAAAGTCAATATATGACAAACTGAAGGAAAAACCAAAAGAAGTAGAGGGTTATAGGAAGGAGGATTTCAAGATTTGTGGATCCCCATTGAGGAAGATTGGAATGATAAACAAAAGAAAACATTAGAAGCTCATTTGCAGCGTACTAAGATTGGATGGTATGTGGTTAAAGATTTCAATTTCCAAACAGGCATCAAACTGATCCGGGAAGTCTTCAACTACAAGAATAAGCCTGTTATCCCATTGATAAGTCCTGAAGGTAAGGTGGAAAACATTGATACAAAGCAAATTATATCTGTATGGGGGATTGATGGGTTCCCCTTCAGAACCTCTGATCACACCAGACTCACTCAGCAATGGAACTGGTTTTGGTCTGAAATGATCAAACTCAATCCAAAAATAGGGGATTTGGTAAGTATTAAGTGCTTAAATTAACTCATGCCATCTTTGACATATATATATGCACATGTTTATATTTGTAGAAAATAGATATTTCATGTTAAAATTTCACATAACCTTGTTATATAAAAATTTTGTATGTATCTTTCTCTTCACAAACATTCACAAATTTTGATAGGCCTCACATATTTGATATCTATAAAGATAGAGATAGATACAAAAATTTCACATAACATGGTCATGTGAGCTAAACATGTATACATTATTACAAATTAAGTATGCTTAGGCATGTTTCAAATTTGGCAAATTTTATGGTAATGATGCAATTCATTGGTGATGGTTTCAATTCAACATGATTGTATTCTGCCAACAAAACTACCTTAATAGCAATTTCACCAGTGCACCTAACTAATTAGTGCTTTTGTTATGCTGCTTTGGTTCTTATATCTGCATATATAACACTCAACATGGAATGATTTATGTATGCATATACAATTTGCACAAAAAACTCACTAAAAATGTGATCACAATGTGCAAAAATCAGATTGAAGAGGACTGTTACCTCTTCATATTTGGAGGCACAGACAGCAGGTGGACCCAAGAATTTACCACAGCAGTGGAGACATTGAAGAGGCAGACTGAAACTGTGATGCAACTAGACATGACAATAGAGCCTTATCCATTAGGAAAGGATGACCCTAAGGTTGTTCCACGCTTCTGGATTGCCATTGATAGCTTACTTGCTAGCAGGAAACAGATGAAGGGGGGTGAAGGGGTGCAGGACTTTGCAACCAGAGAGATAAAGAGGTTACTATTCCTTAAGCAAGATCCAAAAGGATGGGTTATTCTTAGTAAAGGGTCTAATGTGAAGCTTTTGGGTCAAGGTGAGGCTATGTATCGCACTGTGAAAGACTTTGACATATGGCATGCTAAGCTGCACCAAGAAGTGAGCTTTGATGTGGCTTTCAAAGAGTACTATGAGAGAATCAAGGCTAAAGATGTTCCTAAAAAATGTGAACATAGTGAAATTGCTAACTATCCCTCTGATATCTTGGCCCGCATACCATGCCCCAATATGGATTGTGGGCGTGCAATGGAGGTATCTTCTGTCAATTATAGGTGCTGCCATGGCCTTGAAAATTGAAACTTTACTATGTTACTCTGCCTTAGAATGTGGCATGAATGAAACTATTGGTGCTTGCCTAATTAAATCACATGTTTTCTTTGTGTTCCTTCATGTCCCCTTAATTAGAAAATGAAACTCATGGGTTTATGTTGATGTGTTTATTTTTTGATTGAGGGGACTGAAAGGGAACATATAAAGAAGACATGTTGTTTCAATGTGGTGCTTGCTTGCACTCATGGGATTTCACATTTGGTTTAATTTTATGCCTTTGTGTTTGATATTTATTTATTATGTGTATCTCAAGACAAATGCATGGTTATGGCATGTAGCTACTTGTTTGCCATTGAATGGGCAGTACTAGTAGTAGTAAATAATGAATTGGTTTGAATATAATAATTATTTATGCACTATGCTTGCCAACGCTTCCCCTGCATGGAAGAGCTTAGGGTTATTTTGCAACTCACCTTGTTTGGTCCAGATCCTTTATATGCTTTTTTTTTTTTCTTTTTTTGGTCAAATCCTTTATATGCTTAACGAATGGACCTATGCACCAAAAAAAAAAAGGAAATGCATGAAAACTAATAACAAACGTTAAGGCTTATTTTTTGGGAGTTACTTTTAGCACATTCTTTTTGCTATTCACCCCAATAATGTTTGCAACTTTTAAAATTCTCATCCTACCCCTCCCTCACCACCACTACTTCCACCTCCACCTCCATCTCCCCAACCCACCTCCATCTCCCAACACCCTCCACCACCACTTCAATAAAGTTTTCCAAAAAAATACTTCCAAAAATTAATTTAAAAAGAAAACACTTAAAAATGGCTTTCGGGAATTTCAATTCAAGAAAATTTGCAAAGAGAAATTAGTTTGAGAAAGTATTTAATTTGAATTGATTAGGTGAGATAGAGGTGGTAGAAGGCCAAAAAGGAACACCTAATAGCACAAAGGAATTCAAAAAACAAAAAATAAAATTATTCCTTTTTTTCCCTTTTATTTTATTCTCATAATTAGCAACCGACCATCAATTGCTCTTTTGTTCATTTATATACATATAAATTTTGGGCTCCACAGTATATCCCTTGGCATCGTCAAAATCCAAACGAATCATTTAGACATAGGCACATTGAGATGGAGCACACTAAAAGTAACATTTAAGTTCTCACTCAACTTTCTCCTCCATCGACCATCACCACAAGATAGCATCACAAATTAACCAAGGGAACAATATTTGGTTCGGAATCTTATATTTCATAGTATTTGATTCAGGTGCTTTGTTACCCGGAAAAGCTTAAACAACAAACATAGATCATTTCAATTAAACAAAATGTTATGCATGTAGAAAGCAAAAGGGATCACTCTGTACAAAGAATCTGTAAAATACTTATGAGTTGTGGATAAGGAGAATTCCTCTTTTATTCTTCAAAGGCTTTTTGAGTCTCGATTCATTCTACTACTTTCCACTCATGCTGAGATGCTCCTTCTTTCAGAGTGAGATGATGATCTTTTCTTCCTGCCTTGAATAAGGTGGTGCTTTATTTTTTTTTGAGAAACCAACGACACTTCCCTTTTCTCTCTCTTTAATAATATATATAGATATATAGATTTACTATTTATTTTTCTTGTATGACTTATAGATAGCTAAAGACTAATTCCTTTCGAGACATAAAGATTCAAGTGAGTTTTAATTTTCCCAACAAAGTCTTTTACATATAAACTGGAAAAAATTGAACCTTGTTATGATGTTTAAAGAAGGCTTTAGTACCCGTTTGGTTTAAATTCTAAATCATCCAGAATCAATTCTGCAGAATTGATTTTAAATCACTTCCGTCCAAAGTGCTTCGTAAAACGTGCATCATCCATCTCAACCATTCATTTCTAGAATCAATTCTACTCAACTGTAAACCAAACGAACCCTTATTGATTTTGAATTGACTATTTGTTGGAAAGGGAATGCAAATTTTTTTATTTAAAAAATGGAATTAATTGATAATAAATGTAGGTTGACGCACTCCTTTTATTTATGGCAATACTAGACCTAGCTATGCATATAAAAATAAAAGGAATTAAACCGTCTACTAGGGTTTGACACTTTTGTATAAGCTTTAATCTCTCCTCATATTGAAATCATTACTTTAATAACAAACTCCTCCAAAGGAAACAAATTAACAATTAAATACAATATATTCATGAGAAAAAATATTTACGAAAAAATTAAGAAACCATGGAACATGTATTTGTAAATCTCTCAATGATTCTTTTTAGAAGTGATATAAACGGTTTAACCAGAAATTAAATGCATATATATGCATAAATCAAATTAACTAATTCAAATTAATTAATCTCAATTTGTATTCTAAATGACTAAAAAGATAGTGTTCAAATATATAAAATGCGATGGTTGCAAGGTTGAGAAGTTGAGACACACGAAGCAACCAAATAACTAAATTAAAATACGAAAGAATTGTTGCTCAGTTCACAAAGTAAACCGAGATGGTAGGAAGAGCTCACAGGTTCAATCCCCTCTAAACACACTCTTATGAATGAGTGAGGAGGCATAATTGTGATTATGGATGTCAATTGGGCGGGGCGGGTAATACACTACTTGTATCCATACCCGCTAAAATTAACGGGTACTCATGACGCGAGTAGTGAGTATCAACGAGTATCCATTAATGTTTAAGAATTTAAACTTTATAAAAAAAGAGATAAAATGTTATATAATATATTATAAGAGTTTAATATATATATATACACTATCAGTGTAAAAAAAAATTTACACAGACATCCAATGATGTACTGACACATCATTTATTGAATTTGATAACACATGTTGTGTTATATTCATTAAATGACATGGTTACACACTATTGGATGTCTATGTAAAATTTCTTTACACTAACAGTGTATATCAATTAAATCCATATATAATTGATAGATAGATTAGTAAATACAATTGAAATAAATAGTTAAATAACATCTAATTTGTTTTTGTTTAACAATTAACTCATGCAACATGTAACTATATCTAGTCTAGTTAAATAAAAAATAATGTTATGGGTGTGATTCCACAATATAAAAAAAACTCATGAAAAACCTTTATTGAGATTTTAAAATCCATAAGTTCACAAATTTTGATAGGATTTCACTTACTTATCAAAGAAGAGAGGGATAAGTATAAAATTTTAACATGATAAGATTATGTGAATTAACATGAAAGACATTATGATGTATACATGCTCACCAATGTAATAGTCCATTAAAAATCTCCCGAACAATTTAATATTCGTTTGGTTTATAACTAAATAAAATTAATTATTAGAAATCAATCAATTGCTAAACACGTCAATTAGAATTGATTTCAAATCTTTACAACTCTGTTTTCTATTGTACAAACTCAACCAAACAAGCTACCAATCTTCAACAACAAAGAACTGTTACTTCAGGCCTATAGAAGGGACGCCCCAATAGAAGCATATTCTCAATGATATATTTTTTTTAAGCAAAGAAATTATATTCTCTATTATGGTGATTTTAACTTCAATAGTAAGCTTTAATTTAAAGTAGAGTAGAAGAACCTTACAGTAATTTATTTTATTTTATTTTAATTTTAAAATACAGAAAATAAGCAGATTTTTTATTATTTAATTAAACTTCTCAATTTTATGAATAAAATACACCAAGGGTATCATTCTTTTTAGCAGCAGCACTCAGAGTATATTGTTTTCTTTATTCGCAATTTTACCTTTATCTTTTGTAATCATAACATTACTTTCAGCACTGTTAGTTACACAGATTCTTTCCTTCAGGGTTCTATTTTATTTGATGAAAAGAGTACAGTCGAGGTTGGTTCATAAATAGCAATGAATTGACATTTATGCCCTTAATTATTCATTGGTCATCTCGCATACATTAACATCATGAACCCCATTATGGGTATATTATAAAATCGAGTAAACCCACAAATTGGTCCCTGGATTTTTTCGTATCGGGCAGTTTAATTCCTGCTTTTAAAAATGACCACATTAGTCCCTGACATTCTTCACCGTCCATCAATTTAGTCAAACGTCACATTTTCCGTTCAAGGAAAGCTGAGTTGACACGTTAAGTGACACATAGGATCCAAAAAATCTGCAAATTAGTCCCTAACTTTTTTTAACATCGGACAGTTTAGTCCTTGACTTTTAAAAATGACTGCAAATTAGTCCCTAATAAAGTCATTTTTAAATGTCAATGACTAAACTGTATGATGTTAAAAAAGTTATGGATTAATTTGCAGGTTTTTCGAATCCTACGTGTCACTTAACGTGACAACTCAGCTCTCCGTTAACGGAAAATGTGACGTTGTACTAAACTGATGGACGAGGAAAAATGTTAGGACCAATGTGGTCATTTTTAAAAATCAGAGACTAAACTGCTCGACGCAAGAAAAAAAAATTAGGGACCAATTTGTGGATTTACTCGATAAAAATCCATACTAAAAAAAACTTAGGTGCCAGAAAAGCAACTTATATATTTATTTTCTTAATGTAGCCAATCTCTTTCTTGATCTATACTGAAGTTAACTATCGTTATGGTTATGCATTGTAAACTAGTGTGCTTTTTTCAGCCTATAAATAAGCATCTTTTGCTTTCAATTATTTGCTTAAATACATTTGAAGATAGATAAAAACATAGTATAGTGGCTGAATCACCATGTCTAAGCAAGTTTCCAGTAACACTCAGCAGCAGGAGAAGGTCTTGCTGAACCCATTTGAAATCAGTGATGATCAGATTCTGGAGAAGGTTTACATAACCCATTTCCATTGTGGTGAAAAGTATGACACTGCATCTCTCTACAGTGTTGCTTCAAACGTTATCAATCACTCAATTGAAATTTCTGATTTGGTTATTAAGGTAATCATACCCACTTTATACTCATACATTTATATATGTACACATCAAACAAAATAACACATTTTGCCAAGAATTTTACCCTTTAAATAGGTCCATGTGACTCAATTCAAACCAATTGATCGAACTCGAACAGAATTGTCTCTCGTGGTTTAGACCTAAAAAAGTCATTGCAATTTGCAAGGATAATTCTTTCAACACCATATGTAGCATATGTTTATGATTTTTTATGTACAGAATGGCCAACACATTGATCAGCTCAGAGAAGAAACAGGTCCATTAATCTCATTTCCACGACTCCCTGCCTTAAGCGAATTGCTTGCCAGGTAAAGTTTGAATTAAATTAAATTAAACATTATAACAATTTTCAGTATAGGCACACTTATAAACAAGTATAATAACCAAAGTTTTTTCTTATAAGATATGTTCAACTACATAGATCAAACTACATTATAATGTAGTATCATAAATCATGTCTTTATTGAATTGAATTGAAATAATTGTTGTAGATGATATGCACACCTCGTGGTGAGCATTATGCGCATCAAACAACAATGTTGATACTTGAACAATTGAGATCTTATTCATGGGATGCAAAAGCAGTGATAGCTCTAGCAGCTTTTGCCTTAGAGTATGGGAAATTTTGGCAACTTGCACCTATTCCACGAGACAAGCTTGGAAAATCATTGGCAGAGCTTAATGGACTTCAAAGCATCATGGAAAACACTCAGCACCTTGCTAATTTCAGCAGTTTGGTGAAGAAGGTTATGCAAGTGATTCAATGCATCACTGATTGGAAGAAGCTAACTACTGCAGAGTATAACATAAAGGATGTGCCTGCTTTGTCAGACACTTTGCATGAGATCCCTGTTCTTGCATATTGGACAATCATCACATTGGTCACTTGTACCAGTCACATTGATTTCATGGGTGATAAGTAAGCTTACTTGGTTAAGTTACCTTGTTGGACAACATCACTTTATTTACATTTTTTTATATATCTTAAAAGGAGTAATTCTTGCATTACATAGTGTCTATAGGCAAAATTAATTAAAAACTCCAGATAATGTTAAAATAATTTCAAAAGGACTTTATTGTCATTTTTATTATTATTTTAATACATCTCTAGTTTTTAATTAGTTGTACCTAAGGTTTTAAATCAAGGTTCACATAATTTACATTAAAAGTTTGTTGTGATGGTTCATAATTGCAATGGCTTTGATTCAGGGGTTTCAGATATGAACTATCCAAATTTGATTATAAGCTTGACTTTATTCTCAAAAATTTCAAGGATCATCAGGACAAGTGCAACACACAGATAGGTCAATACTATGTCTAGTTAGTACTTTACGATTCATTTGTCTCTATATTAGAAGTGTGTTTCCTTTGCATGACTTGAAGTACAATGCTAATTGGAGATTGTATATGTTAATTGCAGGGGCAATAGAAGATTACTCGAGGCGTAAGGATATTATCAATGCCATTCAGACTGATAAAGAAATTGAAATTGTAACGTTTTTGGAAGCTCTTATTATCCCTAGTGATACACAAGATTCAAAACCAATAGTGTATAATGGCCTCACTGGAGTACAGGTAAACCTATAACTAATATTTTCTTATGCTATCATGCCAATAAAGTATCCTAATCTTAAGAAAATTACCATATTCATTGTTTGTTATTGAGAAATTATCATTTTTTTTTATTTTTAACAGGTTGGAGTAGGAGAGTTTAAGAATAAGTATGTGTTATTGTTCATTTCGGGCCTCTTGACAACATTGACTATGAGATTCAGCTTTTAAAATCAATTGATGAAAAATTGAAGGAAGATCCAAAGGAACTAGAGGGTTACAGGAAAGAGGATTTCAAGATTTTGTGGATCCCCATAGTGGATGTTTGGGATGATGAGCAAAAGAAAATGCTAGAAAATGTTACTAAGGTTGGATGGTATGTGGTGAAGGAATTCAATTTCCAAACAGGTATAAGGCTAATCAAAGAGGTATTCAACTACAAGGGTAACCCCATTATCATGCTCATCAGCCCTGAGGGTAAAGTGGAGAACCCTGATGCAAAGCAGATTATTTCTACATGGGGGATTGATGGGTTCCCTTTCAGAAACTCTGATCACACAAGACTTACTCAGCAATGGAACTGGTTTTGGACTGAAATGATCAACCTCAGTCCAACAATAAGGGAATTGGTAAGTATTAAGCACTACAAACTGATGCTCATGCTTGTCCTGTTTGGTATATAATATATTCAGTTCATTGGTGATGGTTTTTGCCAAAAAATGGAACCAATGCATCCAAATAAGTACTTTATGTTAATTTGTTACTTACTGCATAACACACAAAATGTAATCATGTAACCTAAGGAGTTGATAAAGTGAAGCAAGACAAAATCTCATATCTCACAAGTTGCAGGTTCGAACCTTCATTCATCTCCTTAAGAGCTGAATGTAACTCATATGTGCTCTGTGAGCCGGAGGCTTCCCCTGTCTTGGAATTTTGTAACTACTATCTAAATGTAACTACTATCTATTGTATCAATGCAAAATCAGTACCGGTAGTTTCTTCTGCAATCTGCAGTTCTCAGGCTTGTGGTTTGATTGCAACCTCCAGCTCTTTTGCTTATGTTACTGCTAAAATAATTTATTTATGGTTTTTTAGTTGTTATTATCTTCATTTATAATTTGAGATAGCACTCAAAATAAAATGATCTATGATTTTTCATGTCCATAAATCAGATCAAAAGGGACTGTTACATATTCATCTATGGAGGTACCAACACTAAGTGGATCCAAGATTTCACTACAGCTGTGGAGAAATTGAAAAGGCATGAAACTCTCAACCTAGAAGAAACCACAATTGAGTCATATCCATTAGGAAAGGATAACCCCAAGATTGTTCCACGCTTCTGGATTACCATAGACAACTTGCTAGCCAGCAGGAAAGTGATGATGAAAGGTGGTGGTGAGGAAGTGCAAGATTCCACAACAATAGAGATAAAGAGATTGTTGTTCCTTAAACAAGACCCACATGGATGGGCTATTCTTAGTAAAGGGTCTCACGTGAAGCTTCTTGGTCAAGGTGAGGCTATGCATCGCACTGTCATAGATTTTGATGCTTGGAAGGAGAAACTGCACCAAGAAGTAAGCTTTGATGTGGCTTTCAAGGAGTACTATGAGAGGTGCAAGGGTAAAGAAGTTTCTCACAAATGTGAACATAAGGAATTTGCTAACTACCCCACTGATATTCTAGCTCACATACCATGTCCAAATAAGTGTGGCCATGAAATGGAAGTAGCTTCTGTTAAATACAAGTGTTGCCATGGTCGTGAAGCCAGTGATATTGCCTAAGACCAAGGTATGCTTGAAACTACTGTTCATGCATCAGTGGTTTCATGCATGAGACTTCAAAGTTTGGTTTACTTTTGTGCGTGTGATCACTATTTATGTGTCACCAGACAAACGCATGGTTGTTGTATAGGCACATTCTGTTGTATAAATATTGATTTGCATTCTGTGTTATTTTGTCTGTGTTATTATAACTGATGAATTGGTTCGAATAAAATAACTAGTTTTGTGCTCTGCTTGCTTGAGCAGAATTATAACCCTTCCCTTCTCTGCTCTGCATGTTTCTGGTTTAATCAAAGCTAGGACTAGTTCTCTCTTCTCTAATGAGTGGGGACTTCATCTCCAACTCCAAGTGTTTTAACAGTCCCTTCTTGTCTACATTAAGCACTCCTAGAAAAGCTAACTACTACATTTAGTGTCATATAGATAGGTCTTACATTCTTACAAGCATTGTAATTTTTTTGTTCATCATTCGGCTTTTGTATTTATATTAGGATTAGGATTAGTGATGAACAATAGATGAAAAAAGAAGTGGAAAGTGAAGAGAGGGTGACAATATAAAAGTTGTTATCCAAAACCTTAAGCATCACTTTGAAATGTATGAAATGAATTATATTTTGAAAAGGGAAATAAGTTTTACAATTTTCTACATAAGTAAAAGGGAGAAAGGTTTTCATTCCATTTTATAGGAAACAAAAGTAAATGATTTTAGGGTAGGTTCACAACTCAATATTTTAGTGCATGATTTGAGGCCAAGTTCTAGACCAAAGTTCCTCTTCATCTTTCATGGCGAGTCATTGGTACTGATAAGCATTTTCAATAAAGTCAAACTGCAACACCTAGTGGTGTACACTCCAACTTTAACTCCAAACATTACTGAAAATCCATAAACATTATATATAGCCATAGTCGAAACACCATAAATAAATACTTCGCCTACCACAAAATAGAAACTAGAAAGGGCTCCAAACACTAGAAAGCTAGTGCTAAACGCCTCCACATACATAAGGTCCACAGCCTACGGCTAACAAGATCAAGTCTACTAACACATAATTTGAACTGTCCCCATGAGATGGAACTTGATTATATGTACAGCATTTTGTGTCTCCATAGAGGCAGCTTATAGGCCTCAACAAAAGAACATTGAGTTACAGACATTATCTGCAATTTGGGCATGGGAGGCACAGGAACAGCTCCAGCAGCACTCAGCCCACCATGGCTTGAAGATGTTTCAGATTTGTCCTCAAATTTCATGAAGTGCCCCAATTGAGTTGCAGCCAAGTGAGCATAGCATATTGGAGCAACTGCAGAAAGGAAGATAAATTTATAGGTAAGCTTCAATAATGAATAGAGAACATATAGCAATACCCATCTATTCAAACAAATAAGTGCTGCTGGGTATGAACTACCAACAGAAATTGCAGTGGTACTTCTCTGATAGCCTGTCACATCACAAATAATTAACTTAGATGATCTTAAACTGAAACCTTAAAATATTCAGCCTGATGCATCAAATAGGTCTGAAGTTCCACTTACACATAAGATAGAGAATGGACAAGCTCCTGCAGTTCATCAGGAGAGAACCCAACTTCATCCAGATAGCACATGGTAGTGTGTAGGCCTACTGGTACCCTGAGCACATTTCAAAAGGAAAAAAAAAAAGAAATGTTAATAATAGTTCCTACACAACCTTTCCCAACATATAGCTAAGCTAGGTCTACCTATATTTAATTTTGAGGTTATAATAAATAATAGAAAGAATGACAGCCTTCCATGTGTTTCACACCACTTGAATATATCATAAAGCAGAATAAAGATCTCTATTTCCACTGGGAACTAGCCATTAGGAACTTCCAGTTCAATGTAAACACAAGAAATAAATCTAACAAAAAATTAGTAAAAGATTTCTCAGTCACTAGATTTCCCTATTTTAAATAGAAACAAGTGTCTCAACCTTTTTCTGTACTTCAAATAGAAACAAGTACACATTAATTAACATCAGGTTTCTATTAGACTATCAGCAATAAAAAACCAGTTACATACAAGCAGAACATAAAATGAAAAAGATAGACATCTAAAAGAATAGCACATGCACAATTCAAGGCAAAGACCGAGGGAAAAGGGCCTACAATATAACCACAAAGCCACAAGCATTGCAACTCTTAAAAACTAGAAACATAATATACAGAACAATACAACAAAATTATATAAAAGAAAATGGGTGCGTACTATCATTCCAGCATGAGCACATAGGTAGAAATCATAATTTCTGGGATGACAAATTTTATTGTCGATAACAGTTACCTGTAAAACAACAGGTTAAAAAGTGTGAATGAATATATATTGTCCAATTAAAATACTAGAATCTTTCTGAAAATTCTCAAAACACTTGCCAGGTGGGACATTGTAGGGAGATCCAGGCTGGAAGAACCTTGGTGTGATGGTTCTTCTGAGCAACAATTACCACAAATTTTGGTTCCCACTTTTTCATCAAGAAATTTACATGCCTAAGAAGTTCAAAGTCAATAGTAGCCCTTATGACTAAATGTTTAATATTTAAATAGCATAGTTGATCAGATTAAGAACCTGAATGATTTGATCAAGTTCAATATTCAATACTTGATTGAACTGTGACTCACTAACACCATCCCTATATTTGATAGAAAAAAAAACAAAACACCATGTTAAGCTCCACCATAAAGAATCATCATATTATAAAGCAAGATATAAACATGCTTGAACAAAAACCAGATGCATTTCATAGAAAATGAATACATGGTTAACATACAAAATAATATCATTTGAACTAGCCAAATACTTAATCACACCCCACATTAACCCACACTGAACAATTACCTACATATCATTTAACATCACAATAATAACAAATATGATAAGTATCAAACATAATTATAATAAAACTTCAAACATTTACAGTTGAAACTACAAAAATTACAAAAAGAAAAAAGAATTAATAGCACAAGTGTTCTCAAAGAAAACACACCTGAATATGATTATATTTTCAGGTTTTCTCTTCCAGAAACTTGAATAGAAATCAATCAAAAGCTCCTGCAGTAGAGAAAACCGATCAGCCAAGACAGACCCTTAATATAGATCATCAGGGAAAAAATGCCTGTAAAATTAACTGCCAATAGACTGCTTAAAACATTTGCTTGACAGAAAAGAAAGAAATACTCCAAAAAAACACAGTTTGTCAATCAAGTGCCAGTACTAACAGAGAAAAAACTTAATGCTATTAAACAACATGTGAAAATCAAACCCTCATAATGCCTTCATCCTCCTTTTTCTGAAACTGCTGAACAAATTGTCTATCATTTCAACCTTTGCAGACTGAGTACGAACACAAGCTCTATATTTTGAAATTAGAGGCCTCTCTGGAGCTGACCACCTACATGTGCATATTTAGGGATTAAGCATGTAAGCTAATACAAAGAAACCAATAAGACTTCTTATAGGAAATTAGACTTGACACCAACATATGCATTTGGAAACAAATTCTATTCATGGAAAACACACAAGAGACAAGACCAATTATAATTTACCGCAGCAATTGAAGGAATATCAGTCTGCCCTGTGAGCCATGTGACACATCCATGCCTAAAATGAGGGTGGGAGCTTTGGAAACAAAAGGAAGAGATGGGGAAATTTCAACGCCTAATAATGAATTCACACCACCAAGCTGCAAGACAATATATGAATTCATGAAAAAAAATCCTAATATAAATTAAGCATAAAAATTCATTATACACATCAACCAAGCCTTATCCAAGTAGGTAGTGGGGAAAGGACATGAAGATGTTCATCTATTGCAGTGATATATAGAAATAAGATTTTTTTTACAGGCCCATGCCTAAATATGGACATGAAGAAAGTTGTTTCACAATTTTACCAGAATACCAATTCATAACTATATACCTTGGCATTGATCTTCAACAAAACATTGGTCAGAAGATTGTCATTGACCCTTAAAGGACACATGCACTGATTCACGATTCCAAAGTCAGCAAGATTCTTCTTTTTCCATGGACCTTGAATGTCAAGAATCAATTTTCATCTAGCGCACTTGAAAATTGTTTAGGCATAAGATACAATTACATCAAATCACTAACCATAAATTTCACAGTTTTTGCGTTCAGGAATCAAGCAGAGGAGGAACTGAGGAGCCCCAGGAAGTTTAGACTGGATGAGCTCAAACATCTTCTCCACTCTAACCATAGGAGGAGCACGCCTAAATTGACCATTTTCTTCAAACACATCAAATGGGGATCTATCGCCTACAGAAGTCAAAGGAGAAAAATTGAGTCAGTAGTTCTTTTATACTTCAGTTAATATGCAGTAATAGTACTTACAATTCCTTTCATATCTGCAACTCTAGTCAGATCCCTCACAAGCCCTCGTACATCACAGCGTGCAGAGAAGTTAACCACAGCCCATCTTTCTATCTTAGTTGGCCGCACAAATTTCTGGAGAAACATTTAAGTTATTAGAACCTGAGTCAATATTGTTATTAAGTGGACCACATATTGGCTTAACTGACATGCAAATTGAATTAAATACCTTGTTGCCAAAATTCCAACGCCCATTCCTTGGGTTCAAATCCTCACCATTGCCAAACTTCAACTATTGAAGAAGATTCAATAATCAGTTACAAACCATAACACATAAAACTAATGATACTTGTGAATGATGATTGAAAAATAGCAAATTACCTTAACCTAACATAAAGCAAAACAAGACCCTTCTAGTGCAAAAAATAATTAAAAGGTTCCATCAATTCATACTTCTCTATATCAAATTAGACTTGACATCTAAAATCCAGCATAAAGCTAATCAGACTGTACGCAATATAGTAAGATAGAATTATAAGCCTAAAAGAGAGCAAAGATAAGAGATGTCTACATTTCTATATGTTCAACAGCATAAGACCCAGGTAACAAGGATGAAGGGAATAGGTTCCACAGTAAGAAGTACATCAGGAATTGCTTGGTTTTTCTATAGGTATTTTGCAAGAACAAGAACCTATTAATAGGTCTAGACAATATGAACATAAAATCCTTACTAAATTTTCATACAGGGACAGTAAGACTCAATCTTTGACAAGACAACACAATGGAATAAATAGTGAGAATTTACTTAATGAAACATGGCAATAGCACAGAATTGGCTTAAAGGTAAAGATGTAAAACCACATTATAACTATAAACTATCTCTTGGCACCATCATAATAAAAAGGGAAACACGTCATTTCTCAAACAAGAGGACTTAAGAACTCTTTAATTTATAAACCTCAAGAACGTCAAGATCATTGTTTTAAATGGAAAATTAGACAATACAATTTAAGAATGAACAAGAACTTTCATGAGTATAATGATAAAATATATATACCCTTGGAGCAGGCAAAACACGACCCTCCACTTGAGTAAAGCCATTGCTTATAGAAATTCCACAATTACGAAGCAAAGGTTCAGAACCATAGTTGCTGGTTCTTAGTGCCTACAGCAAAAATACTAGTAAGATCCCTTAACCCAGGAGATATGGATAAAAATATCACTCAAAATTTAGCAAAGAAACTTACATCAGACAAAATTTTCATCCGCTCTTGTGGTTTCTGCCTGGACTTCTCCACTAATGAAGCCCTTTGAAGTGTGGACAGAGCTTTTGTGTATCGTTGCAAGGATACCAATTCACAAGCTAGAAGAACGACAGAATGAAGGGTCGGTTGATATGCAAATAGTAATTAAGATCCATTCATACCCCAATCACTGCTAGAAAATGCATTATGGGAAGCAAAAAAGAAAATCCTTAACTCACCTCAAAGGGAAATATGTCGGCCGTTTAGGCTGCCAACATTGATACATGGAAGATCACCAGAGTAACGGAGATCTATCTTCCGAACATTAACAAAATAATCATATACAGTCACTTCCTCAGCATTATCATCACCATCCCTTCCTTTGCTCTTTAGAGTAAAACTGCAAAATCATGCCTTCATCAAAATCGTAACTCATCATGTAATAAAAACTCTTACAATTACAATGCAGCACATACACAAGGTTAATAATTGGCTGTCCTTAGCCAAAGAGGTTTAACAAAATTAAAAGAGAGAAAAGAAATACGTCTGTTCTTTGCATGGGAGTTCACTGAGTCCAGTAATTTTGAACTCTTGATTGGATGGGTGAGTTTTGATCCTCAGGTTTTTCAGTTCTTTTGGCCTGTTTAAGGAAACAAATAAAAGATCAGACATGATCAATGAAGGGTGAAAAAAAAAATTCAGAGAACTCACGTACCTTTGCCCAGTCAAGCTGAAAAGGATCTCTCACATTTTGATTGGAAATTAAGAAGTCCACCACAGGCCCAGGTTGAATCACCATGGTAGTTGAGACATCTAGATAAATTGAACATTGCAGGAATTAGACAAAAAGTACTGCCATAAGAAGATTGTGTACAGGATATGTAATGGATTTAACCTATGTTGAGAGACAGGCCACTCTGTGTAGTTCTAAAACTTGAATGGAATCCTCTGCAGCCTAGAACACCACCTCCAACATCAGCAAAGTTATTCGGATCATTGTGGAAGAAAGATTGGCGCACAAGTAGGCAGCCTCTGCAATACACAATGTACAGTTAAAACATTGGGACATTTTAATGCAACATAGACATACAAAGGAAAATATCAAAGCAGTTATAACAAACTAAAAGGAAAACACAATGTACTTACTGCTTAGCAGCATGTTGCCTCAATATGATATCAAGCACTCTAATGGCTTCTTGGAAATTCTCAGATTCCTGCCCGCGTAAGGCATTGGCAATGGCCTGCATTGGAATTTTTGCAGCATAGCTGATCTCAACTTTAAATGTCTTTGCACGGTATGGTCGCCGCATCCTCTTTCTGTCACTCTCATTGTCCCCATTTCCATCAGGGCTACAATTGCCATTATTTCTACAAAAAGGGAAAATAAAAGGTTACACAACCAATTGGAGGGCCAAAACAACAACCATATGCTAGTCATTTCTACCTGTTAGAAGTAACATCCTCCAGAACAACTTCAAACTCAAGCTTGTTTCGAGGAAGGGAGCCAATAGTAAACAGACTCTTCTCACCATCATATGCAAAGTCCTTACCATTCAAGTCAGAATGATAAGTCTCCTGCACCCTATCCATTATCTTTCTCCCTACACCTTTACCTTCTACAGGGCGTCCATCTTCATAACAAAAAGACACCTATATTTACATGCCAAGGGAAGAAAAAAGTTTAGTTAAGGAGCTTTAGCTTAAACATAAATAAATACAGATATATACAAAATCAAGAGATATGTGTGAGGGACATACACTATAATGGAAGAAATGACCATCATTGTTAGTGACATTAACTTTGAAGTGATTGGTTTGAAGAGGTATTTTTGATCCTTTTGATCCCAAACCACGTCTAGCTATTGGAAGACGGGAAACCTTTTTCTTAACAGGTTCAGCAGGGACAGGGAATGCCTCTTCAGCTTTGACTGGTACAACATCTGAAGGGACTGGAGGTGGTGGTGGCAATGCCTCCTCCTTCCCATTTCCATCCGCCTCAAACGAATCCATATCCTATACATACAAAGTGACAGATATGGGGTAAATAGGAGTGCACATTATCCAAAAGAATTGTATAATTTGAAATTTTGAATAAACACAACTGAAAAATCACCAGGATCCAAACTAATCAATGACCAGGTGAAGTGAAAACCAGAAGAAGGTA
Source organism: Sesbania bispinosa (assembly GCA_026901365.1). Taxonomy (NCBI): domain Eukaryota; kingdom Viridiplantae; phylum Streptophyta; class Magnoliopsida; order Fabales; family Fabaceae; genus Sesbania; species Sesbania bispinosa. The sequence goes on from QLOH01000824.1 coordinate 25,532, forward strand.
ATACTGCCATAAACAAGTTTTCACACAAACACCAGGAAAGAATTAAACTTGAGTAAATGCTCAAATAATGTTATGAAGAAACACCGATATACATGCAACATTAACAAACAATGATATTTTTTTTGGCTAAACATGAATGCCCTAAAAAGAACTAAACCAAATCAGAGGAAAAACGGCTCTTTTAAATTGGACAAGATTTAATTAATTACTAATTTCAAAACTAAATATGTAATAAATAATAAATATAATAAAGAGATAAAGTTCAGAAAATGAAGCAGCAAAACAGCCCAAACCAGCAAGTGGAGGAATACACAAATAGTTGCAAAAAAGGAAACTGTTATTCAAATGGCGTAAAGTTACTGACATAGGAAGGAGAATGGGAAAAAAAAAATATGCAAGGCATGTGAAGCATGGTCAGCAGTCAACACCTATAGCAAGTAACACACTCAAATGAAGTCACAGCCAGAGAGAGAGAGAGAGGCACCCTAACAGAAAAGCAGCGTCCAGAAGTTAACATCACAACAAAATGAAATGAGAGTAAAACCAAAACAGAACAGCGTTGCACAAAATAAAGCTTTCACTTGCAAAAATAATAAAAACGAAAATGAACCCCAAAATGCTAAATAACAACCATTACAGAGTAACGAGTGACACAAAGAAGGTTCATTTCTGAAAAAAATGCAGTTTGACTACAAAGCAGAAACCTTTTTCCTTTAGAGTGAACAGTCGGAAAAAATAAGATAGAACTCAGACACATGCAGCACCCAAAACAACCTCAAAAACCCAGAAATGGCAGCATTGTAAAATTTCAACTTTAGGGGGGGGCGAAAAAAGATAGAGAAATTCCTCTTACAGTACAACGAAGCTAAAGAAGAGTGACCCATTTTCAGAAAACAAAGTTAAAAAAAATATTTTTTTTGAAAAAATCAGAACCCAGAACAGCAATGCAGCATTACATCATCAGAAAGACCTACCAAAACAAACAAACAAACAAACAAAGGAAAACATTTTCATTTTCAAAAAAAATGAAAATTTAATAATTCAGCAACCTTGAGGTGAAGCTGGTGAAGAATAATTTAGAGGTTTGTGCTGGGAGAAGAATTGGCTGAGACGGAACCCTAATTCCCCAAACCCAAAGAAGAGAGAGAACGGAGAAGTACAGAGTTGGAGTTGGAGTTTGAGAAGCTGAGAATGTGTGGGGCAAATGTTGTTGTGTTCTGTGTCAACGCTCGCTATCTAATACTATTAACTCTTTAAACACCGTGATGTCATGTTCAACCGCACTGGTGTCCCCTGCAGTGCGCTTTTGTACAGTTAACACGTGGCGTAGTGTGAACCGTTAATTTTGAAAGCAGTGATTGAATGGATGGGTGAGATTGAATGAGGGTTTAGGGGTATGGGCTAAACTAGAGCGAGTGTGCATGAAGAGCCTCGGGGTGCGTCAGAGAGTTCTCTGTTCTCTGTTTTAGACTTCCACAACTGCGGAATTGACGGACCAGTCCAATGGCCCCAAGATTCGGTCCCTTTCAGAGTATGTTCAACGGAAAAAAATTAATTGAAAAAAAAAATAACTGTTTCTATTCTATTTTTTTATTGAAAAAATACTAACAAAATCTTTTTTATGCATTTTTTAATATATTGAATATTATTAAATATATTTAATGTTTTTATTTACATTATTAGTATGTAAAAAAAAAATATTAAAAAATAAAGTCTTCATGATACTTTATATTATGATGTAATAAGTGTTTTCCATACTAAAAAATATAATAAATATTTTCATTATTTATAAAAAAATTATTTCATATTTAAATATCAACTTTAGGTTTTGGTGCTAATAAAACTATTTTTTAAAATATTAATTGATTATTTACCTCGTAAATATCAACTTGAAATGTTACTAGAATTTCTCTTATGTATTTGATTTGATAAATAAATTTTAAATAATTCTTTAAAATGTTATTAAAAAATTAAAGATGGAAAGTATTTGATACGAAATAAAACTCTTTGATGACTCTCTTGAAATCAAGCACAATTTAAAGCAATTTCACCTTAATCATGACTTGCTGGTAGAAATAAAGTTATTAAGATAAGGAACTTGACATTAACCACGACCCGCTAGTAAAAATTGAGGCGCCTAGAAGATAGTTTGGCCGACTGAAGTAGAATTGGGTCGACTGATTATTATTTATGGCCGAAATCATTACGGTATTTCGGTTCATGAAAAGAAAAATAATCATTATATAATTATTATAATAAAGTTGAAATATTTAATATTTACTCTTCAAATGGTAAAATGTTTTTTGTTTTGAACCAAATGATGGAGGTAGCTCTTTCAACAAGAATTTTTCCATCCACAAGACTCGAACCTGCGACTTAGTTTAAGGGAAATCTAGCATGTACCACTTGAATTAACCCCCGTTGGTGCAAATGATAAATATTTAATACTTCCTCTGAATATGAAAAGTATTTGATGAAAATAGAAATATTTATTGAATTAATTATACAAAAATTATTTAACATTTACTTATTTATTACTATTCAAATAATTCACATAGTGACTTATGCATTAATATAGTTATATTAATATATATTGTATACGTAATTAAATGCATTAATATAACTACATTCGTAATTTTTAATATTAATATAACTATATTTGTAATGAAAAATTATGAATATAGTTATATTAATACAAGGGTGAGTCTAAGGTGAACAAGTTTTTTACTTGTGTACCCATATATACACAAGTGTTTTGACCCATGATAGGAGGTTTTTTTTAGTTTGAAAATTGTGACCTCTTCATTCTTCTCCTAGCAAACCAAATTGCTCCATGTCCACAATTCTCCTTCACCATTTACCTTTGTCCATCTCCCTCATCGTTCAACTTTGTGGCTTTAACCCCTTGCGGCACCTCAAACTTAAACCTACAACCAAAGTTCCTGTGAGAATCCTGTTCCTATGTAACTATATATATATATATATTCATCTTCCCCACTTAACCTCTCCATCATCCTAGGCCAAGCCATCATTAACCACCATTGCAGCAACCACTCTCACGTCCTGCAAGTACCCATTGTTCATCCTCCCTCTATCGTGGCCTTAGCTTCTCCCACCATCGTCCCACTACCTTCCATCCAAGGCCTCATTGTCCCCGGTCACCACAAAGGTTTGCAATCCACACCTCTACAACCTCCTCATCCTAAGCCTCGACAGGATCTCTACCGGCCGTCATGAACCACCGTGCACCTCCGAGTTACAACCACCCCACTCTTGCTTCACAGTCTAGTGCTACACTAATATCACACAAATACCTTAATTATGAACACAACTAAACACTTGCCTGATGCCTCATTTTATAAGACTACAGTGAATTTTTGCCTCAAAATTTTCCTGCACCAAACTCAATTATTGCAATTTTGACCACCAGTGACATTGATACCGAAAACGATTTCATTATAAATAATCTACACCGTTCAATTAAAATATAATATATCACATGGCTAAAAATAACTTGTGTACTGGTGAACACGTTTTTTATTTGTGCACCTTAAACAACACCACTAATACAATTAATCATTTAGTAATTATTGACATAATTACTACATAATTTTACATGGTAAAAGATATTTTATAAATCAATTATATCCATTGTATGTAATATAACATATTATATAAATGTGTCTGGTATTATAAAACTGTACATTACAAATGATAATATAATATAAAAATAGTAATAATATATTTCATGATATTATATTATTTAATAAATAATATTATATTGATATTAATATATTATTCATTGTTTTTTTTACCAAAAAATTGTGACTTAATTGACAACGCGGGCTTAGATCGTGGAAATCCCACAAAACACACTCTTAGAGAGGGGTGAAGAGTTAATTGTGACTAATCTTCAAACAGCATTGTCCCTCATAATAGGGGATGCATTGGTTAAAACCAAAAAAAAAGTTATACTAGCATAATTTACTAACAATATAATCATAATTAATAATTAGTTGTATACAATGCATATTGTATTATTAATGTGTATTGATTAAAAATCATTAACAATGTATTTGTATATGTTATATTATTAATATTAATTGTATACATTGTAAATTTTTAGTGTATATTTTATATAAATTAATAACTATTTATTTTAGTGCTAATTAATCATAGTTAATCATAAAAGAAATAATAATACAATGGATATAATTAAGTATAAATATGTTAACTAATATGTATTATTATATATAACAAATTTAAAAATTAGTAATGTATACCAATTAATATGATTAATACAACAATATTAATACTTATGTATTAATATAGAAATTTATTAATGCATACTATGTATCATAATCAATATTTAACAATAAGATGTAAATATAGTGAATATTAATAAGATTTTATTATTTAATTAAATAATAAGCTGTATATATACTGATAAACATGAGTGAATAATAAAATTCATTGTATATGCAGTTTATAATGAATATAATTAACTATAAATATGTTTACTAATATGTATTAATATATTATAACAAATTTTAAAAATTAGTAATACATAACAATAATAATATGTATTAATACAACATACATTAACACTTATGAATTAATATATAAATTTTTTAATGCATACTATTTCACAATCAATATTAATAATAATATATATAGTGAATATTAATAAGATTTATTATTTAAATAATAAGTTGTATATATATCGATTGATATGCATAAGTGAATAATAAAATTCATTGTATATGCAATTTATAAATTAGGCATTGTTTTAAGGGTTGAGTATGAATGTTTACACCAAGTGTGTTTCCAATGTGGTAAGTATGGTCATTGAAGGGAAAACTGCTCAGACCCATACCCTATTCAGCTTGTGGTTTCTGATAATAATTGCCAAAATGGAGAGGGTATTATTCAGCAGAATGCTCCTAGTGTTAGTGACAAGGAACCTGGTAATGTGCAGAATTCTAAGGTTAATACTGAGGTTGTTAAAAACTATAGATCCTGCTCAGGAAGAATCTAGCCCTTTTGGTCCATGGATGCTTGTTTAAAGAACACAAAGAAAGAAACCAATGGTTTGGCCTAAACAAGATGCCTTACAGGTAGGAAAGGCCAAAAAGGGTTCTAGATTTCCACTCTTACAACATATTTCAAATGAAGAGGAACAAAGGGATGTTGAGGTTATTCTCAAAATCATTCTCAACACCAAGTAGTTAGAGTAAGAAATCCTAATGCTGGGAAAAATTTTCAGAAGACTAATTCCAAGAAATCTGTTGGTAAAGCTCAGACTTCTAAGACTGCTATAATTCAGAAACAGAATCACCAATTGTCTAAGGGTGCAGAACCAAAGAACCAGAACCAGAAAACAAATTTAGAGTCAGCCAAAAAATCCACTGGACCAGTTGTATCTAAAAGTAATATTTTGAACTATGGGAAAGGTATTACAGATCAACCTAGCACATCTACATTACAACCACAGAATCTGGACAAGGAAGAGCAATTCAAAAGGGAGCAGGATCACCTTCTTACTATGAAATTATTGCAGAAAAATATTTCAGGTGAACAGCTGATTATTGATTATCATAAAGCTTTTCTACCTGCCACTGATGGTATGCCAATTGACCCTAAACCTCCTGATGGTAATAGCTATAAGGTTGAGAATAGCAATGACAAAAATGTTGACACCATAATGAGTGATTGCAATGATATGCAAGTTAACTGTGAGATAAACTCTCAACAAATGAAAAATAGTTCATCATGAATTTTATGTCCTGGAATTGTAGAGGGATCTATGCTAATTAAAAGCTTTTCTAGTCTTAAAGACCTAAGGTTTGAGTATGATGTGCATTTGGTTGTTCTTATGGGAATCCATGCCTCTGGTGAAAAAGCAAAAAAAAAAGTCAGTAAGTGGGGATTTGATTCCTTTCAGATTTTTTATTCTCAGGGGCAAGCAGGGGGTTTCATTATTTTATGGGACGGTGCCTATTGGAAAATTAATTTTCTTTCTCATTCCAGTCAATTTGTATATGGAAGTTCAAACAGGTTTATATGCTCCATGGTTACTAAAACTATATATGCTAGTCCTCATAGCACTAACAAAGCTGTTCTATGGGACTCTTTAAGAGATATAGCAAATTCCAGAATTGATGAATGGTGCCTAATTGGGGATTCCAATTCTATTTGTGACTTATCAGAAAGGAAGGGTGGTGCTAAGAATATTCCCATCATGGTATATGCCAATTTAATGATATGATCCTTGACTGTAATTTGCTAGATGTAGGTTTTGTTGGCTCTCTCTTTACTTGGAAGATAGGTAATTTAGTTGAAAGGTTAGATAGAAGTCTTTGTAATATGGATTGGAGAATTCATTTTCCTAATGCCTCTATTATGCATCTACCTTTCTTCAAATATCATTGTCCCATTCTCATGAAATTTGATTATAGTAGACCTAAAAACAAACATAAGACCTTTTAGGTTTATTGCTTCTTGGCTGTCTCATCCTAATTTTTCTGAATTTGTTTTGGACAACTGGATTGGAAATGAGGATTGGAATTCTTTGGTCAAGAATTTTACAACTCATGTGTAGATTTGGAATCGGGAGGTTTTTGGTAATATTGGTAGAAAAAAGAGGAATCTTATTCATAGGTTGGAAGGCATTACCAGGAAGCTTGATACTGGACCTTGTCAAGATCTTGAAATTTTCAAAAAAAAAAAGTTATGGAAGGAATATGAGGAAGTCTCATACCAGGAAGAATTACCATGGTTCCAAAAAGCTTGGTGTAAGTGGATAACTTCTGGGGACAGGAACACTTATACTTTCACGGTTCTACGATTGCTCGAAGAAAAAAGAATAAAATAGAGTGCTTAGAGTTTGATGGGAATTTAGTTACTGATATTCAGGAGATGGAAGCCTTGGCCACTGAATTTTATAAAGGCCTATTTACTAACACATAAGACTATTCTCCTTTCTGTTTAACAAATTATTTCCCTATTTTACAGCAGGAAACAATTTGATATGCTAAATAAACATGTAAGTGATGAAGAAATTAAATATGTTCTTTTTGCCATGGGGGGTCTAAAGGCTCCTGACGCTGATGGCATCCAAGCTCTATTCTATCAATCTCAATGGAGTACTGTTGGTAAGGATATTTGTTCATTGGTACATTCTGTTTTTATAATCCTAGTAAAGTTGAATTTATTAATGATACTCTAATTACCTTAATTCCTAAGATTGGGGGGCTAATAGCCTTAGACAATTTCATCCAATCAGTTTATGTAACGTTTCCTAAAAATTATTACTAAATTTTATCCATAGATTAGGAATGTCTCATCTTGTTGGACCTAATCAAAGTAGTTTATTCCTGGGAGGCAAAGTAGGGACAATATATTATTACCCAAGAATTAATCCATTATATGAGATATAAAAAGGGAAGGAAGGGTTGGATGGCCATTAAAATTGACCTTGAGAAAGCCTATGATAGGCTGAATTGGGATTTTATTAATGACACTCTTAGAGAAGTGGGATTACCTGAGAAAATGAGAGAGACTATTAAACATTGTATTTCTACACCTAAATTAAGAATTCTTTTTAATAGGGAAGCCTTAGAACCTTTTTCCCCCTCAAGGGGAATTAGACAAGGTGATCCTATATCTCCTTATATTTTTGTTCTGTGTATTGAAAGATTGTTTCATTTAATCAATTTAGTTGTTGAACATAAATTTTGGAAGCCAATTAAAGTTGGTAGGAGGGGTCCTTTGATTTCTCATTTAGCCTTTGCTGATGACCTAATATTTTGCTGAGGCTAAACTGGAGCAGGTTGAGATAATTAGTACTATACTTGAATTATTTTGTTCTAGTTCTGGTCAAAAGGTGAGCAATGAAAAAACTAGGATATCTTCTCTAAAATGTTTGTTTACAGGTTAGGGATGATATCTATAATGCTTTTGGTTTTCAGAGAACAAATGATATTGGTAAATATCTTGGTGTTCCAATTATCCATAATAGAGTGAGCAAATCTACGTTTAAATTTGTGTCCTCTAGAGTTAAACATAGATTATCTAACTGGAAATAAAAAACCCTTTCTTTTGCTGGTAGACTAACTTTATCTCAGTCTGTCTTAAATACTATCCCTTCATATTTAATGCAAATTGTTTTCTTCTATCTCTACTTGTGACAATCTTGATAAGTTGTGCAGGGATTTTCTGTGGGGCGATACAAGGGATAAACGTAAGATCCATCTAATAGGCTGGGATAGAATCTGCAGCCCCAAACTTATGGGAGGTCTTGGGTTGAGGAAGAGTAGAGATTTAAATATATCATACATATGATGAAAATTTGTTGGGGGTTGATAAATCAGCCACAAGACCTTTGGGTTCAAGTCATAAAGGCTAAATACAATTGTGGTAATAAATTAATTCCTACTATCAAGAATAAAGCAATAGCATCTAATTTGTGGCATGGGATTTGTCATGTTTGGAAAGAGCTTTTAAGAAAATGTACCTGGAGAGTTCATGATGGTACTGCTATTAATTTTTTGGAAGATGACTAGGTAGATCTTCCAGAACCTCTGAAATTGCAAGCATCAATCCATATTCCTGATTCTGAAGCTAACACTCGGGTTAAGGATTACCTTACACCTGATGGGGATTGGGATATGAACAAAAATTCCAGCATGCTTCCTACTCACATCTGCAATAAAATCTCTGTTATGCCTCCTCCTGTTCAGAATTCAGGGCCTGGTAAATTAGTATGGAAGAATTCTTCTGATGGATGGTTTTCAGTTTCAACAGCTTATGAAAATATTATCTCACCTAGGCAGTTGGGTCCTAATCAGCTAATGAAGCTCATTTGGAGATGGCAAGGCCCTCAGAGAATCAGAGTGCTCCTGTGGAAAATTGCATCACATGGTCTATTAACTAATGTAGAAAGATTTAAAAGGAAATTTTCTGACAATTCTACCTGCCCTATGTGCCTATATGCTCAGGAATTTGAAATACATACATTCAGAGATTGTTCAGAAATTAAACACCTATGGTCTACTTTTTTCAGAGATGATTACCTGGAAGAATTTTTGGAACCTCAATCCTTGAATCAATGGCTAATGGCTGCTTTAAACAATAGACCTTCTGATGGTGATTTGTTGAGGGGGGACCTTGTGTTTGGGTACACCTTGGAAGAAATATGGAGATTTAGGAACGATATTGTCTTCAATAATCATAGACCCTCTGCTGAAGCCCTAAAGCAGCGAATCTGTGCTCATATACATTCATCTCCTGGCTTTTAGAAACCCTAATCACCAAAGGAATAATCTATTTCTGGAAAAATCCTTTTCCCCTCCGATGGTGTGCTCCAGAAGAAGGCACTTTCAAAATTAATACAGACGGTGTGGCCTCTCCTTCTCGTGCGATTGCAGCTTACGGCGGCGTCATTAGAGACCACTGGGGTAGGTTCTTGTGTGGTTTTGCAAGCAAGCTTGGAATTGCTCAGTAGTTCAATCTGAGCTCTAGGGTATCTTTCGAGGTTTAAATCTCGCTCTGCAGAGGGGATATAAGACTGTTATTGTTGAATCAAACTCTATCATTGCCATCAATCTTATAAGAAATGGCTGCAGAGAAACACACCTTTCATTTTCGCTAGTTGAGAGGATTAGGCAGCTGAGTAGGAATTTCGAGCATCTCTCATGGGTTCATGTCTACAGAGAATGCAATTTTATGGCAGATTGTTTTGCTAAATATGGTTTAGATTTTTCTGAGAGGTTCAAAACTTTTGAAGAGGTACCTCATTTTGCGGTGTTAGCTTATATCTTAGATAGCCCCGGTTCTCCTAATCAGAGAGGATTTTAGTTTTTTGTTTTGTCTGGTTTCTGGCCTCTTAGGTCCTTTTCATTCATAAAAAAAATTAGTTAAATATGTGCAATGTAAAAGAATTTATATACAATATAATTTAATAATCTTTATTGTTTTACTAAATTAAAATTATAATATTATTATAAGTAAATATATAGTATTAAGTTTAGTATTTATTATAGGATTTATAGTATCAAAGACCACATTAAATATATGAAAAATACTAGGTAGATTCTACGGTACATTTAATAAATTATGGGCATTAATACATTTTATATGTGTCATTAATTTATTGATATATGTGATTTACTTGTTAACATATCAGCTTTAAAAAATTAATTATATTTTTACCTTCAATTATTTCATTATATTTGAAAAAACAACGTTAATTTTTTTTATTTTTTTCATCCTTTTTCTTGTTATTCATAATTCTTTAACCCGGTTTCAAAACATAAAATAACATTACAGAGATATCATCGATTTAAGCACAACAAGCATACCATATCTTTTTATATGAACAACCTCAAAACGTAAAGTAAACTCACTCTTACAAAAAAAGCAATCTAGATAAAATACTTAAAAAACGAAAACAGAGTTCAGGAGTTCAAAATCTACTGATAAGAAATTAAGAACGGTGGAAGAACTAAATACTAAAGCATTCAATCTACAATAAATTGTTTATTGCAAACTATGAATCGTTAAATTAGAGAAAAATGTAATCCTCCAAGAATACAAAATTAATGTCATAAAATAAATAATACAAAATTAATTAATTCATACAGAGGGGAAAATTACTTTCACTAGAGCAAAAACACAAAGCAAGTGAATGACTCTATTTTTACAAACCCTTCAAGTTTCAACCCAAAATGAACAAGTTATTGTGATGACTTTCCAATTTCCAAAACAAAATGAGAATGAGAGGGAAATAAATTACTGCAACATGTAAACATTTTATTTGTAATTACGAAAACGTAATAGATAGAGCTAGTTTGTAATTATAAAAATTTATTAAATTTCACTTGACATAGCAAGTGCATTACACACGGCACAATGAACGTGTGACAACTCACGACTGTACCGATACCCATAATTTATTGACGGTACTGGAGTTGTCACCAAAATTCTATTCAATATCTAACATAGTTATGTAATTCTATTATGGTGTGTGAGAATTATTTAGGGTCCGGTCGGTTTAACTTTTTCTCATTAAGAAATGTGCATTATATTATTGTGCTTTTTTTAGTAGAAGTAATGACGTTTTTTACACAACATATTTTTTTTGTGCAAGACCACATATATCCTCCATGGGAGGCAACCTATCGAGCTGGGTAGGACCTCTATGGGCGGCAAAGCTCTCCCTCCGAGTATTTAACACAGCTGCATACCCAGGGCTCGAACTCGAAACCACTGGTTAATAATAATAATAATAGTGATTTTTTTTGGTAAAAAAAGAAGTGATACTGTTTTGTATATAAGTTTTTAATTTAGTTAAAAAATTAAAAAAATGGAAACAGTATGTATTTTACAAGCTTTTTAACTTACGTTACAACAGTGCAAAATCATTATTTTACAAAATTGATTTTAAATTTTTTCTGTTTAACAAATTTCATAAAATATACATTACTCATATTTATTTTTAAAATCAGTTTTACTTAACTGTAAACCAAACGAACACTTTCTTTACATTAGCCTATAAAAAGGTGAAATATTTTTCCTAAAAAAAAGCAAATATTTTCCTTTCTAATTTTTTCCCCTTATATATTATTATCAACTTCAAATTTTGATGTTAATAAAACTATTTTTAAAATATTAGCACGTTTACATTATGAATTAATTATTCTATAAAAAGTTTAATATTTTTCTATAAATTTGAAACTTTATTTAAAAATCTGTTTTAAATTCACATTAAATTAAATTTTAATTGAAGATATTTATTAGTATATGATTTTAAAGTAAATTTTAACGTAAATAATAATTAAAATAAATTAAAAAAAGTGATTGATAGATTTTACTATTATATATTGTGTATATTATACTATTTAAATAGTACAAATTAAAATTGTATGCATTAAATTATATCATATTATAATTAATAATAGCACAAAATCAACATATTAATTAATGGGAGACTCCATAGTTTCATATCAGTGTTTCTAAGTTCACTCTTTATCTCATCATTCCACTCATTTTGCTACCAATATTGTCCAGTAGAATCCAAAATTTGATGAACACATGATGTTTTTCTACTATTGAGCTCAAATTTTAGTACCTCAACAACATTTATTGTTTCATTCATGGTCTTGTTCAATTCACTGATTTCATCTTTTCCAGCCATCATACACATGATCCCTAAGCTAACTCCCCAATTAAATGAGGAGCTATCTAAAGAATATAATGTGATGTTAAACTCTTTTTTTTGTAAAGAAGGAAAATTCAAATTAACAAATCATATTGTGACTTGGAATGATATTGCTTTTCCCTCAACCATGCATAACTATATTTTTCAAAATAATGAAGCTTACATGCCCAATCATTATAAGCAAAAGCCTAAAATCTCCTTGTGGTGTTGTCTAAGAACTTCTGAAAAGAAAGTCCCCACTAACGAGCTAGACAACAAAGACTAAAGATTGCATCATGGTGTACTTGAACATAAATAAAGTGAAAGATTATTGTAGTAAAAGGCATACCAACAATTGTTTATTGATAGGAAGGCTTCTTAGTTGGGACAGAGAACAAAAATTTGAGCTCAAAAACTTGGCTTGGCATGAGAAATTCTCATGAGCATTTTTGCAATCAATTGACCTAGGGAATTTTATCATTGCACTTAACACCCTCAGTTGAATTAGCTTGACTGTGAATATTTCAGACCTTATTAGTAAGAATAAATTATAAAACGATGAACCTTGAAAGAAATATGAGTCAATGACATTAAACCTTCAGAGAAACTTTTCATTTTTCTTAATCCAATTCTACTTGTAAGTTGTATTGCATGTGTTATAAGAATATCTTGCTAGAAACTAATATATATACTATGAGAGAAAGTGTCAATATTTGTAGAATACTTACCTCCTCATTATCTGCAAGTCCTGATAAGTTTTATGCAATGGTCACCTTAGCAGTTTGCACAACCAAATATATGGGAAAAAAACAAAAGAAGTAAAAGTTTGTTTTAATGTGTATGTTTCATTTCAAGATTAACCCTAGCATCAAGTTTAAATTACAATATGCTAATGTCTAAAGAAGTAATTCGCGTTATGCTCAATATAGAGCTTCTCCCTTTCCATTATCAAAGGTCAATGGCGAAAAAATATACCATTGCTTAATGCATAAGGAGAAGAAAACCATACCAAAAGATTTCATACTACTACTATCTTGTAGACAGTAAACTTCACACTAATTTTCATTGAGTTTACTAGAAAATTGGACAACAATCAAATCATACATTAATCTCAAAATAGAAATTGTTTCCAATCTAAAAATAAAACCTCAATCTCAGAACAAAAATTATTCATCGAACATAAATCTCTTTACTGACAATTGCGGCAGACATATGAGGGCTGACGAGGAAGTGCTTGCGGTGCTTCACGGTGGTTACGTTGTTCGGAGGAGGTTCCGACTGTGGACGTGCGTTGTTCAGTGAACATGCATCACACTCATTTCCATGGTGCTTCACGCTGGTTCCTCGGTCGTTGTTCGGTCGACGTTCACTCATTTGCAAGGTGGCTGGTATGGCGCTTGAACGATAGTAAGAGCGCAGTGGCGCACTGGCTGGATGAGAGCGAGAGTGCGGTGATGAATATAGGCACGACACACGGCGAGTTACGGTGATGAATAGAGGCTGACGAGCTTTGGAAGATGATGAACAGTGGTGGCGATGAACAGAGGCACTAGCACTGATCGAAGCAAGGGATACGCGAGAAAACAGGAGAAACCATGAAAGATAAAAGGTTTTTCGGGCCTATTTTTTAATGGGTCGCATTTTGGTACCCTCCATAGATAGGGAGGGTTTTGGTACCTTATTATTTTTTTATTGAATAGAGACATAAATGTCAAAATTACATAGGAACAAGTCGTGTACTCCGTCCTAAATTATTTTGAAGTTACAAAGTAGATTTTAAATGAGACACACGTGTATTACAAATGAGAATGTGAAAAAACAAGGGAATACAATAAAAAATACAAAATAATAGTTATAGGGGGTCAAAAAGTCTTTTCAAAAATTAAAAATACAAATTCTAATAGTGAAATATTGTCTGATAACTATAAAATACTAAGACCATCTAAGAAAGTTGAGAGAAATTGATTAAATGATCAAAGAAGGTACCAAAACTCTCTCTCACTGGAGGGTACAGTAGAATTTCCCTTTTTAATTTAATAGTTTTAAAATAAAAAAAATATTAAAAATGGTTAAAACCCCAAGTAAAAAAAAAACAAACCGTGGGGAATTTTATAATGGCTTAAATATGTTTTTAGTCCCTATAAATATACGTCTTTTTGTTTTTAGTCCCTGTAAATTTTTTTTTTGGTTTTTCGTCCCTATAAAATTTTCCGTTTGCCATTTTGGTCCCTGTCGTTAACTTTAAGCTTATGTGACTAACGGAGTGCCACGTCATCCTGCCACATGTGATTTTTCTTCCAGCTTAATTTTGTTTTTAGTCCCTATAAATATGGTCCTTTTGTTTTTAGTCCCTGTATATTTTTTTTTGTTTTTCATCTCAATCTCATCTCCATCCAATATTACAGTCTCCTTTTGCTTCTTCTATTACATTGTTACACTTGAAATTCTTGAACTTTTCATGATGGGTTAAAGGAAATAAATTTTTTATGTATTCAATTATTTAAAATTTATGATTTTAAATTTATCCACATTTTCATCAACCGTTCACTGGTGGTCAATTCTTTTTTTATTCCCACGTGTCAAACTAAAATAGTAAAACGTTATCGTATATTATTATAATGATATTATAAGCTATACTCCACTTAAATTATAATCCAGTTCATAAAATAAATAACAATTAACAAATGAATAAATTTTAAAAAGGGATGAAACTATATATTATAATATTCAAAGAAACTAATATATTATAATGTAAATATACAAAGAAACTTGTGACATAAAATTTAAATTAATTTTTTTCTTCTTGAGAACACAATGTTTATTATCATACTTCATCATTTCTTCAAATTAAATTATTTGAGTTTCTTCATAATTGATAATAGTGATTTATACCTATTTTTATTTTTTTTAAGTATTGATATATATATTCAGTTGAGCATGTTTGAAAAGCCAAATATGTCATAAATTATAGTTATCACCTCCTCTATTAATATGATAAAATCAATATCTATTACTCAATTAAGTGCTCACGTTATTTTTTTACTATATGTGTTGATGTGTCAACAAGGACTTAAAACTCTTATTTACCGTGATAATTTTAAGTTTTGTAATAAGAAATATAGTACAAAGAGATAATTTAAAAATATAAATTTATTTATGCAATATGTATTAAAAAATTTATTTATACATTTTAATATATTTCTTATTAACACAATACTCATTAAAATGTACACTGTTATTCTAGTGTATTGAAATTTTAAATAATTGAATACATGAAGAATTTATTTCCTTAAACCCACCATGAAGAGTTCAAGAATTTTAAGTGTAACAATGCAGTAGTAGAAGCAAAAGGAGACTGTAATATTGGATGATGAGATTGAGATGAAAAACCAAAAACAAAATTATAGGGACTAAATACAAAAGGATCATATTTATAGGGACTAAAAACAAAATTACGCTGGAAGAAAAATCACATGTGGCAGGATGACGTGGCACTCCGTTAGCCACATAAGCTTAAAGTTAACGGCAGGGACCAAAATGGCAAACGGAAATTTTATAGGTACGAAAAACCAAAAATTTTTTTACAGGGACTAAAAATAAAATGACTTATATTTATAGGGACTAAAAACATATTTAAGCCTTTTATAATTTTATCATTATTGGCAACCCACGTTAAATAACCGTGGGCAAGTACAAATCACCCTACTTTGCCAGGGGTTGTATCAACCCTTGTTAAATAACTGTAGCTAAAACCTCTTTTTCTTATAGTGATTAATATTAAGAAATATAGTATAATTATAAAATATTCTCATAAAAATTATTAACAATATAATTATATTTAATACTATTCAATACTATATTATTATATACATAACTGTATAATATTTAATATTCAATACTATTATGTATTAATTCCATTATAAGTGAATCGTCAATCTTAACAAATGAATTATAAATTACAAAATAAATGAATATACTGTACATTGACAACATTTTATATTTTATATAATTAAATGAATTATGAATCTTAATAAATGAATTAGAATTAATATATTAATATTATTATTAGTTAATAATGTTATCATTTATTTAATTATTGTTTTATGAAATTAACTTATTCACTGGTATTATGATCATTAACACACACAATATAATATTATACATTAAATATTTGTTAATTATTACTCAATATTTTATATGTATACATCATTCTTATTAACAATACAATATTTTTTGTTTAACCATAGGTATCCTCCATGGGAGAAAATCCTGTTCGATCCAATAACATCCACATCATGGTGGATTTTGCTTAAGACATGAATATGTACCACTTGAACCAACCCCGTTGGTATTAACAATACAATATATTTAGTAAGATTAATAGTGTGTATTATTACCGGAATGCTAATGTATAAAGTAATTATTTAAAAATAATTTCTTAAAGATTTTATTTGAAAATAATTATCTAGTATATAATATATATTAATTACTTTACTAACACAACAAGAAAAACCAATTTTAACAGGGATTAATTTTGGATTTACTGGGATTTTAAACCCCAACTAAGTGTTTCGCCAGGGGTTGCTGCAATTGTAGGCAATCCATGGGGAACGTTTTAGCCACAATTTTCGACAAACACTAGAAAATTTTAGATTTATCTAGGGTTTATAAACCGCGGGTAAAAACATGACAATTAACAGGGGTTTAAACCCCCGATAAATATGACTGTGACCCAACCAAAACTAGGCACTTACATGGGGTTAAAATTGCAGGTAATGTTTTCCTTTTTTCCTGAAAATCGATATTTTTTAGACATTATGCATATATCAACAAGTTGTATAGTTAAAATCAATATTCTTTAGACATAATATGCATATATCAACAAACAATATATACACATTGTATAACAACTTGGTAGTAAAGTTTTCCAAATTATCCAAAAGCCAAACTCCTATCGCCTAAATATTGGTTTGTTAATTTAGAGATTGATTTTAAGATATATGTTAGAGAAGTTACTTTGTTTCTTCTATGAAAATATCAAAACTGTGTGAACACAATCACTGCCCAAATATCATAATTAAGAGATTGGGGCTAGGAAAAGAAACCATACATCAGAGGCATTCAAGTTTAGTAGTTCAATCCCAACAAACAATTTACCTAAAATTATATCAATATATGTTATTATTTGCTCTTACCGTTTTAATGTGGATGTTTAAATTTGTCTTTTTATTCTAAATTTTAAACCTTAGTTTGTAATCATTGTACACACATTTATACATAATCGAAATCTCATTTGCAATTTTTTCCCAAGATAAATGAAAAACTATATATCAAACTTGCAAGAATGTTTATTAAAATAAATTAAACTTGAATAATTTAACAAAACATGTAAGTTAAACTAATAAGGTCCACTTTAACTTAAACCCATCTATATCCCTTGTTTTAATTTTCTTATAATACTAGCTTATATAGTATAGCTAGCTACTACAGTGGTTCTAGAAAAGTTTTTCATTTGAATTAATAATGACTAAGTAGGTCTAGGTAACCATATATGATTTCAAGGATAGAATGTTGTTTCAGCCCTGCGCATTTCATGCTTTTGATGTTAAATGGGTGAAGGAATTATTTGTACTGGCCTACAAATCTAGATCAGGTTCTCTAATATATACAACTAGTTGATGGGTTTCTAGCAAGCGAACCACACAAATCCAGCAGTATAATAGTAAGAGAGTATCGTATCCACAGGGAACGGTCAATTTACGTAGACTGTGATCTATTTATTAAGGGAAAGCAATGGTTTAGAGAATATTGTTTGCAGAATTGTAAATAACAAAGTAATAATCACTACAAGAAATGTTACCTATAGTGACAGACTAAAACTGTCACTAGAAGTCAAATATCTGTCACTACAGGTCCAAACGACATTGACTGATGGACTCATTGACCGTCAATTATGAGTGTCGTCTTGCTACGGTAATTTTGCCTGTCGGTCAAGGTTAAAAACCTGTGCCTACAGTCAGCTGTCCGTAGACAAAAGCAAAAAATGGGTGGGATGTATTCTATAGCCAATTTCTAGGTATTCTGTAGCTAATTCTCATGTAATAGTTTAAATGCATAATTTTGAAATTTCACTGGCACCAATTTTCTGTTTCACCATAATTCCTACCGATCTTCACCATAACACTAACGCTACTACCTTTCTATTCTATTTGTTTATAAGAATAAAAATTAGCTTAAATAATACAAATTAACTATGATGACAAGTCATGACTTTCTAAACAATCAAGAAGTGCAAGATATTCTGGTAAAAGAAGCATACAAAAGAAAAATAGTTTTTCGTTTAATTCTTTAAGCATGCAACAATAATACTTCAAATGTTACTAAGGCAAAATGACAGGATGGCAGTGTCCCTAAGGCAAAATGACAAGCACTTAATTAAATCATTGGAAATTCCATGCCATTGTATATAGAATTGATACTAACTTTAAACAAAAACGGGTACTAAATGAAAAGGAGATAAAATCTGATTTTTTTTTCGGTTGAAAGATATATCTTTTAGGGTTCTAACAAAAAAAAAACGACACTCAAATCCGACATGTTTAGCTCAAGTTATGAATAGATGAGTACAGACAACCCAAACTATGACAACATGCGAGTTATGCGAAAAAAAATTGATTTTAAAATGAAACTGGGTCTAATTGGCAAGGAAAATAAATCTAAAACTTAAACCATGTTGAAGCTTAGTGTGTTAGTTTTCAAACAAAGCTAATTGTACTTAAATTTATATATAAAACTATAAATGTTGCCACAATCCTATCACATAGCTAATTATACAAAAAAAAATTGAATTCAAAGCAGAACTGATTTAATTTGGTGAGGAAATTGTACTTGAAAATTTGGTCATAATAAGCAAGTATTGATTCCTCCTTATCAGTCCATGCATTCTTCTTTATAGCTGGATCAAGGTGATTATGCCACCTGAAATGATAACTAAAATTAGCATAAAGTTTCATATTTCTTTTATGAATATAAAATAAATTTTTTTTAAAAATACGATAATAACATTCTTGTATTATTATATATATTACCATAACATAATGCTATGCCCATCACACTATCACCTCTATCCTAATCCAAACCAAGGAGATCTATTCGGCTTTTCCTTTCTTTTATATTATTTATTTATTCGTATCATTATTATTATCTTATTATTATTTTATTATATGACCAATGCAATCACTCAACGAGTTTCTGAGTCGGTCTCTTTTTTCCATTTTTTTTTTGTCTTTTATTAAAAAAAGTGAAACCTCACAAGACATGCCCAACAAGTAACAAACTAAGTGTTGCTGCCTATGCTCTACCATTTCATTTGCTAACTGACCCACTTGGTTTCTAGAGTCTTGATTGATGCCTCAGTGGTTTTCTTGAATCCACTAAATCCTTGCACTAATTCATCAATCTTACCTTCCAAGGAATTCAACTTATCATAAGTTGAAGGATGTTGTTGGTACGGTGGTTGTCTTCCTCCATTCTGATTCCAACCAGAGTTGGTTTGGTTATTTCTCCGGCCTTGAGAGTACTGATTGTTGTTGTTGTTGGAGTAATTACCTTGCCTTCCCTGGTTACCCATGTAGTTGACTTGCTCTTGCTGCATTTCCTGGGTAGCACATTGACCATTAAGGTGGTCACCTCCACAGAAATCACAAATCAATGGTTGGGCTTGGATGGGTTGTGAGTGGACAGCTTTGAGTTGTCGAGGGAGTGCCTTTATAGCGTCTCAGTGAGTGCTTCTATCTGACGCTTAATGAGCTTGTTTTCAGCTATCAAGGCATCATTCTGATTAAGTTCTAGCGTCCCTTGTAACATCCCAAAAATTTAGAAATCTAAAATATAACAAAAATAATAATCATAATAAAATTAAAATACTTATAATTGTATTTCGATAATATTGGTGATGAAAAGAGAATCTTTATAATAATAACAATAACTATTAATAAAATAATATTATAATATTAATGATATAATAATGGCACGATAATATGAATACTAAAAGAGAGATATAGAATTTGATATTAGAAGATATAATAATTGTTATTAATATAACAAGATAATAATAAAATTATTAGAAGATAAATTATATTATTAATGTTTCAATTAACCTTAATTGTTATAAATGTAGTAGTTATTATATTATTAATATTAATATAATAATATCAGAACCGATTGGGATATCCTCAGGAAAGAGATATGCTTTAGCATTTAATTTAAAGATCATATTTCAAAATAGAAATGATAACATCACAAGAAATAGAGATAAGAGAGTAATATCAAGTTTAGGATAATGTTTAAATATAAGATTCGAATTCGAATTTGAATGTAGATGGATAAGGAAAAGCTTAAGAGGCAAAAACTAAGGTTGCTGCTTAATTTGGGAATTAGGCCTAATGACCTTGGGGTATACAATTCGCAAATATCTAGAGTTGTAGATGTCCGATTGAGGTGATTCCACTCTCATTAGAAAGCTTTATTTCTGGGCTTCAGTTGATAGGTTATATGGTAGGGTTTGGATGAAAACGCACCTTCAAACAGACTCATTTTCGCTCAAGCGCAGCCTGAGCGAGGATATCCAGCAAGAAGAGGAAATACAATCTGGTTTCTCGCTCGAGCTGAGCTCGAGCGCAGCCTGGAGCGCGGAAAACAGAGAGCATTTGAGAAATTCAGCTCGAGCTGAGCTCAAGCGCAGCTAAGCGAGAACTTGCGCTTGAGCGCAGCTCAAGCGAAGGCTTGAGCGCAGGCTCGATTTTGCACCTCTTAAAAAACATAAGTTACGGTTTCTTTTCTTGAATTCTTTCCGTTTCTTCTCATTTTAGAGAGAGAAAGAGCGGTTTCTAGAGAGAGGAACGCCTTGGGAACTTGGGATGGAAGAGATTAAAGCTAAGGCTCTCCAACCCTAGTCCTCCCTCCAACCTTCTTCCTTCTCTTAGGGCTCTATTGAGTGTGGGTGTGACTCTCACTTGTTTGTCTTGATTGTCCTCACAACATGTTCCCCATTCTTTTTCTCTTTCTTCCATGGAATAATGATGTATGTTGAGATAAGTTTATGAATTAATAATGTATTGATGATTGGATGTCTAGAATTGCAAAACCATAGGGTAATGATTTGAGTGATTATGTGTTATGAACCTTGAACATGTATTTATGAAATCACGGGCCTTTGGCCATCACAGTCATGGATTATGAGTTGAGATAATGATGATGTATTATGAACCTTGAACATTTTATTATGAAATCATGGGCCTTTGGCCATCACAGTCATGAATTATGAATTAAGATCTCACAAGGCTTATAGCCACACAGAGCCTCCGGGCTATCACATGGTCATTGACCGTCACAGGAATTCCGGCAATCATGTTTAAGAAAGACGAGGTGATCTTATCTAACCCTCGGCCAAGGGGAAGATGGGGGATCCTCAATTATTAAAAATAATCAAGTAATGTGTCAGTCATGTTCAAATAAGACTTAATCTCAGTTTCCCTGGACGACGGTCCTTGGATTCTCAGGCCGAGCGCTCATCACAGTCACGTTACAGTGTAAAGACCCCGGGTGTCGGGTAACAACACCTCACAGCATGCATGCATCATAAACATTATTCAATGATGATATATTATGTGTAATTCATTTATTCATGATGCTCTAGATAGATATGTGTAATTGTGATGATTCTTGATTGTTTTCCCGACACCGCACACACTTGTTACGCTCACTGGGACGTAGTCTCATCCACGATAGGGGAATTATATTTCAGTGGTGCAGGATGAGTTTCAGGATCATGACGAGAAATAGAGGATACATGAAGTACATAGATTAGACCTTTATTTCTTATTATCGTTATTGATTTGCTAGGACTACCGTAGTCTTTTGTTTCGTTGTTTCCTAGGAAATTACTATGTTAATTTTGATGCATTGTATTGGAGCCTTGACGGCAAACTTTGTTGGATTTTCTATGTTTTAACTATGTAAAGTGGAGCTTTGGTAATGGTTGGATTACACAAGCGATGGTATTGTATGTCGATACGCGAATGAATGAAATAATTCACGAATTTGGAAAATAGTTCTCCCAACAGGCATTATTCTGAATTTAGAAATTAGGACGTTACATTTTGGTATCAGAGCAGTTCAATCCAATTGGACTGTGGTTAAGTTAGTTGCCCGTGACTCACTATTATCCCACTGTACCCCGTAACTAGTATAGGGACTGATCACCCATCTACTGGGTGCGTTGTACACGGGATTATGGTTAGTGACATGAATAGGATACCTCGTTAATGGAATTGGGGGACTTCCCTAACGAGTTAGAGCCACCCATTTGTTAGATGAAGAGAGGATAATGTTGGTTGCTTGTGGTTACACCTTGAGTGTGTGACTTGTTTGATTAATCATGATGCTTGTTTTGCTTGAATAATGACTGATATGTCTGTTTGTTTGCGTTGGTTTGAATGTCTTGCATGTGGAGATGATGGTAAATTTCTAGATTGGAGTTTTTCCATGACAGGTAGAGGTTAGAAGAGAAGTGTGGGACTCATGGGAGGTTAGAGGAACCTAATACTATTAGTGAAGGGGGAGTAACACTAGCTCTTGGTTAAGCGTTTACCGTCGAGTAGGTATAATCTTAAAGATAATTCGAGAATTGAATAGGGTCTTTAATCTCATATTCTTTCCTTCTTTCCCTTTTTCCCTACTGGTGTGTGTTGGTGTTGAGTTTCTATTTCGATTCTAATCTCATTCTTAGTTGCCTAGTCATTATATGGATCAAATTAGATATCTAATTTGGCGGTCAGTGATTTAATTGATGGTGATTAGACTATTTAAGCCTTATGATCAGTAATTTGGTTTTAATATGTAAGAAGCAAGTGTAATCCTTTGTCCCCTAAAGTATGAAACTAGTACTCCTAGAATCCCTAATGGGTCATTAGATGTAATTATAGTACATTTATACCATATTCTTGCTCCCTTTCTTTAAATCCCTGTTAGTGTAGGTTGACCCTGATGTTGATGGTATCGGTAGTTGCACCTTGGTGACGTAATTTACTTGAGTAGGATGGATTGTTTGATTTACTTGACTGAATTTGAGTTTCTTGGATTTAGAATTTATCTAAATTAGGATAATTCAGATTCCCAGATAAGGTCTTATTTCCATTTGAAATAAAATGTTTTCAAGGATAGGATTTGTTATATATATATATAGATAGATATAAAACAAAATTGTTAGGATCAAATTAGATGTAAATTGGAGGATTTTGAGAGTCGATTATCTTATGAGTTTAATTTTTAGAGGTAGCTAGAAATTTATGAAGTATAACTAAGATTCCAATAAAGGTAGTGATAATAGCAACTAATAAGCTACTTTATAACACTAGAGGATTCAGATGAAATAGATGTTGTAGGATAAATAAAATGTTTGAAAAATACGATAAGGTTTGTTGGAAGTAGATAAAGTCGGGAAGGAAATAGTATCTATTATT
The DNA here is from genome assembly GCA_026901365.1 of Sesbania bispinosa. Lineage (NCBI taxonomy): Eukaryota > Viridiplantae > Streptophyta > Magnoliopsida > Fabales > Fabaceae > Sesbania > Sesbania bispinosa. Next base: position 49,253 of record QLOH01000824.1, read on the forward strand.
TCATATATAATTTTAGGAATTGTTAGCAGAAAATAGGAATTTCAGAATAACACAGGGTAGATAATTAACAGAGAGATGTCATAGTATTTTAAAATATATCTTACCCCATCAAATATTGTAAAGATAAATAAATATTGTTAAAAAGTAAGAATAATGAAAATATGAAACAAAAAAAAATATTAAGGATAAATTTTATAAAGTCATATAATTAAATAATAGGAATTTACTATCATAATCCCTTTATTAATTAAACTTATTTGAATGATAACATTATCTAAATTTAGATTAAAAACTATATATATTTGGTTGAGATTAGTTTTCTGAAAGTATTAGAATGAGTATAAAAAAAATAATAAAATAAAAGAAAGAAACCCTTAGAAATAAAAACTGTTTAAGTGTACAAATCTTCACATCTAATTAAAAACTGGGAAATAGGTGAAAGGAGTGTAAATGGATCTTTAGATCTTAGGATAAGATTATAATGGTTTGGAGTTGTTTTCAATTGATGAAGGATATGAAGAAAATATTATATAAGAGATAAAATTACTTCGAATATAAAAATCTTTCTAGGGTGATGATAAATTATTAGAACCTAGGAAGATGGATTAACGTTTTGCACAAAGTTTAAGTGATCGTTTATTTGAGGAAAACTGTGAAGCTTGTTTTTGTAGGTTAGATATGGAGATTTGACTAATAATTAATAGTTTTAAGAATAAAGATTTGGTATTGTATGATTTAAGAGGTAGAGATTTAATCTTTTTAGAGATAGATGTTTCTTTATTTTGATGGTTTTGGGTGATAGGGATATGATAATTTTATGTTTATAGTTAAAAGGTTTAGAGATAAAGATCTAATCTTGAGCTTGTTTGAATTGAGTAATTATGTATATATGGTTAAGAATTATTGATTTCATCATTGGATCTAGGAGGATCTCGATAAGGACATTTTACAGTTTAGATAGTTTTATAATTAGGATATGATCATGAGTCAATGACTCACACATTTATCGTTATTTAGGCCATGATCTTTGAAAGTGTCGAAATTAATTATTTAATAGTTACATAGGTTTTTTATCATAAGAAAAATATTCAGAAATTACAGTTGAAGACATAGAGCTTAAGTTTAGGAAGGAAACTCGAACTTTTAGGTTATGGTAAATGTGGTGAATGATTCAATGGATTTGGTTTAGGAATATAATTATTCTAGACTTCGAATAGTTAGTCACAATATTATTAATGGAGACATGATATCCAACCCGAAGCTATAGGTTATCAATATGCAGTGTCATAGACTTAAGTTTAAGAGAATAATAAGCAAATTTTGAGGACAAAATTTATTTAAGGGGGTAGAATTGTAACATCCCAAAAATTTAGAAATCTAAAATTATAACAAAATAATAATCATAATAAAATTAAAATACTTATAATTGTATTTCGATAATATTGGTGATGAAAAGAGAATCTTTATAATAATAACAATAACTATTAATACAATATATTATAATATTAATGATATAATAATGGCACGATAATATGAATACTAAAAGAGAGATATAGAATTTGATATTAGAAGATATAATAATTGTTATTAATATACAAGATAATAATAAAATATTAGAAGATAAATTATATTATTAATGTTTCAATTAACCTTAATTGTTATAAATGTAGTAGTTATTATATTATTAATATTAATATAATATATCAGAACCGATTGAGATATCCTCAGGAAAGAGATATGCTTTAGCATTTTAATTTAAAGATCATATTTCACAATACGAATGATAACATCACAAAAATAGAGATAAGAGAGTAATATCAAGTTAGGATAATGTTTAAATATAAGATCGAATTTGAATTTGAATGTAGATGGATAAGGGAAAAGCTTAAGAGGCAAAAACTAAGGTTGCTGCTTAATTTTGGGAATTAGGCCTAATGACCTTGGTGTACTAATTCGCAAATAGCTAGAGTTGTAGACGTCCGATTGAGGTGATTCCACTCTCATTAGAAAGCTTATTTCCGGGGCCTTCCGTTTGATAGGTTATATGATAGGGTTTGGATGAAAACTGCACCTTCAAACAGACTCATTTTCGCTCAAGCGCAGCCTGAGCGAGGATATCAGTAAGAGGGAAAATTACAATCTGTTTTCCTCGCTCGAGCTGAGCTCGAGCGCAGCCTGAGCGCGGAAAACAGAGAGCAATTTGAGAAATTCAGCTCGAGCTGAGCTCAAGTGCAGCCTGAGCGAGAACTTGAGCTGCGCTCAAGCGAGGCTTGAGCGCAGGCCCGATTTCTGCAACTTTAAAAACATAAGTTACGGTTTCTTTCTTGAATTCTTTCCGTTTCTTCTTCATTTTAGGAGAGAGAAAGAGCAGTTTCTAGAGAGAGGAACGCCTTGGGAACTTGGAGGAAGAGGATTAAAGCTAAGGCTCTCCAACCCTAGTCCTCCCCAACCTTCTTCCCTTCTCTTAGGGCTTCTATTGAGGTGGGTGTGACTCTCACTTGTTTGTCTTGATTGTCCTCACAGCATGTTCCCCATTCTTTTTCCCTTTCTTCCATGGAATAATGATGTATGTATGAGATAAGTTTATGAATTATGAATGTATTGATGATTGGATGTCTAGAATTGCAAAACCATAGGGTAGATGATATTTGAGTGATTATGTGTTATGAACCTTGAACATGTTATTTATGAAATCACGGGCCTCTGGCCATCACAGTCATGGATTATGAGTTGAGATAATGATGATGTATTATGAACCTTGAACATTTTATTATGAAATCATGGGCCTTTGGCCATCACAGTCATGAATTATGAATTAAGATATCACAGGGCTTATAGCCATCACAGAGCCTCCGGGCTATCACAGGGTCATTGACCGTCACACAGCGCCTCGGGCAATCAGTGTTTAAGAAAGACCGAAGTGATCTCTCATCTAACCCTCAGCCAAGGGGAAGATGGGGATCCTCAATTATTAAAATAGTCAAGTAAATGTGTCATTCATGTTCAAATAAGACTTAATCTCAGGTTTCCCTGGACGACGGTCCTTGGATTTCTCAGGCCGAGCGCTCATCACAGTCACGTTACAGTGTAAAGACCCCCGGGTGTCGGGTAACAACACCTCACAGTCATGCATTGCATCATAAACATTATTTTCAATGATGATATATTATGTGTAATTCATTTATTCATGATGCTCTAGATAGATATGTGTAATTGTGATGATTCTTCTTGATTGTTTTCCCCACACCGCACACACTTGTTACGCTCACTGGGACGTAGTCTCATCCACGATATGGGAATTATATTTCAGTGGTGCAGGATGAGTTTTAGGATCAGGACGAGAAGTAGAGGATACATGAAGTACCATAGATTAGACCTTTATTTCTTATTATCGTTATTGATTTGCTTAGGACTACCGTAGTCTTTTGTTTCGTGTTTCCTAGGAAATTACTATGTTAATTTTGATGCATGTATTGGAGCCTTGACGACAACTTTGTTGGATTTTCTATGTTTTAACTATGTAAAGTGGAGCTTTGGTAATGGTTGGATTACACAAACGATGGTATTGTATGTCGATACGCGAAATGAATGAAATAATTCACGAATTTGGAAATAGTGCTCCCAACAGGCATTATTTCTGAATTTAGAAATTAGGACGTTACATCCCTTCTTTGGTACTTGTGCAAGTTGCCTTCCACTTTGAGCTTGTGATCGTTTTGAGCGAAGTTGTTAATGATTTCAAGTGCATGATCAATGTCTGCGGATAAGATTGTTCCTCATGTTGCAGCGTCTATGAATGACTTTGAGTCTGAACGCAGTCCTTTGCAGAATATATTGAGTTGGGTTATATCTTCATAGCCATGGTTTGGATATTTGCGCAACATAGATTTGAATCTTTCCCAGGCTTCACAAAGTGGCTCATCAATCCCTTGTCTGAATGTGGATATATCTCTGCCTTGGCTTCAATCTGCTTCCCTGGTGGGAAGAATCTTGTCAAGAATTTCTCCTCAACCACACCCAACTGGTTAGCTTTGATTTAGGTGTGATTGCAGCCATTCCTTAGCTTTACCTATCAAAGAGAAAGGAAACAAGCGTAAGTAAATAGATTCCAGAGTACCTTCCTCGAATCCCATAGTACCAATCAATTCATAAAAAAATAGAGAGATGAGTATTTGGATTTTCATGATCCAATCCATCGAATTGATGTGCACTAATGAGGTTGAGGTGTGAAGTCTTCAACTCCAAAGTTCTGGCTTGGGTGGTAACACAAGCTGGAGAAGTGACGTGGTCCTTGATGGGAGATGTATCTCCTAACGTCCGTCTTGGACGTTCCTCTGCCATGTTTTTGTTTTCTTCAACAATTATTCTCCTTCTTCGCCTCATCGAGTTCCTACCTCTGTTCCTTCGCGACGTCCTTTCTATTTCCGGGTCGAACTGTAGTTGATTAGGAGACGCCTGACCTCTTAGAAGCATAAACAAGAAACTTGAAAAAGGTAAGTGTTGAAGAGAATTTAATTTTTTTAATAATAGAAAAATAATAAAATTCCTAAGATAGAACATAGAAATCCTAAAAAAGAAAAACAAATAACAAAATCCTAAGATAATTAAAAGAAACTTGATAACTAGACCGCCAAGGTCTACACAAATTGGAAACCGTTCCCCGGCAACGGCGCCAAAAATACTTGATGGGTTTCTGGCAAGCGAACCACAAATCCGAGCAGTATAATAGTAAGAGAGTATCGTATTCACAGGGAACGGTCAATTATGTAGACTGTGATCTTTTATCAAGGGAAAGCAATGGTTAGAGAATATTGTTTTGCAGAATTGTAAATAACAAAGTAATAATCAATGGATAGAAAGGAAGAGTTAGAGACACTTTACTTGGATTAGGATTTGACTTCATATGCATCACACCCTTTATGTATGTAAAAACTATCTATTATTTTAGGTTACTCTATAATATCCTAAACAAACTTATTTGCTAAGACCCTGAGTTACAGCGGCCTCACACACTCAAAGATAATCCATGCGGGCTCCCCCAGGCGACAGACTTACCCTCGACTTATTTGCTCTTTTTTAGTCAGTCCTGTACAGAACTAGTTGATAAACGAGGCCTAATGTTGTAGACACACCTTCGCCTCCAGTACTGTCAATACCATCACTCATCAGGACACGCATATGTTCGTGTCCTGGATTCACAATCAACTAACTCTTTTGCTATCGGTTTATCAATACCAAGCTTAATGGTCGGATGGCCCTTCATTATGTAACCCCACAATACCCATCAATCATAGTAAACACCCCTGTTCAGTCAATGGTTAACCGAGTATACTTATCAACAGAGAATGAGTTTCTTCAAAATCGCTCCCCCCCACTCTCAGTCCTAATCAAAACTAACTTAGTTAAGACTAGCCTATAACTCCAGGCGCAAGCGCGGGAATTAGGAATTAAGTACAGAATAAGATTACCAATATTATAGACAGAGAGCACATAAATAATAATATAGAGTTTACATACACTTGGGGATAGAATCAATTACATCCAATCCTAATAGAGAGTTAACTACACACAAGGTAGCCATACAAACCACCGAAGATGCTGTCACCATCTTCAATCCTTGTGAAACGCTCCTCCTCTCCTACTCTAAACTTAGCTTTGGTACATTATCACTGAAATATAGACTGGATTACAATGATCGTGCACACCGGAATTGATACAAGAGGTTCCTATTTATAGACTAAGGAAAGACACTTGCAATTTGGGGAGAAATCTATCTAAAAACGGCAACAGGGACCAAATCAGCGTAACCTGCGCTACAGTGCAGGATGAGGCGCAACTTCCAGAGAGTCTGCGCAGGGTGAAGCGCAGGTAGCGTCCTGCAGCTCCAACTTTCTCTTTTTAATCTTGATCTCTCCCCGAGACTGGTTTTAGCAGATTTGTCTTTCCTTGTTTCCTTTTCTTGATGAAATCCTTGTATTTATTGAGCAATCTTTGATTTAATTGGGAAGCTTATCTGCAGAATCCTTGATTGGTTGGCAGTGATCTCCTCATTAATGGCTTCAAATCTTCTTTAAATCTTCATTAAATATCTTCAATCAATCTCAAATCTTGCAGACATCTCCCTCATTTAATGCTATCTATCCTTCAAATTAAATCTTTGCAATATCCGACAAAAATTAGCAATATTTCTATCAAAATAGCATCAAATTCAAATCTCATATTAATAAATACAATTTATCTAATATTTAATAAAAAGGGATTAAATTGGGGCAAAATTACCATTTTATCCTTGATAAGTAAACTAAAAAGTGCTCTAATTTATCAACTAATTTTCACTTATCACTAGTTCAAACAATTCAATCACGTTAATAATACTAGAAGATTCAAAAGAGGGAATGAAAATGACTTTCACAGGATCATTAAATCGAACCATTTTAGAGCTAGAGATAAAGGTTCCACTAATAAAGCATAGTAATTCAAAATAAATGAAAACAAGGTTGCAGCTTCAAGGAAACAAAGCATCATGGACATTGGACTTAAATAGAAGGGATCAATAACAGAGACACTCATACCTGAATTTGTGGATAGAGGGAGTTCAGTGAGGCATTTGACACAGTACTTTAATGCGTGGAGTTTAACTTCCTACTACTGGAGTTTATATTGAGCTAGGTTCAGTTCAGATCCCAGATCCGTAATATGGTTTTCCTGATGTTCTATCAAATACTAACTAAGTTTCTGATTCAATTTGGTTGCTAATATTCCATGGTATTGAGAAGTGTTGAAATCCCAGCCATCTGTTGCATGACAACCTTAATTTGGAACTTTAACCTACAAATGAGTTCCTTGGTCAAAACCAACCAAAATTTAATGATGAAATGGATAGTTGTTCAACTAAGTAAAATTAGATATGGCAAAAAAAAAACAAGTGACTACAAGGGCTGCTGGTCCCCTCACCAAATGTCACTGGCGAGGGAAGGGGGAGTAGTGGTAAAGAATCAACAAGATTTAAGCGGTGTAAAACATATTTATATAAATTTGATCACAGTCACTAGAGCAGGCAATCCTAGAATTTGTTGCACTAAAATAAATTTAGGAGGGCAAACCATCAATGCTCTCAAGAAAAAGAATATTTTGTATGCAATTTGAGTTTGGACTCTTGTAAATTAAGGTACAAACAAGTTGAATGCCTCATGTTGGAAATAGGATAAATAAGAGGGATGATACTATTTTAATGGTCAAGCAAACATATCACTTAAAAAGGAAAGGCCAAACTAAGGGAAAAGAAACCTAGCGTAGTCTGAAGAAAGAAAAAGATGGTAAGTTTTCTTGTACTACTGGGTTACAAAGCAGGGTAAGTGAAGACTAGATAAAGGGTTTGATGAAATCATCTTACAAGTGAGACAAACAAAAGAGAAGATACCTAAGAAGCTCAACTCATTTAATTTTAGCCTTATTTCTTCATGGCAATTAGTGTCAATAGCACCCATAAAGCTTCTGGATTTCAAACTCAAGTTCTGCTTCCAATTGATCCATTTCGAGAACCCATGTATCTAGTTCTTCTATAAGAGCACTACTTCCACATTCACCATCATCATTTATAGGGGAGACTCCATAGTTTGACATCAGTGTTTCTAAGTTCACTCTTTATCTCATCATTCTTGCCACTCATTTTGCTACCAATATTGCCAGCAGAATCCAAAATTTGATGAACGCATGATGTTTTTCTACTGTTGAGCTCAGATTTTAGTACCTCAACAACTTTTGTTGTTTCATTCATGGTCTTGTTCAATTCACTGATTTCAGCTTTTCCAGCCATCACACGCATGATCCCGAAGCTAACTCCCCAATCAAGTAAGGAGCTATCTAAGAATATAATGTGATGTTAAACTCTTTTTTGTAAAGAAGGAAAATTCAAATTAACAAATAATATTGTGACTTGGAATGATATTGCTTTTCCCTAAACCATAACTATATATTTTTCAAAATAATGAAGCTTATAAGCCCAATCATTATATGCAAAAGCCTAAAATCTCCTTGTGGTATTGTCTAAGAACTTCTGAAAAGAAAGTCCCCACTAACGAGCTAGACAACAAAGACTAAAGATTGCATCATGGTGTATTGAACATAAATAAAGACAAAGATTGTTGTAGTAAAAGACATACCGGCAATTGTTAGTTGGGACAAAACAAAAAAATTGAGCTCAAAAACTTGGCTTGGCATGAGAAATTCTCATGAGCATTGTTGCAATCAATTGACCTAGGGAATTTTATCATTGCACTTAACACCCTCAGTTGAATTAGCTTGACTGTGAATATTTCAGACCTTATTAGTAAGAATAAATTATAAAACGATGAACCTTGAAAGAAATATGAGTCAATGACATTAAACCTTCAGAGAAACTTTTCATTTTCTTAATCCAATTCTACTTGTAAGTTGTATTGCATGTGTTATAAGAATATCTTGCTAGAAACTAATATATATACTATGAGAGAAAGTGTCAATATTTGTAGAATACTTACCTCCTCATTATCTGCAAGTCCTGATAAGTTTTATGCAATGGTCACCTTAGCAGTTTGCACAACCAAATATATGGGAAAAAAACAAAAGAAGTAAAAGTTTGTTTTAATGTGTATGTTTCATTTCAAGATTAACCCTAGCATCAAGTTTAAATTACAATATGCTAATGTCTAAAGAAGTAATTCGCGTTATGCTCAATATAGAGCTTCTCCCTTTCCATTATCAAAGGTCAATGGCGAAAAAATATACCATTGCTTGATGCATAAGGAGAAGAAAACCATACCAAAAGATTTCATACTACTACTATCTTGTGGACAATAAACTTCACACTAATTTTCATTGAGTATTAGAAAATTGGACAACAATCAAATCATGTATTAATCTCAAAATAGAAATTGTTTCCAATCTAAAAATAAAACTTCAATCTCAGAACAGAAATTACTCACCGAACATAAATCTCCTTACTGACAATGGCGGCAGACATGTGAGGGCTGACGGGGAAGTGCTTGCGGTGCTTCACGGTGGTTATGTTGTTCGGAGGAGGTTCCGATTGTGGACGTGTGTTGATCAGTGGACATGTTTCACGCTCGTTTCCATGGTGCTTAACGTTGGTTCCTCGGTCGACGTTCACTCATTTGCAAGGTGGTTGGTATGGCGATTGGACGATAGCAAGAGCACGGTGGCGCACTGGCTGGATGAGAGCGAGAGTGGTGATGAACAGAGGCACGACACACGGCGAGCTACGGTGATGAATAGAGGTTGACGAGCTTTATGAGGTGATGAACAGAGGCACTAGCACTTGTGAAGAAAGAGATACGCGAGAAAAGAGGAGGAACCGTGAAAGATAAAAAACGTTTAGGCCTATTTTTAATTTAATAGTTTTAAAATAAGAAAAAACATTAAAGAGGGTTAAAACCCCAAGTAAAAAACAACAAACTGTGGGGAATTTTATAATTTTATCATTATTGGCAACCCATGTTAAATAACCGTATGCAAGTACAAATCACCCTATTTTGCCACGGGTTGTATCAACCCCGTTAAATAACCGTAGTTAAAACCTCTTTTTCTTGTAGTGCAATTGATCTACATGATTTTTTAATATTGAAATAATTTATAAAATGAATTCATTACTTATGTACAAATATACTTAAATTATTAGTCTTATATATATTAGTAAAAGAATTAATTTTAATTACCGAAATAGTTCATGTATTCTTACTAATTTATTTATGTAAAAGTTTAATATAATATTTAATATTATATGAAAGCTACTGACTAAATTAATATAAATGTTATATGTAACATCCTAAATTCTATTAGGATAAATATTAATTAAATTAAATAGATTAATTAAGGAGATAATTAATTAATTAGAAAATAAATAATAGGAGTATTATTATTATTATTCGTTTTATTCCATAAAAGTAAGATTGAATTGAAAATAGAAATAAGGGGGTGAGAGTGGGCCCAAGCCCAATTAGACATTTCAGTAAGGAGGGGTTAACAGAGCACCCTAATCCTTATTCGTATCATTCTTCAGTAAGCGAAATGCTAAGGAGGGGAGAAACGGAGTCTCAAGAGGAGAGTTGCTGTGGAGTGAAAGCCAAGAATCCAAGAAAGGACTTCCTTGCTGTGATCAAAGCTTCGCTTAAGGTACGGTGGGGGAGAAGGTATTGCTTGTATATGCATGTAGGGGTGTTTGGGTAGTAATCTAAGAGTATAAATTCGTATTGATGAATGTATAACTGAGAATGATGGTATAATCTGTCGATTTATGGCTAATTGTATGTTTATTGATGAATTATTGAATGAGAATAAAGATGATAATGAGGATAATGGAAAAGAGGTGATTAGGGATTGAGAAATTGGGGGTTTTGATTAATTGATGTTATAATCTGTAATAGATTGATGATTTACTGAGTAATTGATGTTAATAATGATTATGTATGACAATTAGACGAAAGAGATTGATTTGGGATTGATTGGATGGGTTTTGAGGGGTTTGAGATCGTGAAATCTGCGATCTGCATCGCGGGTAATCGATTACCAGGTGTGGTAATCGATTACCAGAGTGTTCTGGACAACCCATAAGTATTGTTTGCCCGCTGGTAATCGATTACAGGGATGCTGTAATCGATTACCAGAGAGTTTGTCTGTGGGTAATCAATTACAGGGGTGCTGTAATCGATTACCATAGAGTTTGTTTTCGAGTAATCGATTACAAGGTGGTTGTAATCGATTACCAGAGACCCTGTTTGCAGGTAATCGATTACTAGAAGTTGGTAATCGATTACCAGAGTGAATTTGAGATCCTAAATGTTTGATGATGATTGATGTTGTCTGATGGTACTTTATAATGAGTATGATGTTGATGATTACTGATGCTTGACGAGGTTTGCGATGATTATGATAACGTATAATGATGATAATTGATGGTGAGTGTGATGATGATAATGATGTCGGTGTATATCACTTTATTATGATGATGTTTAATGATGAGTGTATTGATGCATGATGATGATGATCAGTGTATATCACTTTATTATAACGATGTTTAACGATGAGCATGAGGATGCATGATGATGATGTTAATAGTGTATATCACTTTATAATGATGATATTTGATGGTGAACATGATAATGCATGATAATGATGATGGTGTATATCACCTTTCGATGATGATGTTACCTAAGTTGTGCGGGCCCATAGAGGGGGTACAACTTAGGAGAGATGCCCTGAGCATATGTGATGAGACCTGAATTGTGAGGGCCCATAGAGGGGGTACAATTCGAGAGGTGAACTGAGTTGTGCGGGCCCATAGAAGGGGTACAACTCAGGGGATCAAGATGGGGCGTTCGATGCACGGGCCCATGGAGGGGGTGCAACCTAGGAGTGATTGTACGGGCCCATAGAGGGGGTACAACCTAGGGTCGAATGTCGTTGTGCGGGCCCATAGAGGGGGTACAACCTATCGGATAGTGTGTGGTAGCACCAGTAGACTATCTTGGTACTAACTAGAGTGATTGACGAGGTGCACCCATTGTGTGGAGTTCCAAGTCACGATCTTTGGGTAGATGATGAGAGGAGTATTGATGTATGATGATAATGAGTATAATGATATATGAATGATGTTATGATAAGAACGAGTATGATGATAGATGAATGATGTTATGATGATAATGAATATGATGATATATGAATGATGCTATGGTAATGTTGAGCTTGGTGAATGTATAATGGATATATTTATGTGTTATAAATAAGAATGATGGTAGAGCATGTATATGTTGATATAGATGATGAAATATATGTTGAGTTAATAAGAATGTTATTATTGATGATTAATGTATTGATGACATGATGTGATGATGTTGTGGGTGAGGATGGGTATTCTCTATGTAACATCCTAAATTTTATTAGGATAAATATTAATTAATTAAATAAATGAGAAGAGGAAATAATTAATTAAATAAGTGAACAAATAATAGGATTAATAGTATTATTAGTTTTAACCCATAATGATAGTTTAAAATTTAAAAGAAGATAAGGGGTTGAGGATGGGCCCAAGCCCAATTAGGCTTTTTGGTAAGGAGGGGTTAATAGATCACCCTAATCCTTATTCGTATTATCGTCAGAGAGCGAAGAGCCAAGGAATGGAGAAACCACATCTCAAGAGGAAGTCGCTACCGAGTAACCAAGCACCAAGAACTGTTGTAGTTGATCTTCACTCCCAGGTAACAGGGGGAAAAAGGTGTTCCTTGTATGTGCATGTAGGGAGTTGTTGGGTAGTGGTGGGCAACCATAAGACCCATCTAAGGTTCTAATTTCAATTGAATGTATGTATCTGTTGAGAATGGATGTTGATAACTGTTAATGGATGATTTATTTGATGATTCTGGATGAATTCTTGAGTGAAATCAAAGAGGATATTGATAATGATGAAATGGGATGAATATAGGGTTGAGGATTTGGGGCTTTGATGATCAATGATGGATTCTGTGAAATAATTGGTGTTTTACTGAGTTTTGATGAATATAAGTGTATATAACTGATGTTTTGATGAAAAGGATTGATTAGAGATTGAATTGAGTGGTTTAAGATTGGTGAAGATCGCAAGAATTGCGATCTGCGTCGCGAGTAATCGATTACCAGTAGTGGTAATCGATTACCAGTGCGTTCTGGGCAACCCAGAAGTGCTGTTTGTGTGTTGATAATCGATTACAGAGTTGTGGTAATCGATTACCAGAGAGATTGTTTGCAGGTAATCGATTACAGCTGTGTTGTAATCGATTACCAGTGTGTTTGCTTGCAGGTAATCGATTACAAGGGTGTTGTAATCGATTACCAGAGGCGTTGTTTGTAGGTAATCGATTACAGGTGTTGTGTAATCGATTACCAGAGTAACTTTAGTGATCTTAGTGATTGATGATGGTTGCTATACCTTACTTTTTGTATGACAATGATGATATGGGTGTATCTTTGATGATAGACGCTTAATATGAGGATAATAATGTAGATGATTAATGTTGTTGATAATGATGTATGATGTGGATGATAGATGATGATAATAATGTTGAGGATTAATATTGTTGATGAAAATGTTATATTGTTGAGGATAGTATGTTGAATTTTATGATGTTGTTCATGCATTGTGCTTATGAATTGTTGCACTCGGTTGCATGAGCCTAGAGAGAGGCGAGTGTAACTGGGGAGTTGTTGTACTCGATTGCATGAGCCTAGAGAGAGGCGATTGTAATTGGGAAGATTTTTGATAAACCGTTTTGGATGCCTTGCATGGCAAGTAGGATGTTTAGTAGTTTATATTCTTTTTGAAGTTTTCGCTGCATGAGTAATCGATTACATTTGAATCTTATTTCTTTTTAAATTAAGTTGTTCTCGAACTAATAAGGTTTTTAATAAAGGAGTTATGTGAACCTTTTTACCCATTGTGAACTTGTTATTTTCGAAAGTTTTCCGCTACGTTTTTATATAAGAGTTAGGGGTAGAAGGGTGTCACATTAGTTGGTATCAGAGCAGGTCGGTTCACCGGCCTTGAGTTATGAGTTTACTATGCTTCTATGTGCTAATGTTGTGTGATTGAAATGATTGTATTATTTGTTGATTGAATTGATTGTGTGACTTATTACTTTATGTGTACCAGAATAGTAATGGCTAGTGGAAGGAATGATAGAGCGATGGTCGATGCCTTGATGGCCATGGCACAAGCTGTTGGTAACCTAAACCAACATCACAAGATAGATTGGCTGGCACGGTTCCAGAGGAACCATCCACCTACGTTTCGTGAGGGTTACGACCCTGATGGAGCTGCCGATTGGATATTTGAGGTCGAGAAGATCTTCAGAGCGATGGATTGTCCGATGGTTCAGAAGGTGACGCTAGCTGCATTTATGCTATCAGGAGATGCAGGATTCTGGTGGGAGGGCACTTATCAGAGGATGATTGATGAAGGCACCGCGTTGAGCTGGGACAACTTCAAGAAGGCATTCCTCGAGAAGTATTTTCCACAAGATGTCCGTAATAAGAAACAAATCGAGTTCCTCGAGTTGAAGCAAGGAGAAGGCACTGTGGTGGACTACGCAACCAAGTTTGAGGCACTAATTCGTTTCTGTCCTACCTATGAGGGAGCGGCTAATGAAGAAGCAAAGTGCGTGAAGTTTCTCAGTGGTCTTCGCCCAGAGATCAAGCAAGTATTCAACTACCAAGGGATGACGCGTTACCATGAGTTGGTCAACAAATGCAAAATTTATGATGAAGACAACAGGGCTAGAGCGGTGCACTACAAGAGTGGAGGGCCTATGAGGAGTCAGAACAAATTCCAACCAGCTAGCAAGGGCAAACCGTATTCTCGTACAACGGGAGGCAACGCAGGCTCAGTGCAAAAGAAGAGTTATGTTTCAGCGGCTGGACAAGCATCCAAGGATGGGAATGCGATACCTACTACTCCCAATACTTTCAAATGCGGAAAGGAGGGACATAAAGCAAATCAATGCGGGATGCGAAATTCACCTGCTTTTTATGCAAGAAGAAGGGGCACATTGCTCGTGACTGCCCTCAAAAGAAGAAAGGGACTACAACGGGGAATGGAGATGCAAGTGTAAGCGCCAGTAAACCCAAAGCTACTGGGAGAGTCTTTGCCTTGAGTGGTACTGAAGCTGCTCAATCCGATGACTTGATCCAAGGTACGGGTTTCATTGCGGGTATCCTTTAGTAATTTTATTTGATTCTGGTGCGACTCATTCTTTCATATCACATGCTTGTGTGTCTAAGCTTAAATTGCCTGTTTCTTCTTTGCCTTTTGTATTGAGTGTGGAAACGCCAGCTAGTGGGTCAGTTTCTACTTCTAATGTGTGTTTAAACTGTCCTGATTCTGTTAATGATCGAAATTTCCTAGTTGATTTGATTTGTTTGCCTCTAAGTCAAGTAGATATCATTCTTGGTATGGCTGGTTATCTTCCAATCATGTCCTTCTAAACTGTGCTGATAAGTCTGTTATGTTTGGTCACCCTGTTGAGAGTAAGAATAAAGACTTTATGACTGCCAATCAGGTAAAGGCGTCTCTAAGGGAAGATGCCCAGGTTTACATGCTTTTAACTTCTTTGAAATCTGATAGTAGCGCTGTAGTGAGTGAGATACCTGTAGTGTGTGAGTACCCTGAAGTATTTGCTGATAATGTGTCTAGCTTACCCCCTGAGAGAGAGATAGAGTTTGCTATAGACTTAGTACTGGGGACGGGACCCATTTCGATTGCACCTTATAGGATGTCACCCATAGAGCTAGCAGAACTTAAGAAGCAACTAGAAGACCTATTAGAGAAGAAGTTCATAAGGCCTAGTGTGTCACCCTGGGGAGCGCATGTCTTATTTGTTAAGAAGAAAGATGGTAGCATGAGGTTATGTACAGATTACCGCCAGTTAAATAAGGTAACTATTAAGAATAGATATCCTTTGCCTAGGATAGATGACTTGATGGATCAGCTAGTGGGGGCATGTGTGTTTAGCAAAATAGATCTTAGATCAAGCTATCATCATATTAGAGTTAAGGAAGAGGATATACCTAAGACTGCTTTTAGAACTAGGTATGGGCACTATGAGTATCTGGTAATGCCTTTCGGTGTGACGAATGCTCCTGCAATTTTTATGGATTATATGAACAGGATTTTTCACCCTTATTTGGATAAATTCGTAGTTGTCTTCATAGATTATATACTAGTTTATTCCAAAACTAAGGAGGAGCATGAGGAACATCTAAAGGTAGTGCTTCAGGTTCTTAAGGATAAACAACTGTATGCTAAGATGTCCAAGTGTGAGTTCTGGTTAGAAGAAGTAAGTTTCTTAGGCCATGTAATTTCTAAGGGAGGTATAGGCGTAGATCCTTCTAAGGTAGAAGTCGTGCTTAAGTGGGAGGCTCCTAAGTCTGTGAGTGAGATTAGAAGTTTTCTTGGGTTGGATGGGTACTATAGGAGATTCATAGAAGGGTTTTCTAAGTTAGCTTTGCCTTTGACCCAGTTAACTAGGAAGGGAGTTGCCTATTTGTGGAATAGTAAGTGCGAGACTAGTTTCCAAACCCTTAAGGAGAAGTTGACTAGTGCACCAGTGTTAGTGTTACCTGACCTTAGCAAATCCTTTGTAGTATACTGTGATGCCTCTAAGATGGGTTTAGGTGGGGTGTTGATGCAAGAGGGTAAAGTAGTAGCCTATGCTTCTAGGCAGTTGAAGATCCATGAGAGAAACTACCCTACCCATGACCTAGAGCTAGCGGCCGTAGTGTTTGTGTTGAAGATATGGAGGCATTATTTGTATGGTTCCAGGTTTGAGGTTTTTAGTGACCATAAGAGCCTTAGATATTTGTTTGACCAGAAAGAGCTGAACATGAGGCAGAGGAGGTGGTTAGAGTTTCTTAAGGATTATGATTTTGAGTTAAGTTACCATCCCGGTAAGGCTAATGTAGTAGCTGATGCCTTAAGTAGGAAGTCTATCCATGTTAGTTCCCTAATGATTAAGGAAATGGATCTTTTAACCCAGTTTAGGGATCTGGGTTTGGCTTGTGAAGTAACCTCTGTTAGTGTGAAGTTAGGAATGACTAGAGTAAGCAATGATTTGTTGAAGGATATTAGTAAAGCTCAGTTGGAGGACCCATTTTTGGGTAGTAGGCGAGAAGCGATAGAAGGAGGTAATGGTGGAAAGTTTGTGATAGGTACCGATGGGGTAGTGAGATTTGGAGACCGAGTGTGTGTGCCTAGTGAACCTACCATTAAGCGCTTAGTGTTAGAAGAAGGGCATAGAAGTAAGCTTAGTTTCCACCCAGGATCGACTAAGATGTATCAAGATTTGAAGAAAGTGTTTTGGTGGCCTAGGATGAAGAGGGACATAGAAGAGTTTGTGAGTGCTTGTTTAGTGTGCCAAAAGTCTAAGGTAGAACACCAGAAACCTTCAGGATTGCTTCAACCCTTAAGTATACCTGAGTGGAAGTGGGATAGTATATCCATGGATTTTGTAGTTACCTTGCCTAAAACCGTGAAGGGACATGACTCAATTTGGGTTATTGTGGATAGGTTAACCAAGAGTGCACATTTTCTTCCCATTAACATTAAGTATTCCTTAGAGAAACTAGCTCAGTTGTACATCAGTGAGATTGTGAGGTTGCATGGCATACCATCTAGTATAGTTTCAGATAGAGATCCCGGGTTTACCTCTAGATTTTGGGAGAGTTTGCAGCAGGCCTTAGGGACCCAGCTTAGGCTTAGTTCAGCTTATCACCCTCAGACTGATGGTCAGACCGAGAGAACCATTCAATCCTTAGAGGATTTACTTAGAGCTTGTGTGTTGGACCAAGGGGGAAGTTGGGATAGCTTTTTACCTTTGATAGAGTTTACCTATAACAATAGCTTTCACTCTAGCATAGGTATGGCGCCTTATGAGGCTTTGTATGGTAGGAGATGTAGAACCCCTTTGTGTTGGTGTGAGCCGGGTGAGAGTCTTGCATTAGGACCTGAGATAGTACAGCAGACCACTGATAAGGTTAGGATAATCCATGAGAGGATGAGGACAGCCCAGAGTAGACAGAAGAGCTATGCTGATAAGAGAAGGAAAGAGTTAGAATTCAAAGAAGGGGACCATGTATTCCTGAAAGTCACTCCGTGGACTGGGGTTGGTAGGGCATTAAAGTCTAGAAAGCTTACACCTCGATTCATTGGTCCTTACCAAATTCTTAAAAGAGTCGGCAATGTTGCCTACCAAATTGCTTTACCTCCACACTTGTCCAATCTTCATAACGTTTTCCACGTTTCTCAACTCGGGAAATACGTTCACGATCCTTCGCACGTGATTGAGTCGGATCATCTTGAGGTTAAGGAAAACCTGACAGTGGAAACCATGCCGGTGAGAGTTGAGGATCGGAGGGTGAAACAACTTCGAGGTAAAGAGATTCCTTTAGTTAAGGTGATCTGGGGAGGACCTACACCCGAGAGTGCTACTTGGGAACTTGAAGAGAAAATGAAGGAGTCCTATCCAGAGTTATTCGCTTCAGGTAAAATTCGAGGACGAAATTTCTTTTAGGAGGGGAGAGTTGTAACATCCTAAATTTTATTAGGATAAATATTAATTAATTAAATAAATGAGAAGAGGAAATAATGAATTAAATAGGTGAACAAATAATAGGATTAATAGTATTATTAGTTTTAACCCATAATGATAGTTTAAAATTTAAAAGAAGATAAGGGGTTGAGGATGGGCCCAAGCCCAATTAGGATTTTTGGTAAGAAGGGGTTAATAGATCACCCTAATCCTTATTCGTATTATCGTCAGAGAACGAAGAGCCAAGGAGGGGAGAAACCACATCTCAAGAGGAAGTCGCTACCGAGTAACCAAGCACCAAGAACTGTTGCAGTTGATCTTCACTCCCAGGTAACACGGGAAAAGGGTGTTCCTTGTATGTGCATGTAGGGAGTTGTTGGGTAGTGGTGCGCAACCATAAGACCCATCTAAGGTTCTAATTTCAATTGAATGTATGTATCTGTTGAGAATGGATGTTGATAACTGTTAATGGATGATTTATTTGATGATTCTGGATGAATTCTTGAGTGAAATCAAAGAGGATATTGATAATGATGAAATGGGATGAATATAGGGTTGAGGATTTGGGGATTTGATGATCAATGATGGATTCTGTGAAATAATTGGTGTTTTACTGAGTTTTGATGAATATAAGTGTATATAACTGATTTTTTGATGAAAAGGATTGATTAGAGATTGAATTGAGTGGTTTAAGATTGGTGCAGATCGCAAGAATTGCGATCTGCGTCGCGAGTAATCGATTACCAGTAGTGGTAATCGATTACCACACTACTACAAAAAAGGCTTTGTACGACGTGCATTCCACGACGGTTGAGGGACAACCGTCGTTGAAACATGCGCGGTGGCATTTTTGCAATTATGTGGGTAACTTACAACGACGGTTGGCCTCTCAACCGTCGTAGAAAGCACGTTTCTACGACGGTTGCCAATCAACCGTCGTAGAAAACTACCTTAGAAGAAATGTTAACAAAAATAAAGGGGGTGTGAATAGCAAAAAATGGGTGGTGCAGGAGTAATATTGGGCTACCACGACGGGCCCAGTGGACACCCGTCGTGGAAGACCTTATGGGGGTGTGTGACAAGTAAAGTGGGGAGGTGTAGGGAGCATTAGGGGGTTCAGAAATGAAGGGGGTGTGAATAGCAAAATATGGGTGGTGCAGGAGTAATAGTGGGCTACCACGACGGGCCCAGTGGACACCCGTCGTGGAAGACCTTATGGGGGGTGTGACAAGTAAAGTGGGGAGGTGCAGGGAGCATTAGGGGGTTCAGAAAGGAAGGGGGTGTGAATAGCAAAATATGGGTGGTGCAGGAGTAATAGTGGGCTACCACGACGGGCCCAGTGGACACCCGTCGTGGAAGACCTTATGGGGGGTGTGACAAGTAAAGTGGGGAGGTGCAGGGAGCATTAGGGGGTTCAGAAAGGAAGGGGCTGTGAATAGCTAAATATGGGTGGTGCAGGAGTAATAATGGGCTACCACGACGGGCCTAGTGGACACCCGTCGTGGAAGACCTTATGGGGGGTGTGACAAGTAAAGTGGGGAGGTGCAGGGAGCATTAGGGGGTTCAGAAAGGAAGGGGTGTGAATAGCAAAATATGGGTGGTGCAGGAGTAATAGTGAGCTACCACGACGGGTCCAGTGGACACCCGTCGTGGAAGACCTTATGGGGGGTGTGACAAGTAAAGTGGGGAGGTGCAGGAGCATCAGGGGTTCAGAAAGGAAGGGGTGTGAATAGCAAAATATGGGTGGTGCAGGAGTAATAGTGGGCTACCACGACGGGCCCAGTGGACACCCGTCGTGGAAGACCTTATGGGGGTGTGACAAGTAAAGTGGGGAGGTGCAGGGAGCATCAGGGGGTTCAGAAAGGAAGGGGTGTGAATAGCAAAATATGGGTGGTGCAGGAGTAATAGTGGACTACCACGACGGGCCCAGTGGACACCCGTCGTGGAAGACCTTATGGGGGGTGTGACAAGTAAAGTGGGGAGGTGCAGGGAGCATTAGGGGGTTCAGAAAGGAAGGGGTGGGAATAGCAAAATGTGGGTGGTGCAGGAGTAATATTGATCTACCACGACGGTCCCTTTGAACAACCGTCGTGGTAGAGTCCTGTTATCAACAGCCCTAATATCCCTGCACCTCATTTGCGCCGCGCGACATTTCTCTTTTTCTCTCAACCTCCCTTTCTCTCTCAACCTCTCTCTCTCTCTCTCAAGTTCCCTCTTTCTCTCACCACCGTGCCTCTCCCTCTCTCTCTCACCCATCGTCCCTTTCTCTCTCAAGCTCCCTCCCTCTCTCTCTCAAGCTTCCTCTCTCTCTCTCACCGTGCCGTTGTCTCTCTCTCTCAAGGCTCCACCGTGCACAGGTACCATATTCTTAATTTAGTTTAAGTAGTTTAACTTGCATTGCTTGAAACTATATATAGTTGTGCATTGAGATGATTAATTTTTGTGATGGATGAGCTTTGGGAATTTTGGTATTGGCTGTGAAACGGGGTTTGTGGGGATGGTAGACGAGCCAGAGGACTGTGCAAACTGCACGTTTACCTGCACTGGGGCTGTAGGGAGAATGATTAAAATTTGGAGCTGGGTTTTAGGCTTTCAGCTGTCCATTGTTTATGCTGGATTGACACTTCAAAACACTGCTTGTGTTATTTTTATCTATAAGCTTCCTTGTATGCAGATTTTCTCCTGCTCCTATGTCATCACATGTTTTTACAGCTAGCATTGAAGAAATATTGATTTGTTTCTGTTGAAGGAACCATTATTTTGTTTTCTAATTCTTTCATTTTGTAACAAATAATAATAATGCCAGTAAATTTTACAAGAGATGTTTACTGTTTCTTACAAAGTAATAGTGTGATACAAAGCACATAAACTCTCCCTGCATGCTTGATCAAGTGCTTCAAAGTGATAGTTGCAAAATCAGAATGTTCTTTACTATACTTTTTTTTCACATTTTTTCATTACTGAGTGAATTTTACGTGTGTGAGGATCACTAACCATATATAATTTAGTGAGTGATGTATAATTTTTTTATAGTGTTTATCTCAAATTGCATAAATCTTGTATTGGTTAGGGAATGGATCTATCATAAGGAGAAGTGATTTAGAGACAAAGAAAGAAGTGAGTTGTCATGCAATGCAACACTCATTGTTAAAAAAAAAAAGAATTGGCTATAGAAGAAAATATTAAAACAAGGTTATTGTTGTTATTATATATATCAATGAATGAATATATATCACTTGGTACATGTATAACTGTTGTTGAGAATGAAATCAATAGGACTCAAATGGACCAGACCAGATAAAATTTATAAAGGAGCATTAGAATTGTGTCACTTGTGTTTTACTTTATGCTCAGTTCAGTTCTTTTCACACTTGCTTTTATTGTTGTCATGGGAAAATGATTAAGTATTATTACTAATGAAGTTAACAACAAAAATATACAAGAAGGTGTTGCATTTCAAAATAGTGTTTTCCGGGTTTGGATTGTGCCTGGAATTAGAGTTTGCGTTTGGATTGTGCCTGGAATTAGAGTTTGCGTTTAGCAGATACTTAAACTAACTTTAACTAATAACACTATATATGCAAACAACATTGTCATATGGATACATTGCACTAATAAAAAGTGATTATGAGTTATTTAACAAGACTCACAGGGGACTTTGTTTGATGATAAAAAAAATATGTTACTAATAGTTTTATGCTATAATTAGGTATCCCCCGAACCAGAGAAGAAACCAATTCCAATTCATTTGTGACAAATTCTCAAGTTTAATTGAGTCAAGTGCCTCATTTAATTTCTTCACAGGTAAGCATCACAAACACAATTAGCTTTGAATTTTATGCTGCTCACGTCAATTGATCCCAACAGTCTAACTCAAAAATCTGTTTTCATATATACCATGGTATTTTCCTACTAGGTACCTGTTAGATATATAGTGTCCGTTGCAGAATTGATTTTAATATCAATGGCTGCAAATAAATTGTGCATGAATTACGATGCAAGTTTAATAATTAATAGAATTGATTAAGTTTAATAATTAATAGAATTGATTTGAATATTGTCATATATTGTCAAACTTTAGTTAATTTCATTTTATATTTTGCCTTGTTTTATTGTTCATTTTTAATGATTGCTTGATTCATTACTTGAGTGAACCTTAGTTTCCCGTTTGAGATTCAATATGGAGATTGTAGTACTCCCTCCAAAGAATAATTTTTTTCATACATCTTTGTTATATTAACTAAAAGAGGGAGTACTATATTGAACTTATTGAATCTTGAATTGTCCGGATGGACAGTTTGGGAAGATATATCACTTTTTTATAGTTCATTAATAAGTAAATTTTAATAAGCATTCCATACAATTCATGAAATTTCGATTCGTTGCATTTGTGTTGTTCTTCGGGGGCATATTTGATAGTGGTTCACCACTTTCATTTCGTGCCACCTGAAGACCAATGCGAAATGCTGCCGAAATTTTGTGGATTTTATGGAATGAGAATTAAAATTTACACAATAACGAACTAAGGAAAAGTGAATCTTCCTGAATGGGATAGGGCCACACCTTTGAATAAAAAAAGTGAGATCTACATGCATAATGTTGAATAAATGGAGTGTCGTTCACGAACGTACAGAAATTAGATATGGATCGAAGTTGGATGAATGCTCGGCGCATTACTGATGAGTATGAGAGAGGAGTGGAAGAATTTCTACAATTTGCGCGATGTAATGTTGCTAGTAGTGCCGACGCACAAGGAAGGTTCAGGTGTCCATGCGTAAATTGTTTCAATGGAAGAAGACTGGCTGAGAAAGACATCAGGGAGCATATTCTGTGTGATGGTATTATGAAGGGTTATACAAAATGGATATGGCATGGTGAAGTGACACATATGCCATATGATGATGAGGTCCCAATGCCAGAGTATTCTCATTCAACCATGGAGGACTGCATGGAGGATCGAGTGGAAGACATGATTCGCGATGTCGGTGTGGACAGATTTGCAGAAGCACATCTGTATGAAGATATGTGTAGTGATGCTGAGACTCCGTTGTTTCCGGGGTCAACAAACTTCACACGATTGTCAGCGGTGTTAAGATTGATGAATTTGAAGGCATTGAATGGGTGGTCTGATAAAAGCTTCACGGAGTTGCTTCAGTTGCTAACTGACATGCTTCCTGAAGGGAACACACTACCTAATCGTAATTATGAGGCGAAGAAGATATTGTGTCCGATGGGTATGGAGTATAAAAAGATCCATGCATGCCCTAATGATTGCATTTTATACAGAAAAGACTATGAAGGGTTGAAGAAATGTCCGAAGTGTGGGTTATCCCGATACAAGGTGAAAGACGATGATCAAGATAGTATTGATGAGGTCACAAAGCAGGGTCCCCCGGCAAAGGTTGTATGGTATCTTGGAATTATTCCAAGGTTTAAGCGTCTGTTTGCCAATCCAAATGACGCTGAGAACCTTAGATGGCATGCGGATGGGAGGATATGTGATGGAATGCTTCGCCATCCTGCTGATTCTTTACAGTGGAAGGACTTTGATGTAGAGTTTCCAGAATTTGGAAACGAGCCGAGGAATCTTAGGCTTGGATTAGCGTCAGATGGAATGAATCCATTTGGAAATTTAAGTACTAATCATAGTTCGTGGCCTGTTTTGCTAGTTGTTTACAATTTACCTCCCGGGTTGTGCATGAAGCGCAAATATATGATGTTGTCTATGATGATCTCTGGTCCACGTCAGCCTGGAAATGACATTGATGTTTATCTCAGTCCATTGATAGAAGATCTGAGATTGCTATGGGATGAGGGGGTAGAAGTCTATGATGGGTTTGCCAAAGAATCTTTCAAGATGCATGCAATGCTCTTTTGTACCATCAATGACTTTCCTGCATATGGGAACTTGTCGGGTTATAGTGTTAAGGGTCATAAAGCTTGTCCTGTGTGTGAAGAGGGCACATTCCATCAGCAATTGAAATATGGAAGGAAGACAGTATATGTTGGTCATCGGAGATTCTTGAAAAGGCATCACCCATATAGAAGATTGAGGAAGGCTTTTAATGGATATCCGGAGGATGGGATAGAACCGACTCCGTTAACAGGTGTGGAGATTTACGACAAGGTGAAAGACATTAATGTCGTATTTGGTAAGCGGAAAGACAAGTCAGTTGCCTCGGGGATATGGAAGAAGAGGTCCATTTTCTTTGATCTCCCATACTGGTGCAAGTTACATGTTAGACACTGTATAGATGTCATGCACGTGGAGAAAAATGTTTGTGATAGCTTGATTGGAACGCTTTTGAATATTAAAGGGAAGACAGAGGATGGAGTCAATGCTCGTTTAGACATGGTTGAAATGAATATACGAGACAAGTTGGGCCCGGAGAAGAGAGGTAACCGCACATATCTGCCCCCAGCATGCCACACCTTGTCCAAAAAGGAGAAGATTAGTTTCTGTGAATGTTTAAAAGGTGTGAAGGTACCACAAGGATACTCTTCAAATATCAAGAGCCTTGTAGTAGTGAAGGAAACGAAACTAGTTGGGCTAAAATCTCATGATTGTCATGTCCTTATGCAACAATTACTGCCTGTGGCCATTCGTGGTATCTTGCCAAAAAATGTTAGTGCATATTCAACATATCAAATGTTGATGGTAATGACAATGAATTTATTAACTTTAGAAGTCTTTTATTGAATTATTAAACTCTAAATCGTGTGATATTTTTTATATTAGTGCATATTCAACATATCAAATGTTGATGGGTAGACCTGGACATAGAGCTCATAAGCTAACCTGGAAATACGTCAAGGTATTTACATGGATTCAATAAGATATTTTAATAAAGTGTTGTCTACGGTTTTAATTATTTGACTAATATTCATTTTGAATTGTAGTCCAACAAACAAGTTGGAGGGTATGAGTGTGGCTATTACGTCATGCAATGGATGTCTTGCATTGTGCAAGGGGGAATTCAAGTCGCATTGGACAAGGTAATCCAACAAACAAGTTAACACCAATCGTCATGCAATTGATCTATCCACTAATTACAAGTTATTTTATTTTGCAGTATTTCATGGATAGTAGCCCACTCAACTCTGCTTCAATTGATTACATCAGAAAGACATGGGCTGCATATGTTATTGACTTGTATAACAAAACTTTAGAGTAGTTGATCAGTATTTGATTACTTGTAGTAGTTTTTTTATATAGTTTCATTACTTATAGTAGCTTTTATATTAGATTTTACGTGTAATGTGATTATGTAAATTGATTAGTGCACCGAGTATGTGAAGTGTCATTACTATGTTGGTATTGCTGGGATTGTCTGGACTGTATTTTCTGTTTGCAGGTTTGGGAAAATTGTAAAAAACAGAACGAACTAAAAAAAAAATTAGACTTTCCACGACGGTTGTGTCCACAACTGTCGTGGAAAGTAGGCTTTTCACGACGGGTGTGGTCACAACCGTCGTGGAAGAGTTACTCAAAAAGGGTGGGTTGAAGTAGTTTTCCACGACGGTTGTGACCATAACCGTCGTGGAAAGTCTTGCTTTTCACGACGGTTCCTTTACTAACCGTCGTGGAAAGTGAGCCTTTTCACGACGGTTACCAGTCCCAACCGTCGTGGAAAGTAAGGCTTTTCACGACGGTTACCAGTCCTAACCGTCGTAGAAAGTCAGTTTACAACGACGGTTAACACGCGTCGTGACAAATTCCACTTAACAACGACGCCTGGATCTACGACGGTTGCACAACCGTCGTAGAAGCCTCTTTTTAACCGTCGTAGAAAGCCTTTTCTGCAGTAGTGTCAGTGCGTTCTGGGCAACCCAGAAGTGCTGTTTGTGTATTGATAATCGATTACAGAGTTGTGGTAATCGATTACCAGAGAGATTGTTTGCAGGTAATCGATTACAGCTGTGTTGTAATCGATTACCAGTGTGTTTGCTTGCAGGTAATCGATTACAAGGGTGTTGTAATCGATTACCAGAGGCATTGTTTGTAGGTAATCGATTACAGGTGCTGTGTAATCGATTACCAGAGTAACTTTAGTGATCTTAGTGATTGATGATGGTTGTTATACCTTACTTTTTGTATGACAATGATGATATGAGTGTATCTTTGATGATAGACGCTTAATATGAGGATAATAATGTAGATGATTAATGTTGTTGATAATGATGTATGATGTGGATGATAGATGATGATAATAATGTTGAGGATTAATATTGTTGATGAAAATGTTATATTGTTGAGGATAGTATGTTGAATTTTATGATGTTGTTCATGCATTGTGATTATGAATTGTTGCACTCGGTTGCATGAGCCTAGAGAGAGGCGATTGTAATTGGGGAGTTGTTGTACTCAGTTGCATGAACCTAGAGAGAGGCGATTGTAATTGGGGAGTTGTTGTACTCGGTTGCATGAGCCTAGAGAGAGGCGATTGTAACTGGGGAGTTGTTGTACTCGGTTGCATGAGCCTAGAGAGAGGCGAGTGTAATTGGGGAGTTGCTGTACTCGGTTTCATGAGCCTAGAGAGAGGCGAGTGTAATTCGGGGAGTTGCTAATGTTGAATAAATACATGTTGCATATAATTGTGGTGAGTCATGTTGTTGTACTCGATTACATGAGCCTAGAGAGAGGCGAGTGTAGTTCGGGGAACTGTTAATGTTGCATGAATATAAGATGCTTATGATGAAGTTGTGAATTGATGTTAAAATGTTATGTGTTGGTTGATGAATGATTATATGTTGTTGTGCTATGTGTGGTGAGGATAGGGTAGTCTCTTATGTGTATGTATGAGTTAGAGCTCTTTCCTCACTGTTACTGTTGTTGTTTCAGGTGATGATGATGACACTTTTGGTGTCGAGTTTTGATTAACGGGAGTGTTGCTCTGGTACATGTGACATCAGGGCATATTATCGGAGTGTTGTTTTATGTTCTTAGTTAGGAAGATTTTTGATAAACCGTTTTGGATGCCTTGCACGGCAAGTAGGATGTTTAGTAGTTTATATTCTTTTTGAAATTTCCGCTGCATGAGTAATCGATTACATTTGAATCTTATTTCTTTTTAAGTTAAGTTGTTCTCGAACTAATGAGGTTTTTAATAAAGGAGTTATGTGAACCTTTTTACCCATTGTGAACTTGTTATTTTCGAAAGTTTTCCGCTACGTTTTTATATAAGAGTTGGGGGTAGAAGAGTGTCACACTCTATGTGTATGTATTAGTATTCCTTTTCCTCACCGTATTCTGTGGATATATTTTTACAGGTGTTGATGAGGACACGATTGGTGTCGATTATGATTAAAGGGAATGTGCTCTGATAGATGTGACATCAGGGTGTACTTGAAAGTCTTTACTATGTTTTTAGTTAGGAGTATTCTATGAGCTATTTTGGATGCCTTGTGCGACAAGTAGGTTGTTTAGTTGTTTTTATATTTTTGGAGGTTCCGCTACATAAATGTTTGAATTATATTTGGAGTTTATTTTCCTTTAATAATGTCCTTTTCGAACTAATGAGATTTTAATAAGAGCGTTTGTGAACCTTTTTACCCATCGTGGGACATTACCTTTTCTAAACTTCGATTGACTAAACATTTAAGAGTATGGGGTAGAAGGGTGTCACATTATAATAAAAAAATTAATGTAAATGCTATCTGCAATGAGTATATAATATTTAAGATATAACATACAATTTATTTTATATATATATATATAATGAATAAAATACTATATTCATTCAATGTATTAATAAAATTAATATTATTTTTAAGATATATCATTTATCATTATATTTAAAATTTAATTGGTTAAGTAATTATTTACAATATTAGTAAATCATATTAGTTTATTAATATTAGTATATGTATATATACAATTAATCTGATAATGAAAAGGAAATAAAATTATTAGTGTAAATTATTACTATATATATTATAATTATAATTAATTAATAAATATACAATGCTTTCAATATTAATATTTTATATGTGTGTGTAAAGTATTATTATAATGTATATTATACAATTTATGTAATTATCATTTTCCATACTCTTTTTTTTTTTACGTCAAATATCATTTTCCATACTCTATTAAGTAACTATTCTTAAATGTATAATCTTCATAAAAAACATTAATATATATAGATAGATTATTAGTATATGCTATGATACTTATTAATATAATTATATTAAATTTATTATTCATTTAGTAATTATTTACACATTAATTATTTATGAATATTGTTATAACATGTATAGCTATTAATTTCATTTATATATATATACAATGCATGTGTGTGTATATATAAACACACAAGATTGACTATAGTAATTATTTATTAATAGATTTAATATATAATCTCGTATACATTGTATTGTATATTAAATAAATGTTGGTAATAATATATATATATATATATATATATATAATGTACAACTAATAGATATATTTAATATACATTCTCTTTATAGTCAATATTAGTAACACTAAATGCGTGATTAATATGATATATCTTAGATATATTATACTAATATATTATATTACAAATAGTTATTATGTAATTTATACCGTAATTACTTTACTTCATAGTTAGCTGTTATATTATATTAACTTAGTACTAATAGTTATATAATGGTCAACAAATCATAATATATAATTGTTTTGAATAATTTACCAATATTGATTAGTATATTAATATACAATGTATTTTTATGAGAATATTTAATGTAAATATACTGTAATATTAAATAATTAAATTAAATATTCTCATAAAAATAGTATTATAATATATTTTTATGAGTATACTATAATATTTATACTATAATATTTATATGAAAATATATTTATACTATAATAATTATATTAAATAGTATACTATAATTATTTTATAGTATAAATACTTTTTTTTTTTAAGAGTATAGTATAAATACTATACTATAATATTTATACTATAATATTTTTATGAGAATATTTAGTAATTATATAATTATACTCATTGAGAATATATACTTAATATGAATATACTATAATATTAAATAATCAAATTAAATATTCTCATAAAAATAGTATTATAGTATATTTTTATGAGTATACTATAATATTTATACTATAATATTTTTATGAGAATATATTTATACTATAATATAATTATACTATAATATTTATATTAAATAGTATACTATAATTATAGTATAAATAGTATACTATAATATTTATTTATACCATAATATTTTTATAAGAATATTCAATAATTATATAATTCTACTCATAAAAATATATAATTATTTATTGTTATAGTATATAAATATATAATACTATTTTTATGAGAATATTTAATATAAATATACTATAATATTAAATAATATATTATAATATTAAATATTCTCATAAAAAGTACTTAATAATATAAAAATAATACTATTAAATCTTTTATAGTTAATGATTTTTCATGATTATAGTATAAATAGTATACTATAATATTTTTATGAGAATATTTAATAATTATATAATTATACTCATTGAGAATATATATTTAATATAAATATACTATAATATTAAATAATAAATTAAATATTCTCATAGAAATAGTATTATAGTATATTTTTATGAGTATACTATAATATTTATACTATAATATTTTTATGAGAATATATTTATACTATAATTATTTTATAGTATAAACAGGATACTATAATATTCATACTATAATTATACTTATAACTAATATTATAGTATAAATAGTATACTATAATATTTATTTATACTATACTATTTTTATGAGATTATTTAATAATTATATAATTATACTAAAAAATATATAATCAATTATTATTATATTATATAAATATATAATACTATTTTTATGAGAATATTTAATATAAATATACTATAATATCAAATTAAAACCCTAAGTTATGAATTTCAGTTGAGAGTTGATAATGATGTATAGAAACATACCGTTTTGACAGGGAAATTGACATAGTCATTTTTCTCCGTTGAAGAAAGTCGGCACAGAGAGAAGAAAGACATAGAATGATAGATGTTGCTTCAGTAGTACAATGTATGAATTTTAGAACCAAAGGACATTATATATATATATATATATATGTATATATTCGTTATTTCACTCGTCTAGGAAAAAATAAAGCTAACAAGGAAATGACAAAATACTTTGAATAAATATAAATACTGACCAAACATACTCATATTCAAAATGAATACAGGCAAAATGTCTCTATCAATTAAAAGGCTACTAATGAATGCATCCATAAATGCAACAAATATCAATTATTTTCCGAAAGTATTTTTTTTCTGAAAATAATTTTTGGAAAAGGGAAAAAATTGAATGAAGTTTGGTGCGGGTGTCGGGAGGCGGTGGGTTGGGGAGGTGGCAGTGGTGGTGGTTGTGGGGTAGGTTGTGACACCCTTCTATCCCATACTCTTATGTGTTTAATAAATTGACGTTTAGAAAAGGGAAAGCCCTACGATAGGTAAAAAGGTTCACAATCGTTCTTTATTCAATCTCATAGTTCGAAAACGACTTATTAAAAAGAATAAAACTTTCAAATATAACTCAAATATAAAGCAGCGAAATCTCCAAAACATAAACTACTAATAGCCTACTGCCATACAAGGCATCCAAAAAGTTCATAAACAAAATACTCCTAATCTAGAAACATATAAAACTCCCAAATACGCCCTGAGGTCACATCTATCAGAGCATACCCTTTTAATCATAATCGATACCAGTCGTGTCCTCATCAACACCTGTAAAAATATATCCACAGAATACGGTGAGGAAAAGGAATACTACTTTACATACACGTAGAGAATACTCATCCTCACCCACAACAGCATTACATCATGCCATCAATACATCAATCAACAATAAATACATTCATCTAAACTCAACATCATCATAGTATCATTCATATATCATCACACTCAATATCATCATAACATCATTCATCTATCATCATACTCATTCTCATCATAACATCATTCATATATCATTATACTCATTGTCATCATACATCATTCATCTATTATCATTCATCTATCATCATTCATCTATAATCATTCATCTATCATCAATCATCTATCATCATTCATCTATCACCATTCATCTATCATCAATCATCTATCATCATTCATCTATCATCATTCATCTACCCAAAGGTCATGACTTGGAACTCCACACAATGGGTGCACCTCGTCAATCACTCTAGTTAGTACCAAGATAGTCTATCGGTGTTACCACACACTATCCGATAGGTTGTACCCCCTCTATGGGCCCGCACAACGACATTCGACCCTAGGTTGTACCCCCTCTATGGGCCCGTACAATCACTCCTAGGTTGCACCCCCTCAATGGGCCCGTGCATCGAACGCCCCATCTTGATCCCCTGAGTTGTACCCCCTCTATGGGCCCGCACAATTCAGTTCACCTCCCGGATTGTACCCCATCTATGGGCCCGCACAATTCAGGTCTCATCACATATGCTCGAGGCATCTCTCCTAAGTTGTACCCCCTCTATGGGCCCGCACAACTCAGTTCACCTCTCGAATTGTACCCCCTCTATGGGCCCGCACAATTCGGTTCACCTCCCGGATTGTACCCCCTCTATGGGCCCGCACAATCCAGGTCTCATCACATATGCTCAAGGCATCTCTCCTAAGTTGTACCCCCTCTATGGGCCCGCACAAGTTAGGTAACATCATCATAAAAAAAGGTGATATACACCGAAATCATAAATCATCATCAAAAGGTGATATACACCATCATCAACATCATCATCAAAAGGTGATATACACTATTAACATCATTATCATCATCATCATGCTCATCATCAAACATCATCATCATAAGTGATATACACTATTAACATCATTATCTTCATCATAATCATCGCAAACATCATCACACATCATCAATCATCAACATCATACTCATTATAAAGCACCATCAAACATCATCATTTATCGCATGTTCACCAACCACATGCATTCCAAATAACCTCAATTACATAGCATATTAACCAACCATATGCATTCCAAATAACATCAATTATATAGCATATTCACCAACATATGCATTCCAAATAACATCAAATATTTAGCATATTCACCAAACATATGCATTCCAAATAACATCAAATACATAGCATATTCACCAACATACGCATACCAAATCATCATCAATTACATCAATTATCACACCATAATCAATATAAAGCATCATCAAGCATCATTAATCATCATCATCCTAAAGCATCCACAATCATTATACTCTAAACATCTAATTAATCAAGCAATCCACAAAACAATAAACATCCAACTCAATTTCATCAATAAAAACCTCAAATCTACAGCTACAGAGCGAACTAAATATCTCTCAACCCAAACATCGTATCAACGATCCAACCGTTCAGAATGAAGAACTAGGTGTTCCGAACCAGCTGTTAAACTTTCAGCCCGATCCAACGGTGAACGAATCTGAAGTCACTGTTTTACAGTCGCAGCTCTATCTAAAAACGGGAATAACTTTCCTCTAGTGCGAACTAGATATATCCTAACCTATACCTCATATCGACGATCCAACCGTTCAGAAGGAAGAACCAGGTTTTCAGAACCAGCTATTAAAATTGCGGCCCGATCCAACGGTGAACGAATCCGCAGTCGCTATTTTACATTCGCAGCTCTGTGTAAAAACGGGAATGACTTTCATCTACCCTCTTCTTCAATCCCTACTTAATTCCCCAAGTTCCTAACTCAATTAAACTCGTTTTTACCGATTGAATTCACTAAAATCAACAATCATTCTTATGATTTCCAATAAATTAAACATCTAATCAATTATGGTTCCTCATCTCTAAATCCGTGTTTAACCCATTTTCACTGTTCTCATTATTTTCATTCATCCACTCAAGATTCATCAAGAATCATACAACAATCAACAATCCACATTTTTCATCACAAAACAACACATATTCACATATTGATTTCAATTATTAATCTTTAAAGGTTATTCTCACTATCCATTCACCCCTACATGCATGTACAAGCAGCACCCTCTTCCCCACCGTACCTTAAGCGAAGCTTTGATCACAACAACGAAGTCCTTTCTTGGATTCTCGGTGTTCACTCCACAACAGCTATCTCTTGAGACTCCGTTTCTCCCCTCCGTAGCGTTTCGCTTACTGACGAATGATACGAATAAGGATTAGGGTGCTCTGTTAACCCCTCCTTACATAAATAACTAATTGGGCTTGGGTCCACTCTCACCCCCTTATTCTATTTTAATTAAAACTATCTTTACCAAAATAAAACTAAATAATAATAATACTCCTATTATTTATTTCCTAATTAATTAATTATTCCCTTAATTAATCTATTTAATTAATTATTCCCTTTACTCATTATTTAAATTAATCATTAATTATCCTAATAAAATTTAGGATGTTACATAGGTAGTTTGGGAACAAATTTCAAATGGGGTAGTTTGTTCAGAGGCGTTTGTCTCTGTTGAAAAAAGTCAGCACAGAGAGAAGAAAGACATAGAATGATAGATGTTGCTTCAGTAGTACAATGTATGAATTTTAGAATCAAAGGACATTATATATATATATATATATATATATATTCGTTGTTTCACTCATCTAGGAAAAAAAATAAAGCTAACAAGGAAATGACAAAATACTTTGAATAAATATAAATTATGACAAAAAAAATATACTATAAAAATAATACTATAAATAGAAATTACTTAATAGAAATACTATAAATAATACTATAAAAATAATACTATAATACTATAATATTAAATATTCTCATAAAAATTACTTAATAATATAAAAATAATACTTTTAAATCTTTTATAGTTACTGATTTTTCATGTGATTTAAATTCCCATATCTTTTTATTTTATTAATAATATAAAAATAATACTATTAAACTTTTACTACAAATAGAAATTAAGGATTTTTATACTATTCGATACTATGAGTATAATTAATGTAACTAATATAAAAAACACTATAAGGAGTCAATACCTCTATTTTTTATAATGATAAAGATTATAAACTTAAATGGTTTAAACCCTGTAAATAGGAGTCTCAATTTCAATCTTTTAAACTGTCTTTCTCATTCATTTATTAAGAACCTATATCAAATATCATGTCCACCTTTTTTAACAACTCAAACTCCAAGTCCAACGTGGACAACGTTCCATTCCAAACTCGTGATGACTTCCTTTTCAACTCTTCTAGTGACAGTGAATGCGATGACTACTATGAGGAAAGATATGGAAGCAATGCGGAGCTTGTCAAAGAAGAATCAAAGCTTGAAAGAGAGATCATCAACATCATCATCAGTGGAAATGGCGATTCCCTCAGGCCAAATTCTAGCCAGGATGTCACCATTTGTAATCACAGTGTATGCGTCGGGTTTGAAGATAACAAGAATGAAGAGTGTCGGGTGTGGGAGTGGCATGGTCACATCATGGTCTACGACACAAAACATGGCTCCTCACTTGAGTATATATATGGAACTTACTTCCAAAGGTTTATGCTCAATCCTTCTCATGATGTTGGAAGGAATTGATTGAGATCAATAATTTCTTCAACAATCAATCAAATTCTCCATCATAGTATCAACACACCCATATTATCATCATAATATTGAAATGCATATTTACTCTTAAGATTTAAGTTTGATATAATATTAATAAAAAATTATGTTATAATATAATTTTATGCTTTGTTTTTTGTAACTTCCTAATCCTCAAAATGTCAAAGAATGAATGGATCGTACCGATTATACCTTCTACTCTTCTTTACTTCAACGATGTTGTATTGTGGTTTAAATTTCATGCCACTATTTCTGGTTGGATCAAAATATTCACAATAGAAGAGAGGAATCATGTAACTCAAACCAAGATACTCACCCCACAATTTGTGGTCTTTTTACCCTCACACCATTCCTTTGTCTGAAATCTGTACCCATTAACAAAGTATGTGCTCCATGATTTTGCTTTAGAGTTGGGTCCCCAAGCTAATGATTTAACTTCATCGTTGATCACTCCATTTCGATCATCACAAACTTAATCATAAGAACCATTTAAGATTAATTAATTGAATTCTTATTATTGAGTAACCCATACAAGAAAAGTGGATGATCAAACTTACATAGTTTCTAAACCATGTTGGAAAGTCTGCATGTATCGAGCTGAAGAATCCCGATCATCGATAGAGTGAAATTGTAAGAATAAGCTGAAATGGAACAAATAGTTAATAACTCATTCATTCCTAAAACCTAGCCAAATTACCCACGGATCGTTTCACATCTCCCATCATTCTAAAAAAACCATAAATTATTACTCGACTTAGAGTAAAAACAAATTATATTAAGCAATAAAGTCTTATTAACTGACCTTTCAAATGGATACTGTGACACTCTTCTACTCCATACTCTTAAACAATTAATAATTTGAAATATAAAAGGAATAGTGTCCCACAACGGGTAAAAAGGTTCACATTTCTCATCGTAATAAACGTCATTTATTTCATAAGTAAACTCATATGAGATAAGATAGAAGTCAAATGTTTTAAAATATTTTAAGCAGCGGAATCAACGTCAAAATAACCTACTGGCCATGTAAGGCACTTAAATAGTTTACAAAATCCTTTCCTAGAAATGGAAAACATAAAATAAAATCCCCCAACAGTAAACCCTGATGTCACATATATCAGAGCGACTCTCCCTTCAATCAATACTCGACACCAGTCGTGTCATCATCATCACCTGTAAAATTAACCACAGTGTAACGGTGAGGAAAAGAATACCAACTCATACATACACACAGAAGGCTACCCTATCCTCACCCACATATAATCATCATTATCATCAAGTAATATACTTATATCATCTTACACCCTTTATTAGCAATTATATTATCTCATCACCAGTTTATAAATCACACTTGCAAATCACCAAGAAAACACATTCTCTATTCTCAACACATAATACTCATATCATCAATAATACTCACATCATCATAATATAATTCAATTTCATCATCAAATGCAATGCATGTTCCTCTATCATCATGCACACACCAAACCTCATCAACCTCATCCCAAGGATCATGACTTGGA
Organism: Sesbania bispinosa; assembly: GCA_026901365.1. NCBI lineage: Eukaryota > Viridiplantae > Streptophyta > Magnoliopsida > Fabales > Fabaceae > Sesbania > Sesbania bispinosa. The sequence continues at coordinate 85,519 of QLOH01000824.1, forward strand.
ACTCCGCACAATGGGTGCACCTCATCAATCTCCCTGGTTGTTACCGATGATGGCTCTACCGTTAATCACCACACAGGCTGATAGGTTGCACAACACCCCACTCTAGGCTCGTGCAAAGACATCTGCCCCGCAATGATGGCCCTACCGTTAGGTTGCACTACACCCCACTCTACTTTTATAAAAAACATGGTATAATATAAGGGAAGAAGGTAACTAGTCTAAATCTTATACACATAACCAAAGATTTCAAACTCTTAATGATAAAAAAACTCACTGTGGAAAATGATTTCAAATTTTGATTTAAATTTTTTCTAAAGCACCCGAAAAAAGGTGCAGTCAAGATTCGATAAGCAATCACCGAATCGTGTTCTTGAAGCTTACATTAATTGCAATGAGAGAATGCTAGTCAAGTATACAATATTTGTCCCTTTTTACCAGAAATATGTAACCTTCACCACACATTAAGACTTAAATGTATGTCATAGCTCATAAAGGAAGTTCGGTATAAAAAAATTTTACCAATGAATATCTCAATGCTCAGTTTACTTACATTTGATATGTAGATTTTCTTCGTGAGCACAAAAGGAGGGGTTGAGGAGTCAGTAATAGCAAGCGTCTTGGCGAAAAAAAATTGTGAAAGGATTTTTTGGTTTATGAAAACAAAAGGAGTCTAGAAATGGTAATGAAACCAAAACAAAAAGTAATTTAGACATGCAGCAATGACAATCAAAGTTATCTTGGGTATCTCTCTTACCTAACGATTACAACCTAAACCAATTCTATACTTCATCGTACATGAAACAATAGTTGAATGAATAATAGATTCCTACCTTATTAACCGCCAGAGTAAAAACTTCAAGATCACCATCAGACTTGATGTGAAACCGTGTGAATGCTTTGTAATTAGCTATTCGGAGTGACGAGAAGGCTTCATCAAAGTGTAAGTGAAGCCAGTTGATGCAAATATATAAGTAGCTCCCAAACACTAAGGAGAAACAGGGGTTGAGAAAACCCAAAAATATAGGAAGACAGAAGCATAATAGATTATAGCACCCCCCCGGGAAACAGACTCTAATCCATTCTTGCAAATATTGTTTCGAGATACAGCCATGACCTGAGAAAATAACCTCCATGAACGTATGCATTATAAGAACAATCAGAACCAACAAATCCGGAGAATTTTCATACCTTAGGCACATCAAAAGCAGACATTAAATACTTGATACATGCTGGATAAAGTCCAAATGTCCATTGCTCGATACGAGCTCTGAAGCCCTGAAGCCAGTTGGATCAGGAAAGTGCTCACTTTCTACTGATCGATACAACTGATATAAAGTGTGATACCCTGGATCACAGAAAAATCTCGTCATTATAACCCAAATAGGCTACATAGATACAACTCTACTTCACAAAGTATCAAAATCATTTTCCATAATTTTATATTTTCACCACCGCTAGTAGCCATCGCCGCCGCAGCTCTCTGTCTCGAGCACTTCAGGCCGCCGTGCGCGGCCGGATCCCGCCCCCTGCGCGGCCAGAGCCGCTGCGACGCTCAGCCCTCGTGGCTGTCTTCTTCTCGCGAGCCACCGCTCGTTCTCCTCCCTCACGCCGCCACTGTGCGGCCTTCTCCGTGGCTCCTTGCAGCTGCCGTCCACCCTCGTCCCGCGGCCGTCGTCACCGAGCCACCAGCGGCCGCGGCTGCATCCTCCTTGGCCATGCAAGGGGGCGGCCGCCCCCTTCCCCTTTACCCACATTTTCCCCAAAGAAACCCTAAGAGAGTGAAACCCTAAGGGGCTGTTCGGGGTGGTTGCGAGTTTTCAGTTTTTGGTTTTTAAAAATTTTCAATCAAGTTTTTACAACTCAAAACCAAAAACTGAAAACCACAAAAAGTGGTTTTCAAAATGTTTGTTTGAAAACCACAAAAACAAGTTTCCAATTTTTGATTTTGAGTTATAAAAACTTGTTTAAAAATTTTTTAAAACCAAAAACTGAAAATTCGCAACCACTCCGAACGGCCGCTAAGAGAGTGAGATGAGAGAGTGAGGGAATGAAGGTGAAGCTAAGGTGAACCGGCCCATAAGGTGAAGAGTGCAATAAAGTTTTAAAAATTAAAATAAAAAATAATTTTATAAAAATAATAAATAATATACGTTTCAGGTAGCGTCGGCTAGCCCACGCTATATTTCCGATCCGACTTCTCTGCTACGCACGCCAGTGCTGCGCGTCTCCAGTCCGAGCTCTGGACCGTCCAATCTCCATCGGACGGTCCAGATTCTACATGCATCCCACATTCCTTAAAAACCATCAACAAATCCAGACCGTCTGATGGATATCGAACGACTCAGAACACACGCAGGAGGTGCACAGCGTGGGAGAGAAGCCAATTCGCTATATTCCGTGCTGCTAATTTTTTTAAGTAGCGTAGGTTGGCCTACGCTAAGAAATATATATAAAAAAATTAAAAAAAATTTAGTAGAGGCCAACCGACGCTATTTAAATTTTGTATTTTTAAAAGGGTAAAATAACATTTTAGTCCCTATAAAATACCCGAGTTTTGATTTTCGTCCCTGTAAAATTTTTCTTTTTTATTTGATCCTTATAAAATATTTAAGCTATTTTTTTAATCCCTGTTATTGATTCCACTGTCAATTACTAATGTCTCGAACGTCCATCACAATTAGTAATCATATGTATTGTACCTTGGCACATTATACAACAGTGTTAGCCTCTTTAAACACATTCAAAGACTATTTGTGATATATATAAAGGAGGAAATGTACAAAGAATTTATGTTCAAATTGACCATGAAATTTGACTTTCTAAATGAATTTAAGGAAGCTAACACTCTTATATAATGTGGTAGGGCACTTCTGAAGTATTGTTGACTATTATGGGTGTTCGACACATCCACAATTAATAGTAGAATCAATATCAGGGACTGAAAAAATATCATAAATATTTTATAAGGATGAAATAAAAAAGAAAAATTTTCCAGGGACGAAAATCAAAACTCGAATATTTTATAGGGACTAAAATGTTATTTTACCCTTTTTAAAAGAAGGCCGAAGCCTTAGCGTCGGCTTAGCGTAGGCTGACCTACGCTAAAAGAAAAATTTAGCTAAGGCCTCGTGGCCTAACTAATTTTTTTGCAGCTAAATCCTCTTTTTCTTGTAGTGTTTGTACATAACCTCATGCTACCATCCTTCTTCTTCACTAACAACACAGGTGCTCCCCAGGGTGATACACTTGGCCTCACAAACTTCTTCTCTAGTAGGTCTTCTAATTGTTTCTTAAGCTCTGCTAATTCTATAGGTGACATCCTATAAGGTGCAATTGAAATTGGTCCCGTACCCAGTACTAAATCTATAGAAAACTCTATCTCTCTCTCGGGTGGTAGACTAGACACATTATCTGCAATCACCTCAAGATACTCACACACTACAGGTATCTCACTAACAACAACACTACTCTCAGATTTCAAAGAAGCTAATAGCATGTAAACCTGGGCATCTTCCCTCAGAGACGCCTTTACTTGGTTGGCAGGCAAAAAGTCCCTGTTCTTACTCTCAACAGGGTGACCAAACACAACAGATTTATCAGCACAATTTAATAGGACATGATTGGAAGATAACCAGTCCATACCAAGAATAATGTCTAGTTGACTTAGAGGCAAACAAATAAAATCAACTAGGAATTCTCTATCATTAACATGAATAGAACAATTTAAGCACACATCAGAAGTAGAAACTGACCCACTAGCTGGCGTTTCCACACTCAATACAAAAGGCAAAGAAGAAACGGGCAATTTTAATTTAGACACACATGCATGTGATATGAAAGAGTGAATCGCATCAGAATCAAATAAGACAACTAAAGGATTACCCGCAATGAAACCAGTACCTTGGATCAAATCTTCAGGTTGAGCAGCTTCAGTACCACTCAAGGCAAAGACCCTCCCAGTAGCTTTAGGTTTACTGGCACTTCCACTAGCACCTCCAATTGCCGTTGCAGTTCCTTGCTTCTTTTGAGGACAATCACGAGAAATGTGTCCTTTCTCTCTACAGGTGTAGCAGGTGACCTCTTTATCTTCACATTGGTTTGCTCGATGTCCCTCCTTCCCGCATCTGAAACAAATATTGGGAGCGGTAGAACCCACGCTTCCACCCTTGGACGCTTGACCAGCAGCCGGAGCGTAACTCTTCTTCTGCACCGAACCCTCACTGCCACCTCCGAACTTGGAGCCTCCCGTTGCACGAGAATACGGTTTGCCCTTGCTAGTTGATTGGAACTTGTTCTGATTCCTCGAAGGCTCTCCACTCTTGCAATGTGTCGCTCTAGCCCTGTTGTCTTCATCATAAATTCTGCATTTGTTTACCAGCTCGTGAAAGCGCGTCATTCCCTGGTAGTTGAACACTTGCTTGATCTCCGGACGAAGACCGCTGAGAAACTTTACACACTTTGACTCTTCATTAGCAGCTCCCTCATATGTAGGGCAGAATCGTACTAGCGCTTCAAACTTGGACATGTAGTCTCCCACGGTGCCATCCCCTTGCTTTAACTCAAGAAACTCGATCTGCTTCTTGTTGCGAACATCATGGGGGAAGTACTTCTCAAGGAATACCCTCTTGAAGTTATCCCAGCTCAACGTGGTGCCCTCATCGATCATCCTCTGATAAGTGCTTTGCCACCAGAATCCAGTATCCCCTGATAGCATGAACGCGGCTAACGTCACCTTTTGTATCATCGGGCAGTCCATCGCTCTAAAGATCTTCTCGATCTCGAATATCCAGTCAACAGCACCATGGGGGTCATAGCCCCCACGAAAAGTAGGTGGATGGTTCCTCTGGAACCGTGCAAGCCAATCCACCTCGTGATGTTGGTTTAGGTTGCCAACGGCCTGTGCCATCGCCATTAAGGCATCGACCATCGCTCAGTCATTCCTACCCCCAGCCATTACTCTTTCTGGAGTAAAGAAAGAATAAACAAACATACTAGGTGAATCATAAGAGTAAAGAAATCAAACAAACAATTAAGCCAAAGCAACACAATTCACTCAATCAATCAATCAGATTAACACCGGAAAAGCATAGCAAACACATAACTCAAGGCCGGTGAACCGACCTGCTCTGATACCACTTAATGTGACACCCTTTTACCCCATACTCTTATACAATTAATAATTCGAAATATAGAAGGAATAGTGTCCCACAACGGGTAAAAAGGTTCACATTTCTCATCGTAATAAACGTCATTTATTTCATAAGTAAACTCATATGAGATAAGATAGAAGTCAAATGTTTCAAAATATTTTAAGCAGCGGAATCAACGTCAAAATAACCTACTAGCCATGTAAGGCACATAAATAGTTTACAAAATCCTTTCCTAGAAATAGAAAACATAAAATAAAAACCCCCAACAGTAAACCCTGATGTCACATATATCAGAGCGACTCTCCCTTCAATCAATACTCGACACCAGTCGTGTCACCATCATCATCACCTATAAAATTAACCACAGTGTAACGGTGAGGAAAAGAATACCAACTCATACATACACACAGAAGGCTACCCTATCCTCACCCACATATAATCATCATTATCATCAAGTAATATCATACTCATATCACCTTACACCCTTTATTAGCAATTATATTATCTCATCACCAGTTTATAAATCACACTCGCAAATCACCAAGAAAACACATTCTCTATTCTCAACACATAATACTCATATCACCAATAATACTCACATCATCATAATATAATTCAATTTCCTCATCAAATGCAATGCATGTTCCTCTATCATCATGCACACCAAACCTCATCAACCTCATCCCAAGGATCATGACTTGGAACTCTGCACAATGGACGCACCTCATCAATCTCCCTAGTTGTTACCGATGATGGCCCTACCGTTAATCACCACACAGGCCGATAGGTTGCACAACACCCCACTCTAGGCTCGTGCAAAGACATCTGCCCCGCAATGATGGCCCGACCGTTAATCACCACACAGGCCGATAGGTTGCACTACACCCCACTCTAGGCTTGTGCAAAAATGTCCCCCATCATGGTATCTACACCACCCCTCAATGGGTCCGTGCAGTTCACCTCCTGAGTTGCACCCTACCATTATCACCACAAAGGCCGATAGGTTACACAACACCCCTCTCTTGGGTTCGTGCATCTCAGGTACCACACCTCATATTCTCAATGCATAATCATCATCATAACACACCTCAGATGCTCAATGCATCATTACATCATCATCATCATATCATACCTCATATACTCAATACATCAATATATCATCATCACACATCTCATACCTCATATGTTCATTACATCAATATATCATCATCACACATCTCATACATCATCATCATAAACTTCAATACATCATCATCAATCCACATATATCTCATACAATCACTATACTCAATACATCATTATCAATTCACATATATCTCATACAATCTCTATTATTATAATCACACCACACCACATCACATAACAATTATTATAAACATAGGATATCACATAAGATATTCACATCACAATACTCATATCACAATTAATACACTCTATGCATCCAATTTAATTTCATCAATAAAAACCCCAAATATACAGCTACAGTGCGAACTAAATATCTCCCAACCCAGACTTTGTATCAACGATCCAACCGTTAAGAATGAAGAACCAGATGTTTCGAACCAGCTGTCAAAATTTTAGCCCGATCCAACAGTGAACGAATCTGCAGTCGCTGTTTTACAGTCACAGCTCTGTGTAAAAACGGGAATGACTTTCCTCTAGTGCGAGTTAAATATCTCCCAACCCAGACTTCGTATCAACGATCCAACGTTCAGAATGAAGAACCAGATGTTCCGAACCAGCTGTCAAAATTTCAGACCGATCCAACGGTGAACGAATCTGCAGTCACTATTTTACAGTCGCAGCTCTGTGTAAAAACGGGAATGACTTTCCTCTACCCTCTTCTTCAATCCCTACTCAAATCCTCATGTTCCTAATTCAATTAAACTCGTTTTTACCGATTAAATTCACTAAAAGCATCAATTATTTCACCGGATTACAGTTAATTCAACAATTGTTCAATTATGAATCTCACCCCCAAATCCTAATTTTTACCCCCTTTTCGCTATGCTCGCTACCAACACCCAATTCATTAGGGTCATCATATGCATACATCAAATCAAACACATTCCAAGCTCACAACACATAATTCACAGATAAGTTCTTAAATTCAAAATTCTTAGAGTTGCCCTCACTACCCAAGCACTCCCACATGCACATACAAGCAGCACCCTTTCCCCCACCGTACCTTGAAGTGAAGATCGAACATCAAGGAAGATTCTTTCTTGGTTCTTGATGATCACTCTCTAGCAATCTCCTCTTGAGACTTGGTTTCTCCCCTCCTTAGCGTTTCGCTCTCTGACGATTTGACGAATAAGGATTAGGGTGAACTGATAACCCTTCCCTACTAAAATGCATATATGGGCTTTGGCTCATCCTCAACCCCCTCATCTTCTTTTTAAATTTAAACTAGCTTTATGGATAAAACTACTCATAATATTAATTCTATTATTTATTTTTTTATTTCTTCTACTTTATTAATTTAATTTTATTTTATTTTACTTAATAAAATTCAGGATGTTACAGATACATCCATTGATATTGAACTGGACCCCCAAGTCTTGCTTCCATAGGAAGATGAATAGGTAGTGTTCCATTGAATCAAAGAATCATGGTGGAAATATCCTTTCCAATTTGCATAGAGTGATTGGTATATTTTGTTCCAAGTTAACCACATCATCCATTCTTAATGTATGTCAACATAAATCTTTGATGAATCGACTTAATTCAGCAATTGATTTCCACACACAATCTGGCAAGGATCGAAATGCAATTGGAAGTAAACACTCCATGAATATATGACAATCATGACTTTTCATCTCATTCATTGTACACCTGCTGATATTTTCATATTTTGCAAGATTTGAGGCATAACCATCCGACATTTTCAATTTTGAAATCCATTTACAAACTATTTTTGCATCTTTTGGTTCTAAAGTGTAGTTTGCCTTCGGTTTTCTCCACTTTCCATTACCCAAGTCATTCAACTCCAAGTCACCTCGCGCACAGAACACAGACGCATTCATCCTTGTCTTTACATTATCTTTGGTTTTACCCGTAACATTCATGACAATGTTAAAGACATTATGAAAGAAATTTTTCTCTATATGCATGACAAGAAGATTATGCCTTAACAAGTTGTCCTTACAATATGTCAGATCCCAAAATATATTGTGTTTAACCCAATTATGAAATTCTCTATAACCTGACAGTTTGGAACAATTACCATCTGTCACCTTTGGAAAGTCTTGTACAAATTCCCAAATTTGAGGCCCGATTAACATACAAGGTGGTCCATCAAGCTCAGCCTTGTTTCTCGTAAACCCTCTTTTACTCCTTCTAAAAGGGTGATCACTTTGCAAGAATCTACGAGGACAATCAAACCATGAGTTTTTGCCACCATGCTGCAACGTAAAAGCTTTTGTGTCTTTCTTACAGTATGGACATGCTAATTTACCCTTTGTTTGCCATCCAGATAACATTCCATATGCTGGAAAGTCATTGATAGTCCACATCAAATATGCACGCATGAGAAAGTTTTGTTTTTTGGAAATATCATACATCAAAACAGCATGCCTCCACAACTATTGGAGATCATCAATCAAAGGTTGCAGAAACACATCTATGTTTGATTTTGGGATTGTTGGACCGGTATTAGACAAGTCAAAAACATATATGGCTTAGTCATGCGCATTTCAAGGGGGAGATTATACGGTGTAACAATTACAAGCCAACATGAATACGGTGAAGTCGAATCTTGAATGTAAGGTGTAAACCCATCAGAACATAACCTCAATCTTACATTTCTTGGCTCATTTGCAAAATCAGGACACACATTATCAAAGTGGTTCCATGCTTCCCCGTCCGATGGATGACGCAATAAACCAGAATCATTCTTGTTCTCATCATGATACCATCGCGTTTGTGCAGTAGACTCTAATGACACATACAATCGCTGCAACCTTGGAATAATTGACAAATAAAACATCCTCTTCACTGGAACATCTTTGTATCTTCCCTTCCCAACCTTCTGAGGAACAAACCTCGGAGCATTACAAAACTTGCATTCGGTTAAATGGTTATCATCCTTGTAATACAACGTGCACCCATTCCTACAACAATCAATTTTTTTAGCCTTGGAACCTAACTTAGACACCAATTTCGTCACTTAATAATAATTTTTTGTAATATTTTTAGGTTTTAGAGCTACGTCAACTAGCATTCTTGCGTAAAATAATCCAAACACTTTTGAATAACATGTCAGTTAGTTTTAGCTGCTAATAGCCTCACAACTATTCATAACATAGATTCAATTGCTCCATCATACATTGGCTGATTTGTAGATAATGACATATCATAAAACCGTTGAGCATCTGGGTTAGTTGGCCCATGGTCATTATCATGTATTTCATCATGTATAGGCCTAAATGCGTCATACACCATCGGAGACAATGAGGCAAACTGAGGTTCATAACTCATATATTCAACATATATTGTTATTATCATCATCCCCCAACTCAACATTATTAGACTTTTCTTTTCCGTGTTCAGTCTAAACCCAATAGTTTGGTTTAAATCCAGACTTCAACAAATGAACTCTGACCAATGCTGGTCTCATAATCTTCTCACAATTACAAATCACACATGGACACCTAATCCTAGGGGTGTTCGCGGTTCGGTTTGGATCAATTTTGAGGCAAAAAACCATCTGATCCGATCATTGCGGTTTTATCATCTCATCATCCGATCGGTTTTGATATTTTTTCAAATCCGATCCAATTTAAATTGGATTGGATTGGATCGGTTTTTGGTTTTTTAAAGCAACAATAAATATTTGATAAAATTGACAAAATAATAAAATAATAGTAAACATTTTCTTATTGGAACTTACACTTATTAAAATTAATATAAAATGATATAAAAAAATGACATGTGACATGAAAACAAAATTAAAACTAGTTTTATATTGATATATTTATAAAAATATTTACATGATATGAGATAATAAAATTATAAAAAATATATTAGTATAAGTATTTTTATAAATATATATGTATATAAGTATAAATATATGATTATTTTATAAGTAATAATATATGTATATATAAGTTCGGTTTGGATTGGATTGGTTTTCAACATAGGATCCGAAAACCAATCCAATCCAATAAAAAAATTCGGTTTTTGCGGTTTGCGGTTTTTTTGGATTTCGGTTTGATTCGGTTTTCGGTTTTTCGGTTCGGATTTTGCGGTTTGCATTGGATTGGATTGGATATGAACACCCCTACCTAATCCCTCATTCAGACATAAACGAAGGTTGTTCCATAGCATGGTTAACAAATTTTGAAACCCCATCGATATACTCATGACTCAATCTCCTAGAAGAATCAATCGTATTATACATCCATCTACGATCCATTTGTTTAAAATTCAACAATTGTATAATTTCAGCATAACATTTTCACATGTCATAACACAAACACACGCACAACTCTATATTATCAGCACACCACCAGCACCTTTCACAGGGTCTCACCTATTGAGCTCAACTCTCCACTAACAAATAACAAACAATTCATACAATACAAACACATGCAAAATTCTATATTATCAACACACAACCAGCACCCTTCATAGGGTTTCACCTATTGAGCTAAGCTCTCAACCAACAAACAATTCATACAATACACCGAGAAATGCAAATTGCATCAGTTTCATCACATATAAGGGTGAATACAGTACCAATTGGATGCCCACGATGGAGCTTGATCACCAACAATGTCTCCCACGGTGGTTGGCCACCGTTCTCCTCCGGCAGTGGTTGTCTCGCAAAACATAATTGGTCAAATTGAAGAGTTTAGGGACAGGGAGAGGTTGAAGGAGAAAGATAGCTTTAGGGACAATGAGGGACAACTATAAGCGAAGGGCGCGATGGTTGGAGAGAAGAAGAAAGGAAGGAGAAAAGAGAAAGAAGAAAGGGGAAGTCGGTCTCGTATATGTTTCAGAATTAGCGTCGCCATTAGCGACGGTCGACCGTCGCTACATTAATTTTTAAATAACGACGGCTAGCGGCCAGGCCGTCGCTACTGTCAACCAAAGTCGTTGCTATTAGTTAATTTTTTAATTAAACTTGCGTATAAATTTTCAAATAAGCGACGACGTTTGTGACGGTCGGGCCGTCGCAAGATTCAATTTTCAATTAGCGACGACCGAGTCATCGCAAATATAGAGGAAGCCGTCACAAATCTATGTTTTTAGCCTAGTGACAGCCACGTCGTCGCTATGTTTTTCTGACTAATTACTAAATAAAAATTAAAAAAATGTTTTGTGACGACCAAGCCATCGCTAAAACTTGTGGTGGGATTACCTCGAATCCAAGCTAGACTTGAGGCCATCTGAGTGATTGAGGACCGACTGACCAAGTCAGGTCACTTTCTACCAGTTAGGAGTACCTTTTCCCTTAGCAAGTTAGCAGGTTTGTATGTTAGGGCGATTGTCAGACTCTATGGCATTCACTCTAACATTATGTCAGATAGAAACCCTAGGTTCACTTCTAGGTTCTAGAATGCATTTCACCAGACTTACGGGAAAGATTTCCTAAACCTTTTAGTTGAGTTAGCCTTTAAGTTTTATTTTCTTCAATCAATTTTGGGGACAAAATTGCATTAAGAGGGGTAGAATGTAACATCCCGCATATTAGGTTATTATAACTTATAAGATTTTAAGTGTAATCTGTGTATGTTTAGTTGAGAACTGGAAGTAATAAGATTAGGGAATAAAATTTAAGTTTGGGATTCTTAAAATAAGTAAAATCTAGGAGTTTAAGTCCCTGGTAATCGATTACCATGAGTTAGTAATCGATTACCAGAGAGTTGGATTTTAGAAATCGATTACCATAAGCTAGTAATCGATTACCAGAGACTTGGATTTTAGTAATCGATTACCATAAGCTAGTAATCGATTACCAGAGACTTGGATTTTAGTAATCGATTACCATAAGCTAGTAATAGATTACCAGAGAGTTGGATTTTTAGTAATCGATTACCAAGGGTTTAGTAATCGATTACAGAGAATCTGGGTTCCTAGTAATCGATTACCAGGAGTGGTAATCGATTACCAATTACCAGAAAGGGTTTTTGAGTGTATTTTAGCCTATGGTAATCGATTACAGAGAGTCTGTAATCGATTACCAGCACGGAAAATATATACCAGGAGCGATTTTAAAAACAGAATTTGGAGAAAAACCTAAACCTAGAGAGAAAGCGGGGTTCTAGAGAGAGAAAGAAGAATTGAAGCTTGAAGAAGGAATTTTGGGCAAGGAAACATCAATTAATCACCTCCAAACCTCTTTTCCCTCTTGAATTGCTTGAATAGGTGAGTATAACTCACTTTTAGAGTAGAAACTATTGGTCTCAATGCATGTTCCCACCCTCCTCTCTTTCCCTTCCTTGATGCTGGATATTTGATGATTGAATTGTTAATTTCTTGATGTTTGGATTGATTATCGATAGATTGAGCATTGAGTATAGAATCGAGCATCGGAATCTTTAGTTTCGAAACTATCGAAACTAACGAAACTTATGAAACTATCGAAACCCCTCGATTGTAACTCATATGAGCATTCTATTCGATTATAACCCTTCGTTTAATAATACTTATGGATTGAAATGTCTAATTCGATGTTTGGATTGAAAATTGAAATGTATGTGTGTAGATTCGAACTTTCAAAACACTCGAGATTAGCGTAATTTCATATACTTGTTATATTTCACACATAGCACTATGATTTTATCATGATTTTGGATGGTTAAAGTAAATACTAATGTCGGCCTTGTGCTGTGAGTAAAAAGTTAAGCAAATTAAGTAAAACTATCTATGAAAATTAGGGCCTGTTTGGTTTACGAAAACATTTCCTGTTTCCATTTCCTATTTTCACTCTGTTTCCTGTTTTCTGAAATTTTACAAAGGAAAAAACTAAAAATGCTGGAAACAACAAATTTTTGTTTCCAGCATTTCCAGTTTTTCCTTTGTAAAATTTCAGGAAACAAGAAATAGAAAATGGAAACAGGAAACGAAAATACAAACCAAACAGGCCCTTAGGTATTATGTTTTCAAGGGCCTTGAGCCAAAAGATTGATCAGTTAAATCATGGGTCTTCGGACCAAATAAGTTATAAGAGAGGTGATTCCATTTACTCCACGGCCAAGGAGTTTAATCGGGATTCCTCAATGAGATAAAGTACATGTGATTTGCTAATAAAATTTAATCAGGGTGGCCTTGGACGACGGTCCTTGATCACATGGCCGAGCGCTCACTTATGTTAAAGCGATAAGAACCCTTGGTATTTGGGTGAAAATACTTCATGACTAACACTGTTTCTATATTTGGTGTTGATTGGCTAACTATACATGTCTTGGGTATTATTATACATGCCATTATAGAATTTAGCTACTATTATCTGTCTGAGATTTTGTGTTATATGATGAGTGATGGTTTTGTCTGCCTTCCCACTTTATATATTTTTTGTAACATCCCGCATTCCAGGAGCTTGTTTACTCCATAGGGATTAGATAATTAACCTTGTGTTAGATTAAGAAGAAGGTAAGTCAAGAACTTAGGAGTTAAATCTTAGTGGTTAAACCAATCTTGAGATGTTAGTGTAACATCCCAACCTTTGGTTAAGATAATATTTGTGTTCAGTAGGTCTAAACCTTGTAAGATCACTTAGGATTATGAGTAATAGGTAGGGAAAGGGTAAGATGTGAGTTTGGGACCTTGTTAGAATCATTTTGGGAGTTTTTGGTCCCTGGTAATCGATTACCAGGAGTTGGTAATCGATTACCAGAGAGGTTTGCTGATGGTAATCGATTACAGGGTTTGGTAATCGATTACCAGGTTTCTGGGTTCACTGTAATCGATTACCAGAAGTGGTAATCGATTACCAGATCTCCAGGAATGCATTTTGGCCTCTGGTAATCGATTACCAGGGTTTGGTAATCGATTACCAGCAGTATATATATATATATATATGCTGGTGCGAAAATTCAGCGGAAACTCATTCTCCCTCCCCCTTTCTTCGAACCCTAGAGAGAGAAAGTGAGAGTTCTAGTGAGAGGAAGCTAAAATTGAAGCATTGAAGGTAGATTGAAGCTAGAATCAACATTTGGATCATCTCTAATCTTCAATTCCCTCTTGGATTCATCAATTTGGTGAGTATGACTCACCCTTAGGTTAGAATTGGTCTCCGATGCATGTCCCCTCTTCTCCCCTCCCTTTCTTGGCTGGATAATTGAATTGTTAGTGATTGTTGATTGTTTGAATGGATTGTTGATAGAATGAACATATAAATTAGGATCGAGGGTTCGAAATGGTTAGTTTCGAAGTTTTCGAAACTATCGAAACTTACGAAATGAGCGAAACTTACGAAACTATCGGAATTCCTCGATTATAACTTATGTGGGCATTCTTTTGCTTTCAATTACTTGATTAGTGATAGTTAGGAAAGAAAGTTGATGATTCTTCTTGAATCTTGAATGTATGTGCCAAAGTGTCGAAGTAGCGAAAATGTCGATATGTCCCTTGTATGACCCCGAACTCTCGAATCCCTTTCTCTATGATTAAATTGATTGAAATTGTGATGTTATAAATGCGATTGATAAGAGGATGTTTGAATCGAAGGTGAAACGAAGGAATTTCGAAGTTACGAAAGTTACGAGACTTGTAAAAGTATCGAAACACTCGAGACGTTCGAAATCCTAGTTGTTACCACCGATTCAAGTAAGTTTAATGTGTATATAATTATGATTGTTAGATTGTATTGTGATTGATGTTTGAAAGACTTGGGATGATTCTAATTGGTTAGAACGGAGCGGTTCTTAATGTTCTTTAGTTTCGAAACTTTCGAGGCTATCGAAATGTTTCGAAACTATCGTAACGTCGAAACGCTCTATTCTCTCCAATTATAATTGATCCAGAATGGGAATTAAGGATTGGGGACTGATTACGATATAGGAATTGATAGGTAGTAGATACGGGTTCACATAGAGCATGGATTCTCGTCAGTTTCGAAAGGATCGAACTATCGAGAACGAACTACCTATCAATTCGTATGTCTAATTAGTTATTCGATCAATACTGGACTTCGGTCAATACTGGACTTCGGTCAAATACTGTAGGGTGGGACTCGTCCCCTGGGGAGATATCCCCTGTAGTCTGAGCTCAGGTCTAACTCTAGACTGTGATTGTTTCATAGCCTTCGGGCACAGCATAAGCATATATACTGACATTGATATGGAAATGATACTGATATTGATATGGAAATGATACTGAGACTGATGTGGAAATGATATAGTTATTATTATTGATGATATAAATGTTTAACATGTCATAGATATCTGTTCCCTGCATTCATGCATAGAGTTATGCTTGCTGAGACATTAGTCTCACCCCACGTTTCGGGGGTTTCCTTTAGTGTGCAGGAATATTCAGATGACGTTAAGGATAAGAGAGAAGATGATGAAGTTGATTAATGTTAGAATAGGGACCCTTGTATCATTTGATTCAGATGTATAGTTAATTATTGTTAGATATTGTAAATATGTATGTATGCAATCCTTAGCCAAGGAGGCTTATTCATGATTAGTGTTCAGTTATTCAGTTTAAAAGGAGGATTCTTTCGGATCTCCGATATGAATTCATGGAATCCTATTACTTTAAGTGTAGGCTTCCTTCCTCAAGCTTCTCGTAGACGTATTTATTTGTATGACTTAAACTAATCGTTGGAGAGTTTAAGTAAATTGTATGACGATATCGAAAATTTAACGAAGTGATTTCAAGAATTACAGGAGTAGTGTCTCCAACGGGCACTATTTCTGAGTTCTAGAAATTAGGTCGTTACATTTTTTGTTATACTTGCTGAGACTGTAGTCTCACCCCACGTTACGGGGATTTACTCTAGTGTGCAGGGAAGTCTTTATGACATTGAGGTTGGCTAAGGAATCCTAGAGGCAATGTCTTCTTCAGCTGGAGTTGTATTCATTAAAAATGAATTTGTGATGTAATTAGATTTAGTGAATTCTTGATGTATGAAGTTATATAAGAATATAGTGAATTGGTCATTAAGGATAGACTTATAATTCTATTGGATTTAGTTATTAAACTGTACTGGAAATTTCACTGAGTTTCAGGTTTATTTTGAGAACTGGTAATGTCCAGTTTTAGGGGAGACTCTGCCGGATTTCTGGTATGAGTTCATTGAATCACACTCCTCCAAGTGTGGATTCCTTCCCTAAGTTCAATTAAGATCTTAAGTCATTTGTGAAGTATATGTATGTATTTGTATTGGCTTAAGCTAATCGTTGGAAAGTTTAAGCAAATGTTTGTCGATATCCTAAATTAATGAACTAATTTCAATATGTTCAGGAACAGTGCTTCCAACGAGCATTATTTCTGAGTTGAGAAATTAGGGCGTTACATTTTGGTATCAGAGCAGTTCAATCCAATTGGACTGTGGTTAAGTTAGTTGCCCGTGACTTACTATGATCTTCTAGTATGTGTACTCATTCTAGGGACTGATCACCCCTATAGTGTGTGCATTGTACACGGAGATTATGGTTAGTTATGTGAGTAGGTTACCTTGGTCAAGGAGTTAGAATACCTCCTTAACAAGGGTAGAGCCACCTATCTTGTATTAGAAAGAGAGTAACCTAAGTTTATTCCTAAGAACCGTATGCTCACCATAGAAGTTTTATAGAATGTGACCCTAGAGTTCTAGTGAACATTAGGCACCTCAGAGGTGGTTAGTTAAGATAGATTTCGTCCTTGTAGAGATTGGTTTGTTGTTTAATTTATATGTGATCTTGATTGTGTGTAACTTGTATAATTTGAATGTTTTGTGCTTCTTGCTATTGATTTGTAATGTTGTTTGGTTTGAATGGTTTTATGGCATATTATATTAGAGTGTGTGTGCTTGTTAGGTAGTAGTCCACATAGTTAAAATTTCTTTTATGCAAACATTAGTTAAAGGTCACATTAGAGGGAATATGGGAATGTTAGTTCATATTGGGATAGCTACCCTACTTAGAGTGAACCAGAGCTTGCTTAGGCACACATAGGGAATTCCAACCATCGGGGAAGTGTGTAGAGAGTTGTAATCTAAGTAGGCTTAAGACCTTACCTAAAGGCCAGCAAACTTTGCAGGGACATATAGACATTTGGATCTAAACTTAGAAGGGTTAGGAAATTGAGGTTCCTTTTGAGGTAATGTAAGAATAGGTTTATTCCCTAGGCCACCTTGAGGGTAGTCAGGAGACTGTCTAGTGAGTAATGATTCTTTTAGCTACCTTACTCTTTGCCTTATCCATGGATTACATGGACGGGATCCTTACGCCTTACCAGACGGGTGGGTGGTCATGGAGGCTACCATCTCCTCACCCTTTCATCTCACATTTAGAGAACACCTAGCGGCCCTAGAGGCAGTGTCTTGTGACCCTGGCATTCTAGAAACCCTTAGGAGAGAACACCATACCTATACCTTAAGACAACAACACCAATTGATAACTACTAGGAGTTGGGTATATGTTTAGGAGATGAACAAGTTAGAAATTCATAGTAAAGGTAGGGAGTTCTCTGTTATCTAATGCTATCACATTTCTAGGAGTTACAATTAGTAACATCCTTGCACCCTACCGATCGAGTAAGTTGTCCCGAGAAAACAATACCTTCCAGTCTAGATATTCAACCTTATCAATGTATTCCAGGAGCGAAATTCTAGAACTTTAAACCTTATATCTTTATGTGTAGTCGTGACCATGTTTACATAGGTTCACTTTCCAAACAGAAATAGGAAATTCTTTTCACCCCATAATAGTAATAACTCTAGAGCTTATGAGAAGGGGAACCAAATCAGTTAGGTACCTAGATATAGACTTGATGTCTCTAAGAGAGAAATCAAGACTTAGAACGCTGAGAAATATTGGGAAAAGCCTGAATCCTTAAGGGAGGTAGTTTTATAGACAGACCATGAAAATCCATAGAAGGCACTCTGTGCTAGAGCACTACTAAGTTGCACTCAACCGGGAAGCTAGATTGGATTATGTATAGTTAGACCTGGCCTGAGTGTTAGGAAGGATTGAGAGGCTGTTAGGCTCACTCACTAGGTTAAAATTCTAAGCAAGTGGAAGTCCTAACTCATAGGAGAACCAAAGTATGAATGACATTATGTCACTCTCCTTTTCTATGAAATCTAGAATCAAATTAAGTACAAGCCTTGACCGGTAGGATGGGATAGAGAAAGATCCCATTATGGGAAGATAGGAAACTACGATAGTTTATCGTGTTCATGCTGTAACTGGTAGGTATTATACCTACGTTTATGGCATGAGTGTTGTTAGGATTACGTTATTTTTCTTAGAAGAATGAGTGATTGTACTCTCACTTGAGTTCGGTGTTTGCCTATGTGATTATGTGAACTTAATTCTTCGAACATGACGTGAGTGTTGGATAATTACGCCAGCACAAACTCAGTGATTCGAGGGATTGATTATTTATGTGTGCACGACTTAGTGTTAGTAATATAAGTAGAACTTAGAATATAAACATGAAAATCACTTGGAGTGTCTCAAGCTTAGCTAGATCAGTAAGAACATAAGACTTAAAAACCAACTGGTAGTTGATGGGTCTGAGTATTAGATTAAAATCCTTACTTAGTTGTTGTGTGAAATCTTTTTCTTACTATTAGATTTTATCGAGTGTGTTGTTTAAATCGAGCCAGACAAGTATACTCGAATAGAGTAGAAAGTCTCTTCGTGTGTCTTTCGTGATGATACATAAAAGGAGTTTGATAGAGAAGTTTAGGAACCTAAGTTTAAACGTAGCAACTGGAGAGCATAGTGCCAACTTTATTTGAATGAGATCGCTATTGAGCTAAGAGCTCTAATCAGGGAGGCTCAGAGTTTGGACTCAAGCCTCCAAGAGGAGTAGACAACAGTTAAGGTTTCTGAATCAGAATATGGGATGATTCTCTTCCAAGGGAGAGTCCGTGTCCCTAAGGGGGGTAGCCTCAGGCAGCAGATGTTAGAGGAAGCTATTAGAGGTAAGTTTTCTGTACATCTTGACTCTACCAGGATGTATCAGGATCTGAAGAGAGATAAAAGAGATTATGTTTTGAGTGTTTAGTGTGTCGGCAGGTCAATATAGAACATCAAACCCTCAGGAACCCTTTTACCATTAGAAATCCCTGAATGGAAGTGGGAGAGTATAGCTATGAACCTTGTGGTGGGATTACCTCGAATCCAAGCTAGACTTGAGGCCATCTGAGTGATTGAGGACCGACTGACCAAGTCAGCTCACTTTCTACCAGTTAGGAGTACCTTTTCCCTTAGCAAGTTAGCAGGTTTGTATGTTAGTGCGATTGTCAGACTCTATGGCATTCACTCTAACATTATGTCAGATAGAAACCCTAGGTTCACTTCTAGGTTCTAGAATGCATTTCACCAAACTTACGGGAAAGATTTCCTAAACCTTTTAGTTGAGTTAGCCTTTAAGTTTTATTTTCTTCAATCAATTTTGGGGACAAAATTGCATTAAGGGGGGTAGAATGTAACATCCCGCATATTAGGCTATTATAACTTATAAGATTTTAAGTGTAATCTGTGTATGTTTAGTTGAGAACTGGAAGTAATAAGATTAGGGAATAAAATTTAAGTTTGGGATTCTTAAGATAAGTAAAATCTAGGAGTTTAAGTCCCTGGTAATCGATTACCATGAGTTAGTAATCGATTACCAGAGAGTTGGATTTTAGAAATCGATTACCATAAGCTAGTAATCGATTACCAGAGACTTGGATTTTAGTAATCGATTACCATAAGCTAGTAATCGATTACAAGGATTAAATTGATGGTTTTTACATAGTTTAGGGACTATTAATGAATTACTGTATCAATAAGGACGAATTTGAAGTCGGTAAAATACGTTGGGGATGAAATTGGTGATTTACACTTTTCATTTCAAAAGTATTAACAACATAGATACTATTTCGTATATTGCATATATAGAGGAAACACCGTTTTTTTTTTTAACGAGGTAAAACACTAGTTACCTGGATGCAAATGATCAAATGTTCATAAAAAAAAAATTAACACAATATGTGTTATCTACTAATCTACTAATATATATTAAATCTGCTTACTCATTTTTTTATCATTTGCACTTTCACATCAATAAAGTTTCCACGTTAATTCATAAACTAATGGGTTTCTACATTAATGCAAGTGGTGTTTTCTATTTTATTGATTTTAAATTATGAAATAGAAACTGTTTGTTTAAATTTAAAAAAATATTAATTTAGAAACACATTATTAATCATTCTCACACAACAATCTCCTTATAATTTTAGATTTTTTTGTTTAAAATTTTAAAGACATGATCATCTCTTGTATCATTTAGATTTTTTATTCTTTAAACTTTAAAAATATTGATCAAGGAGGATATATTAATCATCTTTTATACTTTGTATTTTTTTAAGATTTAAAACATATATATCATCTTTATTAAGAATTATGATCTCTTTTAAAATTAAAGAATTAGTATTTTTTTCCATCTTTCCTTTTGTCTAGATATATCCTGAAATAGTATTTGAAAACATTCAAAAGATAAAATCGCTCCAGTTAATATAATAAGAGAATAAAGTAAATTAACAACGGCTGGAATATTAAATTGAAACAAGATGTTTGAAATCATTCATTAATGTAAACTAGTAGGAGGAGGCTTGGTTAGCTGGATTGGGCTTCATTTGCTGCTTACGTTGTCACACCTAGGACTTTCTTTTTTTTCTTCCCCTATCTTGATAAATGATAATATCCCACCTTCAATTGATAATTGATTCAAGCTTTTTTTCCGCTTTCTTAACAGCAGCACCTTCTTCTTTCACTTTGAACAAATGTGTGTGTGTGAGATGAATGAATAACATAACACGGTGGGAAACCGATTTATTTGGAACAGATCGAAAAACCCTCCCTCCAAAATAAACCAATCCAAAACACCACCCACCACACACACACTTTTCCTTTCTTCTCTATTCTCTCAAAGGAAAACCTTAAACCCTATATCATTAATATCTATATACTTTGTTGATATAATATTATATATATTAGTACTATTAATGTAATTAATACTACTAAATATATATATATATAATAATAATAATATTATATAATGTACTATAAATAATTACAATGTATTGTATTAATTATATAGTATAATGTATTGTATTAATAGTATTATAAACTATATATATAATACTTTAAATATATTATTAATCTATAATATATACTATAATACCTAAAAAGATTAATATATTGAACAAATAATATTATTAATATATTATAATACCATTAATACTAGTTTAATTTAATTAGTATATTAAATAATATGTATATGTATTATATAGTAAATTTGGTATACAGTATAATTAATATTAATAATATATATATATAATAAATAAATAATTTATTAATATTTTTTAAGCTGTACCTAACAAAGAGGATACGATAAATTAAAAGAATATTAAGGAAAAAACAGATACAGAGGATGAATTTTCTTTCTCTTTATGTGGTAGCATATATGTAATATAGATTTGTGTGTCCTTTCTAGCTCTTAAACTTTTTTAATAACAATTATAGTTAGATTAATCAACAGAGATTTTGAGTGGATGTGATTTTAAATGTTGTGATTATTTATTAATTTACCATTTGATGTGCATAATAAAATAAATTTTTATAATGAATTTTATAATAAAAAGTTTTAATTATATAAGATCCGATGAATTTTAACACTAAATTTTTTTTATTTGGTAATTCATGCGGAACAAAATAAGAACTAACATTTTTTTAACAAAAATGTTATATTAAATATATATTATATAGTATTGATATAATATATATATATATATATTAATAATAGTACATTTAATAGTATATACATTATATTACTATTAATGTTAACATGAATATAATAGTATAAATTTTATTATTAATACTATAAATGTATATTATCCATGTTATCATTAATATACTATTTATCAATATACAATCTATTTGTTAAAATTAATACTATCCATATTTTGCATACTAGTATTATATATAGTATAATATTCAATTTTGCCATAATTTAATAATAATAGTTTCAAGTGGTATAATGTTTTAATACATACAAGGTAAATATTAATTATTATTATTATTATTGAATACTAGTTTAATTTATAATACTTAATACTATCAATATATAATACTGTAATTAATAGTATTAATATACAAATTTAATTATACTATGAGTATAATAGTATTACTTAATGCATATAATATAGTAGTATAATACATTAAAATAGTATTAATATATTATAATATTATTATTAATATTATTAATAATATATTATAAATATGTTTAAATATATACATTTACTGTATATATTATAATTATATTATATAGATATATAATTAGTAAGCTTATATTATTAATAACAAATGTATTCAATCATTTAAATTATAATTTAATAATAAAATACATTAAATATTAAATTATCGTTTAATCAGTACTATTATGTTATTTAATGAATAAAAATTTGGTAATGAATACAGTGTATATCATGTAATGTATCATTAAATGAATCCGATGTATTAGGTAAACTTATACAAAATAAATGCAATATATTATTACTGTATTATATAATGTTAAACAAATTCATGATTGAATTTGATACGTAGAATTATATATATTATAAACTTTTCATTAATAAATTCATTGGCTTATAAAAATTAAATGAATTGGTTACTAGAAATGAGCAAATATATAGAGAAGTTAGCAAGTTGAGATGAAAGACATTTATGCACAATTTAAATAACCCATCTAAAATATCACAATAAAAGACTTAGAAAATAAATAAAATTATATATATATATATATATTATGAAGGGGCCAATGGCCATAAAATTATTATAACATTGTATATATTCAACAATGTTCAATAATATTACATTGTGAGCAATACATTGTATATATTCAATTATGTTAATAAATAACTTATAGTCCAGAATGTATATATGTAATAAGTAAAATAATATATATTAATTGAATAAATAATTTAAATCATATATAGTATATTATATAATATAAATTAATTAATTAATTAACTTATATGTGTGTGTATATATATATATAATCCATTGTTTAACAATGTATTAATTAATTAACTTATATGTGTGTATGTGTGTATATAATCCATTGTTTAACAATTAATGTATTTGAAATAAATTATATATTCAATAATTTACCGAGTATAAAATAAATATTCTTTTTTATATTAACTATTCCTTTACCCTTATATATATAATACATTATATAATATACTCTAACTATATTTATATATTAAAACATTCATAACTAGATATATTATATATTAATATATAATGTTTAATTATTTATTATTAATTTCTATATATAAAGAGTAGATTATATACTGTCTTTTTTTGTGTGAGACCACCAAGAATCCTCTATGAGAGACATTCTTGTTTGAGCCAGCCGGGAACACCCATACTATGGTGGGGAATCAGAGATAACCAAAGATAACCAACCCCTGTTGATAGATTATATACTATCTAGCTATATTATAGTTTGCATTAAAATCTATTATATACAATTTAATTATAATTTACAGATTACATACTATTATTATGAATTAATACAATTTATTATTTCTATAAAAAGTTTATTATGTACAATGTCTATAATAGTACGTAGTAAAATAGATTCTATACAATTTAATATATGGTATATAAATTATATATATTGTTATTCATTATGTTATGATTTGATACAATTTAATTCATTTATTTAAATAGTAGATTATATATAATGCATTAAATCGCATCTCATAGGTTAAGTGTTTTTTTAACATGGAGTCTTTTTCTCTGTCTTGAACAATCTCCTCACCCTAATTTTTTGTAACAAAAAAATATATTAAAAAGATTAATTTAATATTAAAAATCATAAAAAGTATTTATATATAAATAAAAACGATATTCTTAAGTAAATTTATAGTGAAAATGTAAGTAAAGTATTACTTCAATATAAAATTAATGTTATTAACTATATTAATTAAGAATTAATTGATATTTTTTTAAATCGACAGTATCAAACATTTAAAACTTAGCAAAGAATAATAAATGTTTTGGAAATACACTCATATCCTAAAAGCTACTAAAATGACTAAAAAAGAAAGTTGTCCATCCTTGCATGGCCAATAAAGAAACTAATTGATCCTAATCGTTATAACTAACTTATCATAACTCTACCATATCTTTATATATATATATACTAGACCTTTGATCCCGTGCTCCCCACGGGCTATTTTATATTGATGGTGGAGAAAATTAATATTAAAAATAATTAGCATATGCAAAATATATGCAAAATATCTGTTATAATTTTGTACCTGAAAAGTTAACCTAAATCATAATTAGCATGATTGTAATGAAAAATATATTATGAATGTAGAAATGTGATAGATGATAAATATAAATATGCAAAACATATGTCATTATTATGTACGGTATTAGTTACATGGAGGTTAAATAAATAATACCGAATAAAACAAATTTGTTACAATCTTAATTTAAATTTTTCGAATACTTTATAAATAACGTTTGAATTGAAAATTGAGATTGAGACTTCTCCTTCACCATTATATATCAGAATTTTTAAACCACTTCGGGAGATGGCGTTTTGGATTAAGACGTAAAATTGACCACGAGAAAAAGAATTGTTTGTCGCGGATAAATGCCCATATGTTTCAGAATCTGTCCTTGATTTATATTAATTATACATCATCATAAAGGAAACAACCTTGAAAAGATTTCTTTGATCTGAAGGTGTTAAGGACAACCTTGAAATAATCACCTTTTGGCCAATATATATAGCTTGATGATCAAATAGCTTTGGCTTCCAATACATAAGTACCCATGGAAGTCCAGAAGATTTTATGATGTTTAGAAATTTTAGAGTATACACTTAATCAATAGTATCAATCTGCCCTTCCAAAGGAGAAACACAAACAAAACTCAAATATGATCTACTTTCACTTGGAAACAATGATAACATAAAATTAATCAACATATCAACAATCTCATTGGTAGGTGCTAGAATAACCCTAAGTTGAAAGTAATCATTCAGATTTTCCAATAAGCTTGGATAAGTATTTTAAACTGTTGATTGTAGAGGGTCACCTAAATTTGATATTCGAAGATTTTCAGGAATTTAATTCATTGTTCAAATGTCATTTTCATTTCCATTGCCAATAGTTTTATCACCAATTGCCAAAACCCAATCAATTTTTTATTTCAAATCATATGCATCAAGATTAGAACATGAATTATGTATTTAGTCAATTTTGGAACTTTACAAAAGCTCTGAAGATAAGATGAATTTATACATGAATGAACTATGTCCTACCTTGATGCTTTAGGAATGACAGGAAGAATCTGTCTGAAATCACTCTTTAAATCTACATTTTCTCCAAAAGGAAGATTCATGTTATCTTTAATAGATAACCAAATAGTGTGTCTAAAAGTCCTATCCTCCAAAATAGTATTTGTGAGTGATAGGAGATTCATCCCATATAATCAAGTTAGTTTTTTTATGAGAATGACAAATCTTGACTATGTCATTCTCCCTCCCCCACCAATATTTCCAATTCTTCTCTTCAGCGAATCTCTTATCAAGGATCTTGTATTTCAACTCTTCTGAAGTATTTCCCCTAAATTGACTCCTATTAAAACTATGACATCCAATATAATCTTTCATATCCGATCGTTATTTACCATAGTAAATTAAAATAATTTTACTTTAAATATATTTAAAATATTTTTATATATAATATTTAGATTTAAAAGGATAAATAACTCTTTTTCTGGTTGATAACAACCTGGCCTTTGATTTCTGCCCCCCAACTCATTTAGCAAATTAAAAATATGTCTCACCACCAATTGCAATCCTTTTCTCGATTAACTATCCTTCCATGAAAATATTATTTCAATGAATTCTAAATATCTTCACCAAGTTCACCATCTCTTAAAAATATTCTCTCTCATACCCTGTTTTATGTATAGTTGAAAAAAGAATTATACTATAAAGTTTAAAGAGATTCACTTATGACTAACATTTTCCATTTTCATTTATCAAAAAGTGTGATGCATAAAGAATGGTAAATTGTATTACTAATATAATATTTATAAATATAATGTATATTAAAACATGAAGAAATAAATAATAGGTTAATACAATGTTAAAACAATACAAATTAAGTTAAATAGAAGATAAATTAAAACATGAAAATATTAAGTATTGTTTAAAAAATGTTAAATATAATACCAAATATATAATATATGTATATCTCTGAAAAGAATATGGAATTAAACATATTAAACTTGAACATATCTAAAGGTTAATAATGAGATTATATTACCTTCATTTGTGAATATGCAAAAAATATAAATCAATAAAAAAGAAATAAAATTTAAAAGTTTCAACAAATAGGTAAGAAAAAACTTTTTTATTAATTTTTTATTTATTTGATAATATATATAGTAGAAATTAAATTTATTTAAAAATATTACATCATCCAAAAAATATATCCATGATAAAATATCTATAGAAAATTTTCTTTAAAAATCCAATTATATTATTACCGGTATTTTTATTAAAAAATACTAATTGTACTGTGTAATAAAAATTGAAACTGAAACTTAAACCCATAACTTCAAAAGTATAATATTTATGAAGGTCAAAATAAATTACTTTAAAAGATTTTGTTTATAAGTAACTATAAATTTCTTATAATTGCTTTTTAAGCTTATAGCATATTCTTATTTTTGACTAAAGTTCTATCAGATTATGTAATTTTTATTTTAAATAAAATAACTACATTTCACGTTATTTTTTTTGTACAAAAGTACTTCTTCCATAAAAATATAAACATTACACTTTATTATTAAAACACAAATAACATTTTAATTATATTTTCCGTGATAATCTAAATTATGTACAATTAACAAATATAATTTTCACCAGAATTATGGGCTATCTGATCATTTAATCAATTTAATAGAAATTTATATTTAAAATCTCATTAATTTAACTACAAAGGAAACCTTTAATAAATCACATTATACTACAAATTAAAAAAACTGGTGTGTAAATTAGGGTCATTTTTGCATATCCCAAAATATTTAGGGAAAAAAAGTTTTGAAGAAAGAGTGAGATAAAAAGTTGAAATAAAGAGTGCATGAAGAGTAAGACTTGCAAATAGAAAGAGTAAAAATATTATTTTGAATAATAATTTCTTTAAAGAGTGTTTTATAACCACTTCCCCTTTATACAACAACCGTTAAACTCACTTTCTACATTTCTCAAAATCGGGTAACATCCATTCTTAAAATAATAAAACAATTAAAACAAAATATCAATGAGATTATGTAATTTATATTTTAAATAAAATAACTACATTTATCATTTGTTATTAACACAAAGCACTTTTCCCACAAAAATAAACATTACATTTTATTATTAAAACATAAATAACATTTTAATTAAATTTTTCGTGATAATCTAAATCATGTACAGTTAAACAATGTAATTTTTACGTTGTGACTCAGTTGACAACATAGGCTGAGATTGTGGGAAGAACTATCGAGTTCGATCCCCACTAAACACATTTTTCGGGAGGGGTGAAGAGCCTTAACTGTGACTAAACCTCAAACAGGATTGTCCCTGGTAATAGGGGATACATATGGTTTACAAAAAAAGAACAATGAAATTTTTACCAGTATGAGATATTTTGTAATTTAATTAATTTAACTATAAAAAAACTATTTAATAAATCACATTATGCCATATATTGAAAAAAATAATAAATAAATTAGGTCCGATTTTACATACCCCAACATATTTTGGAAATTAAAAGTCTTGAAGAAAAGGGAGATGGAAAGTTGAAGAAGAGGGTATATAAAGGATGAGACTTACACACAAAAATGATTTAAAAATGGAATAATAATTTCAAACAACTATATACTAACAAATATATATTGATAAAACTAAGTATTTGCCCATAAAAAAATGTTATTTTTCTTATTAAGTTTTTTTTATCTTTATGTGATATACATTTACCTTTTGTGATATAGATTTTTACCTTTATTATTTTTTTCATATAAAAAACAAAGAAAGGGTAAAAAAATTAAAAGTTATTTGTATGATGTGAAAAAAAAACATTTTGGAAACACTATTGCTGAGCGCAAATTTTAAATAAGAAATAATACATTTTAATAATTAAAGTGAATTTGAATTGTGGTTTTGGAAAATATTCAACCATTTTTTATGTCCATTAAAATATTTTTTTATATATTTTAAATAAATTAAAACTATTTTATAATTAGAAATATTTACTAAATGTTTTTTCTTTAATTTTACTATTATATTAATACTAATATAAATTAATCAATTTGAAAATAATTTAAAGTTACAAAATGTTTCAAACACATAAATTTTATACTAAAAATAATAATATTTAGAATTTTATAGTAATAATATTTTAAAATAAAATTCTTAATTTTTAATAACCCATAATATATGATGTTTCTGTTTTTTTAAATGAACTGAATGAGAGAGAATAAATGGATTTTAAAAGTAGTAATTGACTCACTCACCCTTATTCCGATTTTACATACTCCGACATATTTTGGAAATTAAAAGTCTTGAAGAAAAGGGAGATGAAAAGTTGAAGAATAGGGTATATATATATATAAAGGATGAGACTTGCACACAAAAAGATTTAAAAAATGGAATAATAATTTCAAACAACTATATACTAACAAATATATATTGATAAAATTAAGTATTTACCCATAAAAAATTGTTATTTTTCTTATTAAGTCTTTTTATCTTTATGTGATATACATTTACCTTTTGTGACATAGATTTTTACCTTTATTATTTTTTCATATAAAAAACAAAGCAAGGGTAAAAAAATTTAAAATTATTTGTATGATGTGAAAAAAAAATCATTTTGGAAACACTATTATTGAGCGCAAATTTTAAATAAGAAATAATACATTGTAATAATTAAAGTGAATTTGAATTGTGGTTTTGGAAAATATTCAACCATTTTTTATGTCCATTAAATATATATTGATAAAACTAGGGGTGAGCAATGAACCGTCACCCGCCCAAAACCCGTATAACCGAAATGCAAAAAGACATTGCGGGCGGGTATATGTGGGGTTCGGGTTGTACGAATATAAAATAATGGATATGAACGGGTGATGACGAGCGGTATCGGGTGCCTATCAATGTCTCCATCCGTACTCGAACCGATTAATACTAATATTTTAAAGTTTTTAACTTTACTATCATGGCTGCATTTAGGATAGACCACTTCATTAGTGGTCTATTGTAGACCAATGAATTTAAACCGTAGATATATTGGTTTTTTAATAAACAGTATAAATTTCAGCGGTAATTGTAAGATAATTTTATAATAGTTTTAACCTCTTTAATATTTAGACTTTGACCCTATTATATTTTCTTTTTTGCTTAGAAAGTGTTATCTTCAACCCAATGAGGGAAATAAATATGAGATAATCAATTCTGGATTAGGGATTTGGGATTAGGTTTGTCCATTGAAATTGCAATTGTGATGGTTTTGTTATGAGCGCCTCCGTCAGCTGCAAAGTCGTAAAGTCGTGTCCGTTAACATGCACCTTTTCCACGGTGAAGCATGTGTGAGATAAGGGTAGATTTTCTTTCGCTTTCAATCATGTTGGATTGGTGGTGGTGTCTTATGAGATGTCTTGGAGTGCCATAGTCTCGTATTTATGTAGTAGGTGTTTATTTTGCTCTTGCATTTCCTTCCATTGAACTTCCTACATTGACTGGGTTACGAAGATGCCATTTCCGGTGACTGTGGATTGAGCATTCAAATATTCGATGCCGTCGTGTAGCATTTGTTTTGGACAAACGTCCTGTAGCATATTGAGGAAGGCAAAGTGAGATCGTGATCTTGGGGTAGTGCTCTTTTTTTTTCCCTGGGCAAAAGGGCCTTGTTGTTTGTTTTAGACAGCATCAAATGGGTATGGGTTATTCACTCAGATGAAGGGTGTGTTTATTCACCAAAATAAAAGAGCAGCCGAGCAGGAGAGAAACTATTTCATGTATTCACGAAATATACCCAGCATTTCGACTATTTCTATTTTGTAACCGGATAAAAAGTTTAACCGTGGTAAAAAAGCAAGAGGTTTACGGTAGGCCAAGAGTTGAAGGGTCTATCTTAAAATTGGCCTACTATCATAATAAAGAAAAAAAAAAGAAGGATCTAGAGACCAGACTCACTCTCATTTCTTTTAGACTTTCACTTTTAGTCTTTTCTCCCCACCGTTGTTGTCTCAAACTTTCACTCTTAGCCATCTCTTTGTCTGGTCTTCTTCCCCCCACCCCACTATTTCGTTCAACTTGCATGCCTTCTGTCCATTCCTCTTTCACAGTCGTTGCTTGTTTCGCTTCTAGCCTTCCACACAACATCGAGATTCTAGTGGAGTCGCTAAAGACGACTAGCTTCCTAACCACCGCAAGGCATACAGCGAGCTTCTGGTGATGGAGGCTGTGCGTGACAGGTATCGTGTAACATCCCAAAAATTTAGAAATTTAGAATTTTAATAAAATAGATAAATAAATAAATAATACTTATAACTGTATTTCAATAATGTTGGTTATAAAAATAGAAGTTTTATAATAGTAATAGTAAATATTAATATACCGTAATTATGATATAATAATATAATATTCTAAATATTAGGAGAGATGTCAAATTATTAAGTTTTTAATCAAATTTGATTGTATTAAGTATAATAATTAAATCAGAGTAAAAAAAAGGGTATAATAATAAAATTATTAGAAGATAAATCATATTATTAAGATTACAATTAGCCTTATTGTTTTAAATATACTGATTATTATTATATTGATATAATCATATCAAGATCGGGACAACATAAAGAAAGAGATATGCTTTTAAGATCAGATTTTTAAAATAGGAAGAATGACATCACAAGAATTAGAGATAGAAAGGTAATATCAGTTTGAGAATAACGTTTAATTATAAGATTTGAATTTGAGTGTAAATGAATAAGGATCATATAAATAAGAAAAGTACAATTTCATGAATTATAAATGATAATAATAGTGATAATAATAATATGTTAGGAAATAAGTTTAATAATGATTATAAGATGATAAAAAAAAAGGCATCTAAATATTAATTTTAATAGAGTCAACTTAATTTTAGAAGATATATATATATATATATATCAAATAAATGTATATTGATATAAATGTATATCAAATAAAAAAAAGGAAAAAAAATAAAGAAAAGTCTCGACCTAATAATCATATACCCCCTCCTCTTATTAGCCCCCTCCCCCCTTTAATTGAGAGTTCTCGCACGCACCCCTGGCATTGCCGCACAGCGGCCGACAGGGTGGAAAATAGATCTAGGAAGAAAAAAAAAGAGAGTGAGAGAAAAAAAGAAGGAGGCTTGGGTAGAGGCTTTCCCCCCACCATCTCCTAGCTTGGATCTCCATTATCCTCCTCCTCCATTGTTGCTCAATTTGAGGTGAGTGAAGCTCACACACTTACACCTCATTTTGTGTATGTTTTTAATATGACCCCTATTCTTCTATTCCTCTTCCCCTTGATATGTGGATGTTGATTTATGGTTGGATTGGATGATGAACATGCTTTGAGAGGATTATTACTTGTATGTGAAAACCCTAGGTTAAGAGAATTTGGGGATTTTGGGAATATGTGGGTACCAATAATATTGGATAATTTTATTGATGATTCTTGAAGTTTGAAGGTGATTTTGCTGTAGAATGAAGTATATGTATATATTAGGGTTTGTTATGGAATATGCTTCCAAGGTTTCTAATTGAAAATGGTATTTTTTTTATTTACATGGTTGAAGTGAAATGATTATTATGAGAAAACTTAGATTCATGATGTGATATTTGTTCTATGTACATGTGTTAGTTCTATGCATGCCATGAGTTACAAATTATTTGTGAAGGATGAGTCGTTGCATGTTTTTGGCTTATAGCCCAGTTAAGACTAAGAAAATGGTTGATGGCTTCGGCCCAAGTTAATTTAAAGTGAAAAGATTGTTTTCAGAAATTGATTTAAGACTTGGGTGATTAGTGCCCAGCTAATAAGGGTGATTAGTGCCCAAAGATTTAAGGGGTGAATAGTGCCCGGATTGATTAGTGCCTAGTGGTGGTGATTAGTGCCCAAGGAAGACGTTCCTTGTAGTCTGAGCTCAGGTCGAACCACACAATTATTTCAGATTTAAGTGATAAGAACCCGACGGCTGGGTTATGCCGCTCATGCGCATTCATTTAAATTCATGTGCAAGACAGCCTATTCGAGTATTGAAGTGTCTGAATTATGATGTTGTGATTATTTGCTAAGTCCATTAATTTAAGATATGAAGTAAGTGACTAGAATTTTGTAAGTGTGCTTTAATGAACTGTGTTGGATGTTGCATCGCATCTGTGTGATTCCCCACACTGTCTGCTGCATGCTTTACTCACTGAGACCGTAGTCTCACCCCACGTTTCGGGGATACATTTTAGCCTGTGCAGGGAATTTCGAGCTAATTTTCGGGGAAAGATGGAGCTCTTGGAGTGGACTCACCCACTCCCAATGGTCAAGAGGAGTTTGGTAGTTTATTAGGTGTAATGATAGTTTGACGATATAATTATATAAAGATGTTATTGGAGAATTAGTTGTAGTGGATATTTAAATGATGTATGGCGTAGAAGTCTATAGTTTGGCCATGGAGGCCTATTTGGTATTGAGATGGATTAGTGATTATATTATTATGAATTGTACTGGTGATTTTGTTGGTTTTCAGGTTAAGTTGAAAATTGGGAAATGTCCAATTTTTAGGGGAGACTCTGCCGGATTTCCGGTAGGAGTTTTATGAACCATAACACCCCAACGTGTAGGTTCATTCCCTAGGTTTTAATAAGGTTTGAATTGAATGTTATGATTTATGAGTTTTGTGAAAGTCTAAGTAAACGTTGGATTGCTTAGGCAATTGTGTTTTTTGTATGCCGATATCGAAAATGGCGCGAAATAATTTCAGCAATTCGGAATAGTGTTTTCCAACGGACATTATTCTTGAATTAAGAAATTAGGACGTTACATACCGCGTGCGACGGTGACGGGCTTCAAATCATTGATGAACAAGCAACCATGGCTTAGGGACGATGATGAAACCACAATCGTGGAGGGGTACAATAGAGATCTTGTGATAACAGGATTGTATTTGATTCTTTATTTCTGGATCTGTATTTTATTCTTTGATTTTTTCTTTTCTAGATCTGGATCTGCGATTTGTTTCTTTGATTTTTACTTTTCTGGGTTAGGATCACTATTTTGTATCTTTATTCTTCCTTTCTTGGACCTGAACCTGTATCTTTTTCTTTCAGAATCTACATTTTTTTCATTGATTTTTTCCATATGATGAATCTATATTTGTTAATTTTTTTAAAATTTAATTTTTCTTCTGGGCCCTAAACTGAATCTATCCGCTCGTTGCACCCGATGAACCGTCTACCCGACACCCGAACTAACTGAATAAACATGCGGTCGAAAATGGGCCAGTAAATCTAAAGATCGGTTTGCAACAATTTGAGTTTTTCTGGCCCGTACCCGTCCGTACCCGACCGTTGCCCACCCCTAGATTAAACTAAGTATTTACCCATAAAAAATTGTTATTTTTCTTATTAAGTTTTTTATCTTTATGTGATATACATTTACCTTTTGTGACATAGATTTTTACCTTTATTATTTTTTTCATATAAAAAACAAAGCAAGGGTAAAAAATTTAAAATTATTTGTATGATGTGAAAAAAAAACATTTTGGAAACACTATTATTGAGCGCAAATTTTAAATAAGAAATAATACATTGTAATAATTAAAGTGAATTTGAATTGTGGTTTTGGAAAATATTCAACCATTTTTTATGTACATTAAAATATTTTTTATATATTTTAAATAAATTAAAACTATTTATAATTAGAAATATTTACTAAATATTTTTTCTTTAATTTTACTACTATATTAATACTAATATAAATTAATCAATTTGAAAATAATTTAAAGTTACAAAATGTTTCAAACACATAAATTTTATACTAAAAGTAATAATATTTAGAATTTTATAGTAATAATATTTTAAAATAAAATTATTAATTTTTAATAACCCATAATATATTATGTTTCTGTTTGTTTTAAATGAATTGAATGAGAGAGAATAAGTGGATTTTTAAAAGTAGTAATTGACTCACTCACCCTTATTTTAGGTGGAAGAGTTGAGATTACACATTTACACGATGAGACTTGCACACAAAAAGATTTAAAAAATGGAATAATAATTTCAAACAACTATATACTAACAAATATACTGAATTAACAAATATATATTGATAAAATTAAGTATTTACCCATAAAAAATTGTTATTTTTCTTATTAAGTTTTTTTTATCTTTATGTGATATACATTTACCTTTTGTGGCATAGATTTTTACCTTTATTATTTTTTCATATAAAAAACAAAGCAAAGGGTAAAAATATTAAAAATTATTTGTATGATGTGAAAAAAAACATTTTGGAAACACAATTATTGAGCGCAAATTTTAAATAAGAAATAATACATTGTAATAATTAAAGTGAATTTGAATTGTGGTTTTGGAAAATATTCAACCATTTTTTATGTCCATTAAATATATATTGATAAAACTAAGTATTTATCCATAAAAAATTGTTATTTTTCTTATTAAGTTTTTTTATCTTTATGTGATATACATTTACCTTTTGTGACATAGATTTTTACCTTTATTATTTCTTTCATATAAAAAACAAAGCAAGGGTAAAAAAATTTAAAATTATTTGTATGATGTGAAAAAAAAAAACATTTTGGAAACACTATTATTGAGCGCAAATTTTAAATAAGAAATAATACATTGTAATAATTAAAGTGAATTTGAATTGTGGTTTTGGAAAATATTCAACCATTTTTTATGTCCATTAAAATATTTTTTATATATTTTAAATAAATTAAAACTATTTATAATTAGAAATATTTACTAAATATTTTTTCTTTAATTTTACTACTATATTAATACTAATATAAATTAATCAATTTGAAAATAATTTAAAGTTACAAAATGTTTCAAACACATAATTTTTATACTAAAAGTAATAATATTTATAATTTTATAGTAATAATATTTTAAAATAAAATTATTAATTTCTAATAACCCATAATATATTATGTTTCTATTTTTTTCTAAATGAATTGAATGAGAGAGAACAAGTGGATTTTTAAAAGTAGTACTTGACTCACTCACCCTTATTTTAGGTGGAAGAGTTGAGATTACACATTTATACGATGAGACTTGTACACAAAATGATTTAAAAAATGGAATAATAATTTCAAAAACTATATATACTAATAAATATACTTAATTAACAAATATATAAATACGTCAAAAAAAAGAATTAACAAATATATATTGATAAAATTAAGTATTTACCCGTAAAAAATTTTTATTTTTCTTATTAAGTTTTTTTTTCTTTATGTGATATACATTTACCTTTTGTGACATAGATTTTTACCTTTATTATTTTTTCATATAAAAAACAAAGCAAGGGTAAAAAAATTAAAAATTATTTGTATGATGTGAAAAAAAAACATTTTGGAAACACTATTATTGAGCGCAAATTTTAAATAAGAAATAATACATTGTAATAATTAAAGTGAATTTGAATTGTGGTTTTGGAAAATATTCAACCATTTTTTATGTCCATTAAATATATATTGATAAAACTAAGTATTTACCCATAAAAAATTGTTATTTTTCTTATTAAGTTTTTTTATCTTTATGTGATATACATTTACCTTTTGTGACATAGATTTTTACCTTTATTATTTTTTTCATATAAAAAACAAAGCAAGGGTAAAAAAATTTAAAATTATTTGTATGATGTGAAAAAAAACATTTTTTGAAACACTATTATTGAGCGCAAATTTTAAATAAGAAATAATACATTGTAATAATTAAAGTGAATTTGAATTGTGGTTTTGGAAAATATTCAACCATTTTTATGTCCATTAAAATATTTTTTATATATTTTAAATAAATTAAAACTATTTATAATTAGAAATATTTACTAAATATTTTTTCTTTAATTTTACTACTATATTAATACTAATATAAATTAATCAATTTGAAAATAATTCAAAGTTACAAAATGTTTCAAACACATAAATTTTATACTAAAAGTAATAATATTTAGAATTTTATAGTAATAATATTTTAAAATAAAATTATTAATTTTTAATAACCCATAATATATTATGTTTCTGTTTTTTTTAAATGAATTGAATGAGAGAGAATAAGTGGATTTTTAAAAGTAGTAATTGACTCACTCACCCTTATTTTAGGTGGAAGAGTTGAGATTACGCATTTACCCCTTGTTCCTTCCTTTTTATATATATATATATGATGATATATATATAAAATTACAATCTTAAGTGTTACAACATTACATGTACAATGATCCATTTTATTATCATTTAATTTTAATTGTTCAAACTTTACTTCTTTATTTTATAAGGGCACTCACCTCCAAAATCAGAAAAAAAATTATAATTGTCATAATTTTAAACCCTTTAAATAGGAGTCATTGTTTCAACCTTTAAACCATCTCTTTCACATTCGTTCACTAAGCACCCAAATCAAACATCATGTGCACCTTCCCTAACAACTCCCCCTCCAACGTGGACAATGTTCCATCCCGAGCCCTCGAGAACTTCCTCTTCAACCCGACTAGTGATGATGAGGATGATGACTACTACATGGAAATGAATGGAAGCAATGCAGAGCTTGTTAGAGAAGAATCAAAGCTGGAAAGAGAGATCATCAACATTATCGTTAGTGGAAATGGAGATTCCCTCAAGCCGAATTCTGGTCAGGCTGTCATTATTTGCAATCACAGTGTTTGCATTGGATTTGAACACATAGATGATGAAGAGTGCCGATTATGGGAGTGGCATGCCCATATCATGGTCTACGATCAAGAACATGGCTCATCGCTGGAGTATATATACAGAACTTACTTCCAAAGGTTTATGCCCAATCCTCCTCCACCCACTAGAGGGATTTGATTGATATATATCAAGGATTTCTTCAATGATCAAATTATTTATCAATACATCAATGTACCTCTATTATCATCCCAATATTAAAATGCATATTTTCTTTTAAAATTTAAGTTTGTCTTAATGTTACTAATACACATATATTATCTACTAATTTTATGTTTATATTTTATTTGATGTGTTTGGTTATATGAATCATTATATATGGAAGTTTTTAGACATTACATGAGTTTGCTTGAATAACTTTATTGTATCATGTAAAAAATTTGGACATTTGTAATCAATAAAAGCTTTAAAATTCGTTTTTTTTATCACAAATGTTGTCTCAAATAATGAGCTTTTTTTTAATTATTAAGTATAACACTGCATGAAATCTTGTTATACTCCTAGTAATAGTATTATGATAAGTTAATTAACTTAACTTTAGAATTTTATTCATTTCATTATTTAAAGGGTTAATCCAGTAAACTTATAACCAACAAATTCAAAATCTTAATTAATTAGCACAATAATAAAACCCTATGGCTAAAATATTGGAAAAATGAGAAATATACACAGAGAGAGGGGTCACACAGGGGAGGGAGCGAGAGTGAGTGAACATTGGTAACAAAGCCTCGTGGCTAAAATATTGGAAAAAAGAATATATACACACACATATATATAAAAATTCGTTGACACCAAGTGTCAAACTTAAAGAGTTACACCACTTAATTACATTATGTAAAATGAAAATTTGACCAATCCAACTGTTGAATCACATTATATTACCTTCATTAATTATCATGTATATGATGTATATGAGTTATACCATCCTGAGTTAGATTATAAATTTTATATTTATGGATGATGGGCCTGTTTGGATAAAACTTTTGCAGAAGTACTTCTAGGTGAAAAAAATAGTATGAATCAAACAGGTCAAATACATTTAACTTCTCCATAAGTTAAAATTGGTTACTTTTAGAGAAGCTAAATGGGAGAGCTTTTGGAGGAGGTGGTCTACAAAGGCTAATTTTAACTTATGGAGAAGTGAAATCCATTTGACCTCTTTGATTCATGCTATTTTTTTCACCTAGAAGTACTTCTGGAGAAGTTGCACCCAAACAGGCTCGATGTTATTTTGAGCCAATGAGTGGTATATGAATTATGAGAGATGCATGTATGATGTATGATTGATTTATTCAACTTATGTAAACGTTGGACTTACATTAAACTTTTGAGGTGTTATTTGTTACGATATTGATAATGAAGCGAAATAATATCAGAAATTCGAGAATTTTGCTTCCAACAGGCTTAAATCTTGGATTTAGAAATATTAGGACATTACATTTTCCATATTTAAGAAAACACTTTCTATTTATATTATTACAAGTGTAAATCACCAATTTCATCCCCAACGTATTTTACCGACTTCAAATTCGTCCCCATTGATACAGTAATTCATTGATACAGTAATACTTACAGTAATTCATTTTTACAACGTATTTTATTTATATTATTTACACTATGGGTTAAAACTCACTTTTTAATATTTGTTAGCATTCTTAATTTCTTATTATCTAGTCTAATTATATTATTACATTCTTAATTTCTTAATGTAAGGACAAATAATTAATTTAAACATTTTTCATATTTAAGAAGTCGATCACTTTCTATTTTTGGTAGTTTTATTTAAAGGAATTTACAATTATATCCTAACTTTAGATTTCAAATGCTTATTTTATTACCTTAATTTTATATATATAAAGATAAAAATATTGGAAGAGATAAAAAACAGGATACATGTAACGCCCTAATTTCTAAACTCAGAAATAATGTCCGTTGGAGACACTATCCCTGAAGTTCTTGAAATCATTACGTTAAATTTTCGATATTGTCATATATTCGCTTAAACTTTCCAACGTTTAGCTTAAGCAATTTCAAAACAACATCAATTTCATAAATAATAGTAAATCTTACTTAAACTTAGGGAAGAATCCACACTTGAAGAAGTGTGGTTCAATGAACTCATACCGGAAATCCGGCAGAGTCTCCCCTATAAACCAGATTATTACCAGAATTCAGCTTAACCTGAAAATCAGCAAAACCAGTGCATTTCAATATTTAAACCTACCATAACATTAAAACTATGCCTCAGTGGCCAAATAAAGAATAATTACATTTATACAAGATACAACAATAGACCTAAATGAATAACCAAATAACAGCTACAAATACATTAAGAAATAATCCTATTAATGAATCTTCCAACCGAAGTAAGATCCAACTCTGACCTCACCATAATTGCCTCAACATCACCAAAGGCACCTGCACAACTAGAGTAAATCCCTGAAACGTGGGGTGAGATAATAATCTCAGCGAGTATAACTAAACATGCACTAAGTGTGGGGGAAATCAACTTAACTAACTAACATGAAGCCAAATATCATACTCATATTCATATCAATTAAAGGTAATTAAAATAAGA
The DNA here is from genome assembly GCA_026901365.1 of Sesbania bispinosa. NCBI lineage: Eukaryota > Viridiplantae > Streptophyta > Magnoliopsida > Fabales > Fabaceae > Sesbania > Sesbania bispinosa. The sequence goes on from QLOH01000824.1 coordinate 125,453, forward strand.
TATTCTTAAACTTAATACTCAAATTATTATGATGCAACAATAATGCAACTCACTGCTGTGCCCAGCAGGCATGAACTTATTACTGAAACTGGAGTTAGACCTGAGCTCAGACTACGGGAAACGTCTTTCCCGGGGACGTATCCCACCCAATACTGGACCGAAGTCAATATCTTTACATAATCAATCAATTTCTTAACTCATAGCACAAGGCCGACTTAATGAACTCACGGTCGAAACCGGTAAACATGAATTGATAACCCAAAACTAGAATTTCGAGTATGTTGAGTGTTTCGAAAACTTTCGTAACTTCGAAATCCAAGGGATTTATAATCAATTCCTAGCATGAATTATTCAATTTCAGCATAAACTTCATCAACTCAATCATATTAACTAATTAGAAAGGGAATCGAAGAGGTAGGGTTCATACGTTAAGCATTTCGTCACTTTCGTAAATCTCGCTACCCTAAGGTTTTCAATGAAAATACTAACCAAACTACTCAATTTCATGCGTACTTTACTAATTTAACCATAATTATCATATAGAAAAGGAATTAAAGAGTAGGGTTCATACATTGGGGATAAATCAAAATCAAAGGGGAAAGTGGGTGTGTGAGTTATACTCACCAATTTCTTGAAATTCACAAGAGGAGTTGATGAATTGAAGGTTCCTTTGATAAATCCTAGCTTCAATCCTCTTTAATCACCTCTAAAATTCACTCTCTCTCTCTCTAGAAATCGCCCTCTCTCTAGGTTTGTGGGGAAGAAGAAGAAAAATACCATAATCAGATTTTTGCATGTCCAAGTACTTATACTGGACAGATGGTAATCGATTACAATAATGCTGTAATCGATTATCGGAGGCAAAATTTACACTAAGAAACGTTTCTGGGAATCTGGTAATCGATTACAACCCTTGGTAATCGATTACCAAAAACCCAGCCCTCAGGTAATCGATTACAACCCTGTGAGTAATCGATTACCTAAAAACTAGCTCTCGGGTAATCGATTACAGACCCTCTGTAATCGATTACCAGCAACCCAAAACTCTTCATTTTAACCTGAATGGAATTCTAACTTAGTTTCTATAATCCACTTTCAATCTTTAATTCCTCTACTCAATTTCCCTTAATTACCAATACACAATTAACTTATTTTTAGCCTAATGAGTTATTAAAACTTCTAATTTTTCCAGAACCCGTATTCCCTAAGTTCACTTAAGTTAAAGCTTAAAACTTGGTTTTATACTTGAGTTTTAACCCATAGTTCCTCAATTACCTTAATTCCTCAACTTATATTCCCTTAATTACTAATACATAACCCTCTTATTTTAAGCATATTAAGTTATTAAAGTTCCTAATTTGCGGGATGTTACATTCTACCCCCCTTTAGCAATTTTGACCTAAAAATTGTTCAAAAAACAGAATTCAAAAACTCCCTCGACTAAAAGTTATGGAAGCCATTCCTGTAAGCATGGTGAAGTGTATTCCAGAACCTGGAAATGAACCTAAAGTCCCTATCTGATATGACGTTAGAGGGAATGTCATGGAGTCTGAAAAACTCCCTAACATACAACTCTGCTAATCTTGCTAAGGGAATAGGTACTCCTAACTGGTAGGAGGTGAGCTGACTTGGTCAGTCGGTCCTCGAACACCCAGATAGCATCAAAACTAGTTTGGACACGAGGCAATCCTACCACAACGTCCATAACTATACTCTTCCACTTCCACTCAGAGATTTCTAAGGGTAAAAGGGGTTCCTGATGGTTTTGATGTTCTATTTTGTCCTGTTGACACACTAAACACTTAGAAATATAATCTACTATATCTCTCTTTAAATCCTGATACATCTTGGTAGAGCCAGGATGTATAGAAAACTTACCTCTATGAGCTTCCTCTAATACCTGCTGTCTGAGGCTACCCCCCTTAGGGACACAGACTCTCCCTTGGAAGAGAATAATCCCATCTTCTGATTCAGAAAACCCTAATTTTTGTCTCTTCTCTTGGAGACTTGAGTCCAAACTCTGAGCCTCCCTGATTAGAGCTCTTAGCTCCTTAGTGATTTCTTTTAAAAGAAGTCTGACACTATGCCCTCTAATTACTACACCTAAACTTAGGTTCTTGAACTTCTCTAACAAACTCCTTTCATGTATCATCACAAAAGACACATGGATAAACTTTCTACTCTATTTGAGTATACTTGACTGGCTTGGTTAAACAACACACTAGATAAAATCTATTAATAGGAACAGATTTCTCACATCCACTAAGTAAGGATCCTAATTCCATACCTAAACCCATCAACTACCAGTTGGTTTCAAGTCATATGTTCTTAATGATCTAACTAAGTTTGAGAAGATTCTAAGTGATTTACATGATTATATTCTAAGTCCTACTATATTACTAACAATAAGTCATGCACACATAATTACTCATTCCCTCGAATCACTAAGTTTGTGTTGACAAATTAATCCAACACTCACGTCATGTCCGAGGAATTAAGTTCACACAGTCACACAAGTAACATCAAACTAAAGTGTGACGGACGGTTCACACTCTTCTAAGAAAACATTGAAATTCTAGCAACACATTCACGCCATGAACGTAGTTAAAATACCTACGGGCCACGACATGATCGCAGTAAACTCACTAATTTCCTAACCTCCCCTAGTGGGATCTTTCCCTATTCTTATCTCACTCTACCGGTTAGGGCTCGTACTTAGCTTGGCTCTAAGTTTTTACTGAAAGGAAGGTGGCTTAGAGTTTTATCCCCACTCTGGTTCTCCTAGGGTTAAGGAATTCTAAACGTCTTGGCGTTCTAACCTGATGCGCGATCCTACAAATCTTCAATTGTTCCTGACCCTCTGGGCTGAATCTAACTACCCATCCTTAAATCTAACTTTCAAGTTAGATAAAAGTTAGGTGTACTAACTTATTGAGTTCCCTTTTGTGGCTTCCTATGTCCTTTCTACAAGGTTACCCCCCTCCTTAAGGCTTCAGGCCCTCCCTAACATTCTTCAGGGTTCTAAATCATGATTCCTCCACTGGAGGTACCAAACTTACATTCAAATTTCTAAACTAATTCACGCTCCCCGCTTCCTAAGCTCTCGGGTTATTTTTATTAGAAGGTGATATAGAGTTTCCTATTTCTGTTTGGAATACTGACATATAGGTTCCACACTACTCCATAAGGGTTGTTATGCGTTTTCCAGGTGAGTGATGACCCAGGTAAGTATGGTTGCAACTACAACATTAAACATGTAAGGTTTGGGGTTATGGTATTTCCCTCATGGTATTTTATTACATATTATTTAATCCTTATATTTTATAATTTTTAATTTCAGATATCATTGGATCACTCCATTCGGTTAGACATGAAGAAGAAGTAAATGTCAAGGGCAAGCAAACAAAAATACGTCGACTGCAGTTGAAACTCAAAGAGTAAAATTATTCATTAAATTACATTTTTGTATTACTCAAAAAACCATTTACTTAACAAGTTTAATACAGCAAAATCAATACTCAGGAATGAAACTGTCAAAGTTACCTTGTGGAGAAATATAGCAATGGAATTTGAGAAAATTATTAATAGCCACAAAGAGGAATCCAAGACCATCGCCATCACCTCCACTGTTATCAACACATTTAAAGGTATATATATTTACTTTACAAAACATTATCCAATACACTACTAACATCAACATATTTCATACCAATTCCTAATCATTTTTCTTTTTATAACCAATTCAAGATGACTACTCAATCAACTCAACTTCAAGTACAAGAATCTACATCAACCTAGACAATCCTGAATTTCACCACTTTCAACAAGGGTAAGTCATGAATATATTATTTTTTATTATTAGCAATTTACATTTTCAATGTGATACCTTATTATAACATTACTAACACAGGAACACAAATGAAGATCAAGAAATAATGGAGATCCCAAGTCAAGCATTTTCCCATTTAAGTCCCAAAGAAATAATGCAAAGAAATAGCAGAACACTGCAAGACATTATGTCAATGAAATGGGAATAAAAAACACAGGTATTTCTATAACTACCAAAACATCATTAACCATAATTTCAAAAACAATTAATTAACAATCTATTCAGTTATTAATATTGCAATATCATACAGGAAAAGTTTTTTACCATACAAGTAACCATCAATGAAATTGATGACACCTATGGTTGGAGCTACATTGCATGTGAAAAATGCTTCAAGAAACTTGATGTAGGAGACAATGATTACTTCTGCAAAACATGTGAACAACCACCAAAGTTCCCAACCAGAAGGTAGACAAAAAACAAACAAAGTCAAAAATTTACAACTAATCAAATAACTAATTGATAAACTAATTTATATTTTCAGGTATATGATACAAATGAAGGTTTCGGATAACACAGGATGCGCAAAGTTGACAATGTTTGATCGCCATGGAAATCAACTACTACACAAAACAGCGGCTGAATTATTTACCCAACAAAATGACAATGGTGCACAACTACCTCAACAAATACAAAACCTGTGCAACCGCACTCTTATCTTTGAAATAAAATTGACTGATTACAACCTGAAGAAAGGGTCTCACAATTACATAGTCTCACATGCTTTTGTCGCTAATAATAGCCTTCATGATGAAGTTCTACAAAATACTATAAAAAAGGTACCAACTTTCCTATTTTTTAAACTCCTTAATTTACATTAATTTACCATCAACTAACATTTATATATTTCTAACAAATTAGGAACCAACTTCTCCATAAAATGTATCATCCGATGAAGAAGCAATATTATCAACTGACCCAGAAAAACCAAACAAAGGTATATTAAAGAGGATCATATCCCAGCAGATAGAGGACACAACATCTAATGACGAACCAATCTTCAAGCGTCGCTCATTGAAAAAAAATCACAGAAAAAACAAGTCATAACATCCTCAGATGAAGAGCCAATCTTTATTCATAGTTTGAAGAAAAATTCTTCAAGGAAGAAGAAAGGAATCACCCAAGGGTCATAAAATGCAGTTTCAAGAAATATTATATCGACAATTCTCATTAAAAGTCACACACTTTTTAGTCATTTCCAATTTCACACATTTCTTTACCATTTTAAATTCCCCAAAAATGACATAAGTGCCTTCATTTACAGTTATCATCATGTACTACATTGTCACAACATGGTCTTTCAATTTATTTGCTAATTACATCATTTCATATGTATGGATATCCTTTTAATATTAACTTTTAAAATAACATATAACAACAACATTACAATACACAATTTAAAAATTTATTTACATCAAATATAACAACAAATTAAACTAACTAATTTTCCACAATCTTTTTAAAACATATATCTTTCTTTTTCAACAATACCGCGCAACGCGCGGGTCTAAATCTAGTTCCATACTAAAATAAAACCCATTACAACTAGGGGTGACAAATGGATGGATTGGATGGATTTGGATCAGGATTATAATAGACGGATTGAAACAATCCATTAATCCATTTATGATCCATTAAAAATATATTATAAAAATCCAATCCATCCATGACCCATTAAAAAAAAACCATCTAATCCATCCATTAACAATTATTTTATGGATGGATATCCAATCCATCCATACTTTTAAAAAAATATTTTTTATTACTCTTTTAAAATATTTTTTTATTAACTAAAAAATTTAAAAATTTTTAACTAAAAATTTCTCTCTCTATTCTTCTGTTTCTCTCTCCTCTCTCCCCTATGTTTCTCTCTCCTCTGTCTATTTCTCCTATGTTTCTCTCTCATCTCTCTCCTATGTTTATCTGTCTCCCTCTCCTATATTTAGGGGTGTTCATTGGTTCGGATCGATCCGATGAACTCGACGAACCAAACCGAACCATTCAAATTGGTTCAGATTTTTTTCTCATTCGGGTCCGAACCGAACCAATTAGAACCGATGACTATTGGTTCGGGTAACGGGTTGGGAAATCCAAACTCGTTACCCGAACCGAACCAAACCCACATATATATATAAAAAAAATTTAGGGTTAGTGTTTATGATTTTCATGATATCAAGATATTTGAGGACTAATTTCCTATGATCTTTAATTAGTAATTTGGTCAATGTGTTATATATGCACTTATGCTGGTTTGTAATTTTCATGTTTGAATGTTATTAGTAATTTAGTTATGTTACCACTGATACTTGGTTGAAACTTGAATGGTTGGTGCAAATTTGAAGCAACAAAACAGCCTTGTGCCTTTTTTATATCAGGTTATATGTATTATTTTAGGCAAAATCATGCATTTTTTCTTTTTTCCCGAACTGGTAAAAAATGACATTTTTCTGAGTTTCTGATCCAATTGAACCGAACCGAACCAACCCGTATTTAATTGGTTCGGTTTGGTTCGGGTCAATGCAAAAAAATTAACGAAATCCGAACCGAACCAAACTGAACACTTTTATTTGGTTTGGATTCATTTTTCCTCTGAATCCGAACCAAACCGACCTGTGAACACCCCTACCTATATTTAAACATTTTATCTAGCAACGAGAAAATATTTTATACATGAAAGATAAATTCACAAAGTTAGAGAAAAATTTAAAAAAATAATATTGCCTATTGTATTTTATAAGATTAAATATAACTATTTAAAATTTTTTAAACAATACAAATTGAAAAAAAAAATTGAAAGTCGAAGAAATGAAGTGCAGTGGTTTAATTAATGACATGCACTGGTTTGTTATACGCATCAACTATTATATTTTGTTTATTTTATTAGTTAATATATAAAAGTTAACAATAACGTAGTGAGTGAAACATTTGGCTCACTGGCAGCGGTTTATTTAGGACCAAATCACATGTGCTATTTTCTTTACTCAGAAATCACGGCACTTGTTAATAACGTTCTCCTCCTCTCGTCTAGCGATATCGGTTATTATTTTTTAAATAATTGGCAATCCAATGGATTAAAATCTGTCCAACAGCAGCGGTTATCTTTCAAACAATTGGCAATCCAATGGATTACAGGTAGGGGATTTCTCCGGTACCCCTGGGTAGAGGGGTAATGGTATCCTTCTTACGTGGCAGAATTTAGTTGGTCCAATTAAAATATTATGTTTTTTGGTAATTATTTTTGCGGTTTGTAGATTAGTCCTTCTTTTTTTTTTAATTGTTTTTTCGGATTGCAGATTAGTCCTTTTTTTATTTGTCATTCATTTGTCAAAACTGAATTCAGAATTCAAAAATCAAAATCTTTCTATTTCATCTCAAAAGAAATCCCCAAATTCTTTGCTTTCAGTTGTTAGGGTTTTCAACTTCTCTGACTTTTGTTCCCATAAACTCATTATGTGTCGATTTGTTCGATTGAAAGCTGCAACGATGATGGTAGGTCGATTTTGGCTGTGTGTTTGTTAAGGGTTTTATTCCTTTACGATTGAAGTAGGTGCGCCGCCATTGAAGTTAGGGTTCTAGTGCACCGTCGCTGAAGTAGCTCTAACTCCTACCTCTTATTTGCTGTGGTGAATCTGCTTGAAGGCTTTATTTTTGTCGTTTGAATGTTTAGGGTTCTTCGTTGTTGGTTATGGTTCTTCGCGGTTGGATTCCCTGACACGAAGAGCTTGGGTTTAGTAGCTGCTCGGCTGGGTTGTGTTCTTAAGCACCAATCCTTTGTGTTGAAAGGCTGCTCGCAATTTTGTAAGTAGGCACTCTAATTCTTGTTGGTCGCAATTTATTTGGGATGGAGGAGTAGGCACTGTAGTTGGTTTGATTTTTGAGCCTTTTGATTTGATTTTATGCTTCATTATTAAATTTGTGATTGTAATATTATCCAAGTAGAAGAATCTAAAACATGAAGAAAACTGCCAAAAATATGTTTGAACAAACTATGGTAAAGTGATTGACATGGGAAATTTGCTTTGTCTCTAAGATCCATAGTGTAATGTCCTCGTTATTACTGCCCTGCTTGGTGCTTGATACAATAGGGCCAAAAATCCCAAAATCATCTATTTAATATTCCTTGATGCACAATTGGCACAAAAGTTTATTTTTTGTGCCTTTAGTGTTAATATATGATCTGTTGAAGACTGTTGAATTAATTTTTTGCTGATATATGATCTTTGTAATTATAAACCATATATAAATTTTAGTTGGCTGAGGAAGTGGTGTTTTGATGCAAAGATATGAATTAGCAAGTTAACTTGGCCAAGGCACATTTGGAAAATTGACTATGGACAATAAGTAACCAGATGAGGCTGTTAAATTGATTTAGAAGGATAAGGTTATTATAACTGGGCAAGCTGAGAACATCAAAAGGGAAATATGAATATCTGTTATTAGACTGGTCAGGCATCCAAATATCATAGTTATATGAGGTATTAGGCACAAAGGCTATGATTTACTTTGTTATGGAATATGCTAAAGGTGGTGAAATTTTAAAGTAGGTGGCAAAAGGTTAGCTTAAAGTTGATGATGCACACAAATATTTTAAGCAGGTAGTCAGTGCAATGATTTTTTGTCACAGTGAAGGTGTATACCATAGAGATATAATTCCAGAGAACATCCTGCACTTTGGATAATAATTAGAACCTGTAGGTCTCAGATTTTGGGCTAAGTGCCATGTATGATTCGATAAGGCAGATTTTTTACCCTCTTTCCCTGGCTGAATCACTGTATGAGAATGACAACATGTTTTATTTTTTTTGTCTCTTTACCAGTAGTCTGATTGTAAGTCTGAGATGGTTGAATATGTACAGATTTCTTGATCTCTCTGTAGTTATAGTGGTTTACATCAATGTGAGCCTGTTTATATGATGTGAGTCTTCCTTTTTTTTAAGTTTAATGGTATTTTGATGTTCTGATTTTATTTCTTTTTTCTGGTCATGTAGCTGAAATTCGTGTGCATAATATCTTGAAAGGAACATCCTAAAGCTGCCTGCAAATTGTTTTCCATATTAATTTAGAAAGATTATAGCATGTTTGCCTTAGTATATGAGTTTAGCTTATGACCCTTGTATTCTTTAATGTTTTTGGTAGAAACAACTTATTTAGAGCTTGCCTGTATGTGATCCCCTTCACCTGCATCTAACTCTTACTGCTTTGTACAGACTAATGTCACACAATGGTCTGGAGCTAGCCTGCCTCTTCAGGTTATAATTTTTCTGCATTACAGTATCTGTTTTTATTTACAGAGAATAAAATCACTGTGATTTGAGTACACAAATTAGTTTCTGCATTGTTAGTTTACTCTTGTTCATGCTTTGGTTTACAAATTACAGTAAAGGCATATATGACAGTGTTGTACCATCTTTCTTAATAAACGCTTTAATTGCAGAATGCTGGCAGCGGTACTTCTTGGAATCATTTGCATGGTGTAGTCAATAATAATGGAAAAGGAGTAGGTATGTGTTATTTTGTCAGTATGTGTGTTTACTTGAAACATAATTATAGCTTCAATTTAATTTCTGTACAAATAATTATTTCTTATTTGTAGGTAGCAAACCCACTGAGCATCTGAAATCCAAGGGTTGAATTGTTTTAAGACCGCTTCTTTATTCATGCTGGATTTTTGGATGTCATATTAAGTGGAATGAAGACTATTATTAAGTGGATCACATACATATGTGAATGCAAACCAGAAGAATTGTTTAGTCTATTTGCGGCCCATTTTTCATGTTCAATTCTAAGCCTATTATTTCTGTTTGGGCCATAATGGCAGAATTGAGGCCCATTGAATGTAGACGTTGGCAGGAAATGATATTTATTAATTTATAGTTTTGGTTCAAAAATAATAATTTTTTAGTTTTTCAACGTGAATCTGTGTATTCATTCAACGCAAAAAAAAAATGAATCAAATAGTGGTTCAAGCATTGACCGTGGAGTCTGCAACTCTCAAAATAAAATAAGGGTTTGAGTAGATTTTTTTTACTATTGTGTATCATTTGGGCAGGAAATTATACCTATTAATATATAGATTTTCAACTTAAACTGAGCAGATATTTTTGCTACTGAGTAACATAGGTTTTGCGCAACAGTAGGTTGAGTAGTTGGCAGGAAATAAATAGAAATAATATTTATTTAAAAATTACATTTAAAAATTATTAAGATATAAATATCATTTGTTGTATTTTGTGTAAGTAATAATTTTCACCCTACTTGAGGAGCATCAAGTCCTTGGTTCGATCCCAAACATGCAGCATTTGTTACCTTTGTTTTTATTTTTTTACACACATTTTTTTGCATTAATATTTTATTTATAAAACTAAAAAAAAATAGCCCCCTACATAATAACCTTTTTTGCTTGCCACATTAGGGAAGGCAATGTAAAAAATAACAAAAATACATTTTTCTTAATTTTTTATTGGCCCGTACGTATTTTTTTTCCTCATTTTAATTACTGTTTGCTTATAAAATGCACGATAATTAGTGATTAATTCTGAAAATTACAAAAAATTAACCGTGGGCCCCCTTTGTGTCCTAAACCTATTGGTGAAGTCAAATTACCAGTTCGGTGATCTCCGATGTGGGTCGTCCAATGAACCAGTTGAATAACATAGGTTGGGTTAAGAACCCTTAACCCTAAGTCTTGGACAAGTGAGACCACTACATAGAGACAACATGGCCCTGTACATGATAACCTTTTTTTCTTGCCACATTAGGGAAGTCAATGCAGAAAATAACAAAAATACAGTTTTCCTAATTTTTTATTGACCCGTAGGTATCTTTTTCCCCATTTTAATTACTTTTTGCTTATAAAATGCACGATAATTAGTGATTAATTCCGAAAATTACCAAAAATTAACTGTGGGCCCCCCTTTGTGTCCTAACCTTTCAAGCTTGCCATATTAGGAAAGTCAATGCAAAAAATAACAAAAATACATTTTTCCTAATTTTTTGTTGGCCCGTAGGTATTTTTTCCCCATTTTAATTACTTTTTGCTTATAAAATGCACGTTAATTAGTGATTAATTCTGAAAATTACCAAAAATTAACCGTGGGGCTCCCTTTGTGTCCTAAACCTATTTGTGATGTCAAATTACCAGTTCGGTGATCTCCGGTGTGGGTCGTCCAATGAACTATTTGAATAACATAGGTTGGGTTAAGAACCCTTAGCCCTTGGCCCTTAGTCTTGGACAAGTGAGACCACTACATAGAGACAACATGACCCCGTACATGATAACCTTTCAAGCTTGCCACATTAGGGAAGTCCATGCAAAAAATAACAAAAATACATTTTTCCTAATTTTTTATTGGCCCGTAGGTATTTTTTTCCCTATTTTAATTACTTTTTGCTTATAAAATGCACGATAATTAGTGATTAATTTCGAAAATTACCAAAAATTAACCGTGTGACCCCTTTGTGTCCTAAACCTATTGGTGATGTCAAATTACCAGTTCGGTGATCTCCGGTGAGGGTTGTCCAATGAACCAGTTGAATAATATAGGTTGTGTTAAGAACCCTTAATTGTGAGTCTCGGACAAGTGAGACCACTACATAGAGACAACATGGCCCCGTACATGAATAACCTTTCAAGCTTGCCACATTAGGGAAGTCCATGCAAAAAATAACAAAAATACATTTTTCTTAATTTTTTATTGGCCCGTAGGTATTATTTTCCCCATTTTAATTATTTTTGCTTATAAAATGGACGATAATTAGTGATTAATTCCGAAAATTACCAAAAATTAACCGTGGTCCCCCCTTGGTGTCCTAAACCTATTGGTAAAGTCAAATTACCAGTTCGGTGATCTCCGATGCCGGTCGTCCAATGAACAAGTTGAATAACATAGGTTGGGTTCAACACCCTTAACCCTAAGTCTTGGACAAGTGAGACCACTACATAGAGACAACATGGCCCCGTACATGATAACCTTTTTTTTCTTGCCACATTAGGGAAGTCAATGCAAAAAATAACAAAAATACATTTTTCCTATTTTTTTTATTGGCCCGTAGGTATTTTTTCCCCATTTTAATTACTTTTTGCTTATAAAATTCACGTTAATTAGTGATTAATTCCGAAAATTACCAAAAATTAACCGTGGGCCCCCCTTTGTGTCCTAAACCTATTTGTGATGTCAAATTACCAGTTCGGTGATCTCCAGTGAGGGTTGTCCAATGAACCAATTGAATAACATAGGTTGGGTTAAGAACCCTTAACCGTGAGTTTTGGACAAGTGAGACCACTACATAGAGACAACATGGCCCCGTACATGATAACCTTTCAAGCTTGCCACATTATGGAATTCAATGCAAAAAATAACAAAAATACATTTTTCCTAATTTTTTATTGGCCCGTAGGTATTTTTTTTCCCATTTTAATTACTTTTTGCTTATAAAATGCACGATAAGTAGTGATTAATTCCGAAAATTACCAAAAATTAATCGTGGTCCCCCCTATGTGTCCTAAACCTATTGGTAAAGTCAAATTACCGGTTCGGTGATCTCCCATGTCGGTCGTCCAATGAACCAGTTGAATAACATAGGTTGGATTCAGCACCCTTAACCCTAAGTCTTGGACAAGTGAGACCACTACATAGAGACAACAGGGCCCCGTACATGATAACCTTTTTTTTCTTGCCATATTAGGGAAGTCAATGCAAAAAATAACAAAAATACATTTTTCCTAATTTTTATTGGCCCGTAGGTATTTTTCCCCATTTTAATTACTTTTTACTTATAAAATGCACGATAATTAGTGATTAATTCTAAAAATTACCAAAAATTAACCGTGGGCCCCCCTTTGTGTCCTAAACCTATTGGTGAATTCAAATTACCAGTTCGGTGATCTCCGGTGTGGGTCATCTAATGAACAAGTTGAATAACATAGGTTGGGTTAAGAACCCTTAACCTTGAGTCTTGGACAAGTGAGACCACTACACAGAGACAACATGGCCCCGTACATGATAACCTTTTTTGCTTGCAAAATTATGGAATTCAATGCAAAAAATAACAAAAATACATTTTTCCTAATTTTTTATTGGCCGTAGGTATTTTTTCCCAATTTTAATTACTTTTTGCTTATAAAATGCACGATAATTAGTGATTAATTTCAAAAATTAGAAAAAATTGACCGTGGGCCCCCCTTTGTGTCCTAAACCTATTGGTGAAGTCAAATTACCAAATCAGTGATCTCCTGCGTGGGTCGTCCAATGAACCACCTGAATAACACGTTGGGTTAAGAACCCTTAACCGTGAGTCTTAAACAAGTGAGACCACTACATAGAGATAACATGGCCCCGTACATGATAACCTTTCAAACTTGCCACACTAGGGAAGTCCATGCAATAAATAACAAAAATACATTTTTCTTAAGTTTTTTATTGGCCTGTAGTTATTTTTTCCCCATTTTAATTACTTTTTGCTTATAAAATGCACAATAATTAGTGATTAATTTTGAAAATTATCAAAAATTAACCGTGGGCCCCCCTTTGTGTCCTAAACCTATTGGTGAATTCAAATTACCAGTTCGGTGATCTCCGGTGTGGGTCATCCAATGAACAAGTTGAATAACATAGGTTGGGTTAAGAACCCTTAACCTTGAGTCTTGGACAAGTGAGACCACTACATAGAGACAACATGGCCCCGTACATGATAACCTTTTTTGCTTGCCAAATTATGGAATTTAATGCAAAAAATAACAAAAATACATTTTTCCTAATTTTTTATTGGCCCGTAGGTATTTTTTCCCCATTTTAATTACTTTTTGCTTATAAAATGCACGATAATTAGTGATTAATTCTAAAAATTACCAAAAATTAACCGTGGGCCCCATTTGTGTCCTAAACCTATTGGTGAATTCAAATTACCAGTTCGGTGATCTCCGGTGTGGGTCATCCAATGAACAAGTTGAATAACATAGGTTGGGTTAAGAACCCTTAACCTTGAGTCTTGGACAAGTGAGACCACTACATAGAGACAACATGGCCCCGTACATGATAACCTTTCAAGCTTGCCACACTAGGGATGTCCATGCAAAAAATAACAAAAATACATTTTTCTTAAGTTTTTTATTGGCCCGTAGTTATTTTTTCCCCATTTTAATTACTTTTTGCTTATAAAATGCACGATAATTAGTGACTAATTCTGAAAATTACCAAAAATTAACCGTGGGCCCCCCCCATTGTGTCCTAAACCTATTTGTGAAGTCAAATTACCAGTTCGGTGATCTCCGGTGTGGGTCATCCAATGAACAAGTTGAATAACATAGGTTGGGTTAAGAACCCTTAACCTTGAGTCTTGGACAAGTGAGACCACTACATAGAGACAACATGGCCCCGTACATGATAACCTTTTTTGCTTGCCAAATTATGGAATTTAATGCAAAAAATAACAAAAATACATTTTTCCTAATTTTTTATTGGCCCGTACGTATTTTTTCCCCATTTTAATTACTTTTTGCTTATAAAATGCACGATAATTAGTGATTAATTCTAAAAATTACCAAAAATTAACCGTGGGCCCCCATTTGTGTCCTAAACCTATTGGTGAATTCAAATTACCAGTTCGGTGATCTCCGGTGTGGGTCATCCAATGAACAAGTTGAATAACATGGGTTAGGTTAAGAACCCTTAACCTTGAGTCTTGGACAAGTGAGACCACTACATAGAGACAACATGGCCCCGTACATGATAACCTTTCAAGCTTGCCACATTAGGGAAGTCCATGCAAAAAATAACAAAAATACATTTTTCTTATTTTTTTATTGGCTCGTAGTTATTTTTCCCCATTTTAATTACTTTTTGCTTATAAAATGCACGATAATTAGTGATTAATTCCAAAAATTAATCGTGGGCCTCCCTTTGTGTCCTAAACCTATTGGTGAAGTCAAATTACCAGTTCGGTGATCTTCGATGTGGGTCGTCCAATGAACCAGTTGAATAATATAGGTTGGGTTCAGCACCCTTAACCCTAAGTCTTGGACAAGTGAGACCACTACATAGAGACAACATGGCCCCGTACATGATAACCTTTTTTTTCTTGCCACATTAGGGAAGTAAATGCAAAAAATAACAAAAATACATTTTTCCTATTTTTTTATTGGCCCGTAGGTATTTTTTCCCATTTTAATTACTTTTTGCTTATAAAATTCACGTTAATTAGTGATTAATTCTGAAAATTACCAAAAATTAACCGTGGGCCCCCCTTTGTGTCCTAAACCTATTTGTGATGTCAAATTACCAGTTCGGTTTCTTAAATAATTTACCAAAATTACATTTTTAGTTAAAAAAATCACAGAAATTTATTTGTAGTCACTGAACGTGTTCCCACACACAATTGTGGTGTTATTTCTTAAATATTAAATTTTTTATTCATTGGGTCTTTTCACTAGATTAAAAGCACAAGTTTGGTGTCTATAACCCTTTCTTGTTCTTTTCGACCGGTCTCTAGTGATCCATTTTCTCCCGGTGGAGAAATGATTTGTTATTCACACCGTCAAATAAACATGCCCACTAGAACCTTAAATATATTTTTCTGATATTTTTTATGGCTCATGATTATGTTTTTATAATAATAATCTGAAAATATTATGTTTAGGGTTTTTAAAACCAGTTTTTAAATTTTTGTTTTTATAATAATAATCTGAAAATATTTTGGGGTTTTTAATTTTTAAAAAACTAAGAACACTTTTTTTAAATTGACAAATCAACCATGACATTAGAAACTTTAAATAATTTTTCTCTTCGTCAACGTTTTTTATCCCAGGCCCTTTTGTTTCATTTCATATTATATCATAATGATTTGATTATTAACACCAAGGGCATCACAATCGTAAGCCACACTCGTAATGCTAAGACATAATATTAGTTTTATATTAGTAAGTGGAGAGTAGGTGGTAAGTGGTAGGTGGTAGCTGTAATATAAGTCAGAGCAGTAATACTCGCAGCATTTATGTACCTAATAAAATTACATTTGAACCCCTAAAAAAATTTAAATTGAACGAAATAGGTGGTGGCACACAGCCCTTTTGGCTTTTGGCTTAGCATTATGTTAGGGCAAAACAAATCGCTCACCAAGTTTTTCCCAACTGCGCAGCTGCCGCTGTCCCAAGACTCTTCGCATTCCAGAAACGTTTCCACTCCTTCTAGCATCATCATGCGTATTCAGTTACCAAGGACTTGGGAGATGTTTAGTTCCTCTCTGATTTGCAGTCCAAGGCCACCTATTTATACTACTTTTGTAAGTGGAACAATCCATTTCCTTTCTCCATTTGCATTTCCTTTCCACATCAAAAAACAACCATGGATGGTAGAGGTAGAGTCACCAGACAACGAGCTAAGGCATTTCCCATATTCAGTATAATTGTCTGTCACATTTACAATTTGAAGTAACACAAGGCATTTATTTAGTGAAAAGAGTAATCATATCTCACCTGCTCAACAATAGCCAGACCATCAACGCCAAAAAGAGACACTGTCAACCAAACCTGCAATTATTGAATTGAAACAACATGCTTTCATTCATCACAAAAGTAATCATCATATGCATTTTTAAAAAGATAAAGCATATATAGGTTTAGACTCAAGTATACTCTCTTATAAAATAAAATGTATTAATTACACCAAACTAATCATACGACAATATATTACATGCAAGAAGTCACAATCCTTTGTGTTACTGTGTTAGTCAAATCAGTTCCTAATAATTTATTCAATTAGGAGCGGTAAATTTCAAATTCATTCATCACCAATCCAAATTCACAGAGAGCAATATTCGAAATTTGTTTTATAGAATTAAGCAAAAAGATTCGGCAATAATTAAAAAATTAACTTTGACATCAATGTCATATAAAAAGCAAAGTGTATTGAATATAACCAATTAGCTTAAAACAAAGTAACAGCCAAATTAATTTCCTTTCCATGACATACAAGGCAATTTCCTAGACTAGTTGAACATTCAGCTGCAAACTTCATATTTACATCTTCATGATATATGAGAGAACCATATCTGATATAGTAATGATTTCAGAAAACAATATATATATATATATATATATATTTATATATATGTGTTGTGCAGAACTTGGGATTATTAGCCACGTCCACGTCTCTGGTTTTTCTCTTCCTGCAAATGGTTTTTCATTCACCTCACTCTGAGTTTAGGAACAAGAAAATACCCTGGTGGATGAGAAGGACAGCTACCCTTTGTCCCATATACAAGAATTCTAGTGTCCTCCTATCTTGGTTTGGAGGGGAAGAAGCATTGGCACCTGAATCACTCAAAGTACGGTACAGTTCTTGATTCAATACGATTCTTTTAAAAATTTTGGACAGCCCTACCTGAAAGTAATCTACAGTATGTGACATCTATAACATCTATAGAAGTTTTGTCCAATAATGGTTGATATTTAAGAGGAGAACATGCACAAAGGTGTCTAGTATGGTCTGGTATGCATGACAGTGGCTTATTTTGAGCTATTTCACACCATGAGGCAATAAATTTACCAAAGGAACTTGCATCACCTAATGCATGGTCAAACACAAATGCTATAGAAATGCCACCACAAGTGAACTCTGTTACCTGAATTTGCAAGGGGAAGTCTGGTTGAACTGAGACTATCTTTTCTTGAAGGGTTTCATTGAGATTATAAAAATCTAAATTCTTTAGTGGGATATTTAAGTGTGCTTCAATGTTTAGAGCATCATTGTTGTCATAAATGATTTTATATTCCCTAGTTTGGGATTTTGAACAATTTGGCCAGCAAAGGGGTAATAATAATTAAGAATTTGTGCTAGAGAGCTCTTAAAAGTCTCAACAAAAGCATTAAAGTTACCTAGTTGTGGTCTGCGGTAGAAATACAAGTATGTAACAGGGAAACAGCCTGAAAGCAGATCATGATTTGTGAGAGTGATAGAAAATGGCTTTGGTTAAGGTTTGGCAGCTTTTACAACACTTTTCCTACTGAACTTGACTTCAAATTTCCCATACTCTTGAGCTGCAACTTCTTTGAGAATGTCCGACATATTTCAAAGGAGGATGGTGTTTTCTATTTGGTATCTTATGTCTTTGGGCTATTATGTTTAAAATGTTCCTGAATTTAATGAACGTGGCATATACTTATATAGTGTGATTCCAGTGCATGGTGGATATTGACATCAGGTGGTGGACTATGAAGTTAGCACTAGCAGTGTTACACAAAAATATAACTTGTCATTATAATCCAACAAATTTACTATGTAAACTTGTATCATGCAATTTTATCCACTCTAGTATGCAATTGGTTAAATTTAAAAGTTTGTAACTAAATAAATCAAGTGATTGTGACTGATCCAATGTACATGTGTAGATTCAGATCGCAATTTCATATAAGAAATCTAATTTACTGCAGCAGAAGAGCAGAAAAAGTAAAAGAGGACAGTTCGTTGTAATGAGAAAAATATCAGTATCAGTAAGATAATACAAACTGATCTGTAAATGGCAACCTAAATGGGTGCATACCATGACTCTACTGCTTTTTCATTTCAATTCTTTACCAAAATTTTAGCATGATAAGAATTTCTAAAACACTTAATTCCTTTTCAAATATACAAAACATAAACACGAAAATACAGAAGAAACGTAGCATAGTTCAATGAGGGAGAAACCGAACCACATTTCGAAGACAATCGACCCCAACGTCCGTCGTGCGACCACCGTCCTGCAACCACCGATCTGTGGCCAACGTCCTGCAACTACCAGGCTGTGACCCAGGTTACGATTGAGAATAGGGCAAGGGCGAGGGATTAGGGTTCACAAAATGAACCGTAGCTATCTCCGATCTGTGGCCTTCGTCCTGCAACCACCAAGTTGCGACCTACGTACTGCAGTCGCGACCTATGTACTGCAGCCGCGACCAACATCCTGCAACCGGAGCTATCTCCGATATGTGGCCTTCGTCCTGCAACCACCGAGATGCGACCCACGTACTGCAGCCGCGACCAACGTCCTGCAACCACCAAGCTACGACCAAGGTTGTGATTAAGAAGGGGGCATGCATGAAGGATTAGGATTCAGGATCACACAGATTGAAGGTTAGGGAAGAAAGTTTGGGGAGATTGAAGAATTAGGGTTCAAGAAGAAATAAAGGGGGTGTTCGAACAAAAGGGGAGAAAAAAAATTCTAATGAAAAAGAATTAAAGTGGGAAATATGATTCTGATTTAGTTTAATTTAATTTAATTTGGGGGGAAATTTGAGATAATAGACAAATCAATGATTTAAGGAAAATAATTGGAGGACTAAACTGCAAAAGGGACTAAAAATAAATTCTAATACTATTGTAAGTTATGTGTCATACGTTTATTGGGTCAAGTATAGAGGGTATTGTTACCCCCTACCCAAATGGGGTATCGGAGAAACACCCTTAAAAGTATATAAGGGATGGATTGTTAACCATCCGGTAATTATCACAGTCCAATCCATCCAGTCTATTTAAAGTTTTTAAAAACATTGGATGGATTGGATGGATTGGTTGGTTTTTTGGATAAATGGATCAATTTGCCACCCCTAATTTGATCTGATAATGGGCCATAGTTTTGTTTATCTTCTTTTTATCAATCTAAAGGCATTATTCATCAACTTTCTTGTGTTGAGACACTCCAACAAAATGGGATTGTTGAAAGAAAACATCAACATATCCTCAATATAGCTAGATCTCTTATGTTTCAGTCCAATCTTCCAATTCAATTTTGGGCTTTTGATTCTCATGTTGTGCATCTTATTAATTTGCTTCCTTCTATAACATTGTATAATAACTCACCTTATTCACTTCTACATCACAAACCACCTGATTTTTCTTCTCTCAGGGTGTTTGGCTCTCTTTGTTATGCTACAACACTATTGGCTCATAGATTAAAATTTCATCTTAGAGCCATAAAGTGTGTTTATTTGGGTCATAAGGAAAGTGCCAAAGGATCTTTACTTTTTGATCTTGCAAATAGAGAAATTTTTCTCCAAAGGAATGTTTTTTCTATGAGAACATATTTCCCTTTTCACAACAGTCCCCCTCTCCACATTCCACACTTTTCCCTTCTATTCCTCTTCCTTTTGAGCATTCCACAATAGATCTTACCCCCGATCCAACCTCCAACACTTCTCCAGCTCCCTATGTTTTGCCTACCAGACAATCAAATAGAACCAGAAATCCTCCACCTTATCTCCAGGATTACCATTGCAATATAGTTCATTCTCAGAATGTTGCCAATGCATCCTCACAACAAGGTACTCGTTATCCTCTTTCTCATTTTATTTCTTATAACAGATTATCTCCTCCACACCATTCTTTTGTTTTATCTCTTTCACAAATACCTGAACCCAAAACCTATAATTAAGCTGTTAAATATGATTGTTGGAGGAGTGCCATGGATCAAGAAACTGCTGCATTAGAACAGAATCATACCTGGACAATTATTTCTCTTCCTCCTAATAAAAAACCAGTAGGATGTAAGTGGGTATATAAGATAAAAAGGAAGGCTGATGGTAGTATAGAAAGGTACAAAGCTCGTTTGGTTGTAAAAGGTTTCACACAAAAAGAAGGCTTGGATTATTTTGAGACCTTTTCACCAGTTGTTAAATTAACTACTGTGAGATTAGTCTTAGCATTAGCAGCTGCCAAAGGTTGGTTTTTGCATCATTTGGATGTCAATAATATTTTTACATGAGATCTTCATGAAGAAGTTTATATGAATGTGCCTTAAGGATTCCAGACTACTATTCCCAATCCTGCTTGCAAGTTACAAAAGTCTCTGTATGGCTTAAAAAGGCTAGCAGAGAATGGAATTTTAAATTGACAGTTGCTCTTACTTCTCTGGGCTATAAACAGTCCAAATATGATTATTCTTTATTTGTAAAGGTCACATGTTCTCACATCATTGTCCTTTTAGTATATGTACTAACAGGTGATGATTTCCAAGAAACTTAAACGGTGAAATCTTATCTTGATCATCAGTTCAAAATCAAAGTCCTTGGCCCTCTCAAATTTTTTCTAGGATTGGAAGTAGCTCGATCTAAAGCAGGAATTAGTCTCACAAAAAGAGAAAATATACACTTGAGCTACTTGATGATGCTGGCTTACTTGGTTGCAAACCTCCCAGAATTCCAATGTCAGTTGGCTGCAAACTGTCCAAGGATACTGGTTCTCCTTTTCATGATCCAAAATCTTATAGGAGACTACTTGGTCGATTATTATATTTAACCAACACCAGACCAGATCTTTGTTATGTTGTCAACACTCTCAGGCAGTTCATGTCTAATCCTATGCGGGAACATTATGAAGCAACACTTAAAATTCTACGATATGTCAAGGCATCTCGATGAAAAAGCTTTATTTTTTTCTTCACAATTTGATTTTCAGCTTAAAGGTTTCAGTGATTAAAATTGGGCTTCTTGTCCTGATTCAAGGAGGTCAGTTACTGATTTTTCAATCTTTTATGGTTCTTCTCTAATTTCTTGGAAGTCTAAGAACCAAGGTACTATCTCGCAATCTTCTTCTGAAGCCGAGTATAGAGCTCTAGCAACCTGTGAAATTCAGTGGATTTTATATCTTCTTGTTGATCTTCAACATCCTATGTCAAAGCCCACTTCTTTGTATTGTGATAGTACTTCGGCCATACAAATTGCTCAAAATCCCACATTTCATTAGCCTACAAAACATATAGAGATTGACAGTCATCTTGTTAAAAATAAAGTACAAGTTGGTGTGATTCATTTACTGCCAATTCCTTCTGCTCCTCAATTGGCCAGCCCGCCTATCATTTAACTTGCCAGAATGATGATAAGATTGTACTTTTTGCTTATTGTTTAATTGCATATACATTTAGCAGCTTGGATGTTTCTTATCAACATTCTCTTTGTAGACAACTTAACCACAACTGATTGAATTGAATGGCCCAATGTTTAGGGAACTTGATGGCAATTTATACTTTGAAATAGCGAAATTCATATTGTTTGTTGATAAAATTTTAATGAAGTAGTAGTGAGCTTACAAACAGCCTATAGTGCATTGACAGGGATGTTTATAGGGGGGAGAAGGAACATCCTTAAAGATATTTTTGTCTCTTAAAAATTGAGTGTTCTCAACCAGATTTTCAAGTTGATACGTATAATCTCTATTGAACTACCTGTCCTTGGAATGTATCAATTGAGTTTGATGCACTATTTTAGCATGTTGAAGTTTTAATCAAGTGATTCAGGTCAGTGAGAAACCATTGATTATGCAGACTTTATAGAAAACATATCATGAATTGCAACCGGGTCTTATCATTTATCATATCAGCAGCCCACGTTTTGTTGTTTGATGCTATACCAACTTGTAAAGTGATTTGAATTGTGAACCTTTCCATGAATGTATTTGAACCGTTTTATACTTTCTGGGTAATGATCTCTTTCTAATGCCAATTTATTTGTTCTGTTGAAACCAAATTGACAATAGTAATTAAATATATATATATATATATATATATATCTAATAAAATTTTCTTATTTTGGGTTAATTTTATTTTTCATTTGTATAAATGATATATTAATTCATAATTTTAGTTCGTTCGAGTTATATAACTCCTCTGAGTATGTATGTTACATTTTAATTCCCTTGATCGAGTATATATAATAATATAAATGAGCAGGTAACACTTTCTCCTTATAAAATTATTATGTCTGAGGTTGATGCCAGGTCCTTTCTCAAAAAAGATTAAGAAAAACAACAAACAAGTGCCATTTATAAATTTCAGATGAGAGCTTCTTAAAATTATATATATATATATAGCATTATAAGAAAATTTTACAAGTTGCAAACAATTTAATTAACTGTAACAAGTATTTTATCACCTAGTGACATATCATATAAACAAGCTACTACACCATGTGATGAGACCATTAAAGTAAATTAACATTCAAGTAGATATATAAAACTAAATAGTATAAAAATATATATTGTACTTTTAAAAGAACGTACATAAATACATAATGAGTAAAAACACACCTCATGATTAAAAATTATTAATAGGACAAACAAAATTGTTCTACTAGCTAGTAAAAAAATCATACCTATAGGAATGACTCTGTTTTGTTGTTTTGTGCGTGTAGGGTATGGTTCCAGGAAATACGACGACAACAAACTCAATTAATTAAGAGATATAAAGTGTGCTTAATTAGATAAAGGCCATAGGCATGGGATGACAGATACCAAAGAAATTAAAGGGTCGAATAAGGAAATCGACAAAAGGTGGCAGATACAGGACAGCTTATCTGGTTTTCTGGATGATTATTGATTCATTAACCAATTAAAGAAAGGTAGCAGATTCTGATGCTCCTGCTAACAATTTCCATCACATTATTATGATTTATAGCATAGGTCTCTTTTATTTCAAGCACGTAAATTTCTTATTTTAAAATAGAAGTCATTTCGGCTTGCTTTAATTTATTTGCTCACAAGTTAATCATGCCAAGATATGGGCTGGCTTCTTTTTTATTCTGATAAAAAAATTGGACAAAAAATTTAAAGACCTGTTTGATTTGTATTTCCAATGTATAGGGCCTATTTGGTTTGCACTTCCATTTTCAGATTTCATTTCCTGTTTTTATTTTGTTTTTTATTTTCTGAAATTTTACAAAGGAAAAATTGGAAATGTTGGAAACAAAATTTTTTTATTTCCAGTTTTTCCTTTATAAAATTTCAGAAAACAGGAAACAGAAAATGAAAACAGGAAAATGAAAATGCAAACCAATCATGCCCTAAATGATTTAGTAACAACAATGTATATTAACTGTGAATTTGATTTATTTGTCAAATGCAATTTTGTGGCCTCTTTGCAGTTTAGGGGCTGAATCTAGTTCACACGTTTTATTTTTCTTAGTTGAGCCTATGATGTGTGGAGATCCTGTTATAAGTGGCTTGGTATTGTTGCCGCTCTACCTTTAGATACTATTTCACATTTCTGGCAAACGTTGTGGTTTGTTTTCTCGGAGAAAGCGTAGAGACTTTTTTATTTTGATTTGATTATATCCTGTGTTTGATCATTATGGTTATTGTTTTGAAATGATAGAATTTTCAATAACATTGGACTAGATTTGCATAAAGTAGTTGATTTAATTAAGGTTATATCCTGACTTTGGATTAGAGCTAAATGTGAGAAAGTTTATTTTTCTTTCTATGATTAGTGTACACATCCATTGATTTGTATTAATCTTTTTTTTTTGAGAGGAACAAATTTATTTCATTTCATTATTTAGAATTTCAGCAATACAGGGAGGAATATTATCAAAAACATGGGAACAAGCAAAGAATTTTGCCTCTCTAGCCAATAGATGAGCTGCATAATTAGCTTGTCTCCTAATAAAACTGACCTGAAGTTTTCTAAGACACTTAGTTTAGCCTTGCATATATTCAATAGGCTTAAATATGTTTTTAGTCCCTATAAATATATGTCATTTTGTTTTTAGTCCCTGTAAAAAAATTTTTTGATTTTTCATCCCTAAAAAATTTTCCGTTAGCCTTTTTGGTCCCTGCCGTTAACTTTTGGCTGATGTGGCAAACGGAGTGCCACATCAGCATGCCACATGTGTTATTTCTGCCCAACTTAAATTTGTTTTTAGTCCCTATAAATATGATCTTTTTGGTTTTAGTCCCTGTAACTTTTTTTTTGTTTTTTACCTCAATTTCATCCCCATCCAACATCACAGTGCCCTTTTGCTTCCATTGCATTGTTACACTTGAAATTTTAAAACTTTTTCGTGGGTTTAAAAATATAAATTCTTTATATATTCAATTATTTGAAATTTCATAACACTTGGATTCACCGCATATAGGGAAAAAACCTGTAACAACCTTTTTTTGTCTACAATTCTTTTTTTTCTGTTTATTTACTAACAAAATTTTCATTTGATTGACAATTATAAGCCTTTCTGTTAGTTAACAAATCTCATTAATTTACAGGTTAATAGACATAAATCAAATGAAAATTTTGTTGATTTATAGACAGAAAAAAAAGAATTAATAGAGAAAAAAAGTCACTAACATGGGTTGTTTTTGCCAGTCTAGCTCTAGCTTTTTTGGGTTATAAGAAAAAAGAACTGTAACAACTTTTTTCTCTGCAAGTTTTTTTGATGGATTTCATCCAAATTCTAAATTTGCGTGAAATGTTTTGTGTATTTTTTTTACAATAAAGTAGAAAAATTTCACAATAATGTTTTTACGTAAAAAATTGGTGTTTTTTTTTTAAAATTTGCTACAAAGATTATTTTTTCCGTGGATTTCATTCAATTACAAGCCTTTTTGTTAGTTAACACAAATCCCATTAAGTTATAGGTTAAGAGACATAAATCAAATGAAAATTTTGTTTGTCAATAAACAGAAAAAAAAGAATTGCGGAGAAAAAAAGGTTGTTTCAGTTTTTTTTCCTGTATGCGGTGAATCCAAGTGTTATGAAATTTCAAATAATTAAATATATAAAGAATTTATTTTTTAAACCCACGAACAATTTTAAAATTTCAAGTGTAACAATGCAATGGAAGCAAAAGGACATTGTGATGTTGGATGGGGATGAAATTGAGGTAAAAAACCAAAAAAAAAACTTACAGGGACTAAAACCAAAAAGATCATATTTATAGGGACTAAAAACAAATTTAAGTTGGGCAGAAATAATACATGTGGCATGCTGATGTGGCACTCCGTTTGCCACATCAGCCAAAAGTTAACGGCAGGGACCAAAAAGACTAACAAGAAATTTTTTAGGGATGAAAAACCAAAAAAAAAAATTTACAGGGACTAAAGACAAAATGACCTATATTTATAGGGACTAAAAACATATTTAAGCCTAAATTATACAAAGGGTATCCCAAACCCAAATAACAACAAGTCACCTATATATGAAATACCAAGATTAATACAAATCAATGAAGTGGACGTCGAGTTAGATTGCAAAATTGTGGTGGATGCGGTCAACGAATATAAGGGGTACATCAATGAATTGGGAGTCATATTGAATAGGCTTAAATATGTTTTTAGTCCCTATAAATATAGGTCATTTTGTCTTTAGTCCCTGTAAATTTTTTTTTTGGTTTTTCATCCCTAAAAAATTTCTTGTTAGTCTTTTTGGTCCCTGCCGTTAACTTTTGGCTGATGTGGCAAACGGAGTGCCACATCAGCATGCCACATGTATTATTTCTGCCCAACTTAAATTTGTTTTTAGTCCCTATAAATATGATCTTTTTGGTTTTAGTCCCTGTAAGTTTTTTTTTGGTTTTTTACCTCAATTTCATCCCCATCCAACATCACAATGTCCTTTTGCTTCCATTGCATTGTTACACTTGAAATTTTAAAATTGTTCGTGAGTTTAAAAAAATAAATTCTTTATATATTTAATTATTTGAAATTTCATAACACTTGGATTCACCGCATACAGGAAAAAAAACTGAAACAACCTTTTTTTCTCCGCAATTCTTTTTTTTCTGTTTATTGACAAACAAAATTTTCATTTGATTTATGTCTCTTAACCTATAACTTAATGGGATTTGTGTTAACTAACAAAAAGGCTTGTAATTGAATGAAATCCATGGAAAAAATAATCTTTGTAGCAAATTTTAAAAAAAAAACACCAATTTTTTACGTAAAAACATTATTGTGAAATTTTTCTACTTTATTGTAAAAAAAAATACACAAAACATTTCACGCAAATTTAGAATTTGGATGAAATCCATCAAAAAAACTTGCAGAGAAAAAAGTTGTTACAGTTTTTTTTTCTTATAACCCAAAAAAGCTAGAGCTAGACTGGCAAAAACAACCCATGTTAGTGACTTTTTTTCTCTATTAATTCTTTTTTTTCTGTCTATAAATCAACAAAATTTTCATTTGATTTATGTCTATTAACCTGTAATTTAATGAGATTTGTTAACTAACAAAAAGGCTTATAATTGTCAATCAAATGAAAATTTTGTTAGTAAATAAACAGAAAAAAAAGAATTGTAGACAAAAAAAGGTTGTTACAGGTTTTTTCCCTATATGCGGTGAATCCAAGTGTTATGAAATTTCAAATAATTGAATATATAAAGAATTTATATTTTTAAACCCACGAAAAAGTTTTAAAATTTCAAGTGTAACAATGCAATGGAAGCAAAAGGGCACTGTGATGTTGGATGGGGATGAAATTGAGGTAAAAAACAAAAAAAAAGTTACAGGGACTAAAACCAAAAAGATCATATTTATAGGGACTAAAAACAAATTTAAGTTGAGCAGAAATAACACATGTGGCATGCTGATGTGGCACTCCGTTTGCCACATCAGCCAAAAGTTAACGGCAGGGACCAAAAAGGCTAACGGAAAATTTTTTAGGGATGAAAAACCAAAAAATTAATTTACAGGGACTAAAAACAAAATGACATATATTTATAGGGACTAAAAACATATTTAAGCCTATAATTTAAATTATAATTTGCTGTGCAAAAAGAAAAAAGGTAAAGTGGATTGGCCCACCAAATCAAGACCAAGTCAAAGCGGGTTGACATTTTTATTTTTTAAAATTTGTTTAATTAGGGATTTTTGGAGCAAATGTACTAAATGATATTTTATTATAATTTTTGTATATAATACATTTGATTGGATGTATTTAATTTGTTTTTTTTTCTTGTGTTTTCTCACCTTTTTGGCAACTATTTTTTTTTAAGAACCAACCCGCAAATATGCCCTTAAATAAGGTGGGTTAGGTTTCTTAACGCTTTTTCAAAAGCTCGTCAACTCGCGCTTCTCCATTTTAGGCAAGTCGGGGTAGATTGATTTGATTTGTCACCCTTATGTTAATATGAGAGTGATCATGAGAGCTCTATATTAGGCTATCTCTAACTCTAAAACACTTTTTTTTTAAACTTTTTACACATTTTTAATGAGTCCTATCGTGACAGTCATTCAATTTTACTTATGACTAAAGCAACTTTTCTCTACAACTCAACAACTCTAAAAATTTTACCATGGGATTCACAAGTGATCTCACATCCTTCCATTTCATCAACATTTATTATTAATAAAAGCTATTAGAGGTCCCATAACTTGTCTAAATAATAAGTGCTTATATATAAGCCCTTGGGGCTTAACAAGATATCCACTCCAATTGTTTACACATTTTAAGTATCGATGCTTAATAAGAAAAAACATTTTATGCACCTCCATTGATTAGGGATGACAATTGAGCCCAGACCCAATGGCTACCCGCAAAAATTACCCATAATGGGCAGGGTAAGAACCTGCAAAACGGGTACGGGCGCGGGTACGAACAATAGCCCGCATTTTTTCATGGGGATGGACGCGGGTACGAGCACTATGATGCCCAGCCCGCCCCATATCCGCACTCATATATATAATTATTTAATAAATAATACCATATATAATTATATATAGGGATATATTAATTTTATTAAAATATCTAATATATTTATACATATTTTTAAACTATCTATTTGTGCTTTTTTTACTTTATAATATATGACTACTTAGTGTTAAAAATCACTTTTTACATATCTTGGAGAATTCTAACACATGGTATCCAAGTTTATAAAATAGTGTGACGTGAAAGTATATTATAATATTTAATAAAAAAATTTATGTTTTGTGTTTTAGAACATTAACACATTGTGTTTCAATTTAATTAAATTGTTGTATCACTGATATTTAAAAATTATGTTTGGACTATCTTCGAGTAATTTTTAAATTGAGATATAGTTTTCTTAAATTAATATTTTTTAATGAGTTGTTAATTTTTTCCTCAATAAAAGTGCGGGTAACGGACGCGGGCACGCACATATAGGTGCCCAACGTGCATGGGGACGGACACTAAAGTTACTGCTCACACGGGTATGGGCGCGGGTACGATTTTTTTTTAAAACACGGGTACGGGGACGGACACTGTGATACCCTGCCCAAAGGGTACCCATTGTCATCCCTACCATTGATGATGCTCTTAGGATTCAAAACACACAGAGAGAGATATATGAGTAGATTTTTATGATTGAACTATTATTAAATCATTAAATTGTATTTATTTGTTAACTGTCTTACAATTACTAATAAAATATAATTAACATGTTAAATAATAACAAGAAATATGTAATGAAAAAATTTAAAAGTTGACAATTTAGTTTAAAAATGATGTGGTAAAATAATTTTAATAATATCGATCCTTATGTAAGGGATGGGGATAAAATATTAAAAATGAAAATATTCATTACATAAGAAACAAAAAAGTGTAATAAATATTTATTCTTTTAATAATTTTTTTAATTTCTTATATTATTATCGGGGTGTATGTTATCAAAATTGATGAATAAATAATTGACATAATAACACCATAACTCACACTTTATTTAAACTCGAGGGATTGATCGAATGAAGTAATTATGTCTCATATTTGACATGTTATAAGTTTGAACCCCCATCATCTCCTTAAGATGATGTAAATGCAAGTCCTCTGTAAATGCTCTCTCGGCCTGAAGACTCAACCTGCCTTAGACTATAAGTATGCTTGGTAAGTCATTATTTTAGCAAATAAAGGCTGAATTTAGTAGATTAAATCATTTTATCAGTGTTTTGTAAGGTAACTTTTTTAGATATATCTACTAGTTTTTTATTAGCTTTTTTAGAGAAGTTACTTGAGATAGTTTTTTATTAAAAAAACTCCATTTTTCAGCCACTAGCTGAAAAATTTGTTATAATTTTATCTTTCAACAACTCTCACTCATTATTATTTAATAATTAATGATTTCCTTATATGCAATTTTATCATTTTCAGTTAGTTTTATCAAACCATTTCAATCAAATCAACTAATTTTTTTCAGCTATTTTTATCAAATACACTATGGAGTCGCAAACTTGTTACCCTAAAATTATTTTTGGCTTACTCACACTTCATTTAATAGATTATTTTATTTTGATTGAGCATGGTACATTTTGAATTTAAAATTTAGGAAAATATTACTATCAGACTTTTTTAAAATTTTAATACATTTTTATTATTACTTTATTCTTTAAAAAATTGTTTTAGTTATTTCATAAATAATTTACTGTTTGAAAGTACATTATGTTTTGAAAAAATTAATTAATAATAAGTAATGTATTAAAAATGTGTTATAAAGTATATGTCCATATTTTACTACATATACAGATGCCATAGGTGTATTAAAGTTCCAAAAGAGTTGGCTGAAGTTGTGATTTTTTTTTCTCCATAGATATCCCCTATTATAAGGGATAGTATTATTCGGGACTTAATCACAATTAAGGCTTCACCCTTTCCTAAGAATAGGGATGGCAATGGGTACCCGCTGGGCAGGGTACCACAGTGCCCGTCCCCGTACCCGCGTTTTCAAAAAAAGCCCGTACCCGCGCTCGTACCCGCATGGGCAGTAATTTTAGTGTCTGTCCCCATACCCGTTGGGCACCTATATGCTCGTACCCGCGTCCGTTACCCGCAATTTTATTATGTAAAAAATTAACAACTTACTAAAAAAATATCAATTTAAGAAAACTATATCTCAATTGAAAAAGTTACTCGAAGATCGTCTAAACATAATTTTTAATTATCAGTGATACAACAATTTAATTATATTGAAACACAATATGTTAATGTTTTAAAACACAACAAATGATCTAAAGTTCAAAATTTTTATTAAATATTACAATATACTTCACGTCACACTATTTTATAAATTTAGATATCATGTGTTAAAATTCTTCAAGATCCATAAAAAATTATTATTAACACTAATTAGTCATATATTATAAAGTAAAAAAAAAACAAATAGATAGTTATAAAAATATATTTTTAATTTGTAATATAATATACATATTAATTTTTAAAAATATGTATAAATATATTAGATATTTTAATAAAATAATATATCTCTGTATATAATTATATATAGTATTTTTTTATTAAATATTCATATATATGAGTGCGGGTATGAGGCGGGCTGGGCATCAAAGTGCCCGTACCCGCGCTCATTCCCGTGAAAAAACGCGGGCTTTTGCCTGTACCCACGCTCATACCCGCTTTGCGGGTTTTTACCCTGCCCATTGCGGGGTACCCATAGGGCTTGGACTCAATTGTCATCCATATCTAAAAATATATTTAATGGGGATAAACTCAGAGTTATTCCCACAATTTTAGTTTGCAATATTATCAACTAGCTCCTATTGTGATAATACCTATTGTCTGCCAATATAGAATTAGAAAGGTTGGTATCTGGGCCATGATAATCCTGTCACTTTGTCCTACAATGTTCTTCTGCTCGATGTTCATGAATCCAGCAAAATTAAATTTCCCCTAGTGGGCTACAATAATGATATGGACAACATCAATCAAGAAAGCTTAATTTCTGACAAAAAAAAAAGGAAAGCTTAAATTAAGAGCCTGCCATCTTTTTACCGGGACCAAAATATAGCTTTTAACAATGCTACCAGGATACTTTATTTGCAATGACCCAAAAAAACATCTACTAGAATTGAACCCACGATCGGCCATTTAATTTATTTCGGCCGGGATCCTCTCCTGTAAATGGACAGAGGGAGAGGGACGAGATCTCGACCGTTTTCTAAAAAAAATAAAAATAAAAAGTTAAGGAAAAAAATTATATCTATTGGATCATCAAACTGCACACTCTCTAGTTGATTTCAACTAGAGAGGATCCCGGTCCAATTTATTTAAGTAATAAATGTATTTGGTAAAACTGGTTGAAAAGTTAACTGAAAGCTTAAAACTAGTTGAAAGTTGAAAAGCTCGTTGAAAGCTTAAAGCTAGCTGAAAAATGAAAAACTATTGAATGTGTTTGGTAAAACTAGTTTAAAATGATAAAATGACATCTAAGGACAATATTAATTATTAAATAATGACAAGTGGGAGGTGGTTGAAGGTTAAACTTATAATTAAGGAGCTTTTTCAAAAAAGCTTGTAGCTACCCAAAAAGTTACCTTCCCAAACACCGATGAAATGGTTTCAGCTACTATTTTCAACTTTCAGCTAACTGAAATGACAAACCAAACACACTCAATAATTTGTCCAAAAACACAAGGTCAAATCTTATTCCTATCATTAGTAATATATTGTTAGAGCTTAATACATATACACTGTCAATGTAAAAAAAAAGTTTTAATTTACACACACATCATTTAATGAATGACACCTGATGTGCTATTAAATTCATTAAATGATGTGCCAACACATCATTGAGTGATTGAGTGTCTGTGTAAAACCTTTTTACACTGACATTGTATTTATTAAGAGTGTGTTTGGTAAGTCATTTCAGCTAGTTGAAAGCTGAAATTAGTAGCTGAAACCATTTCAGTTGTGTTTGGTAAGGTACCTTTTTCGGTAGCTACTAGCTTTTCTTGAAAAGGTAGAGGTAGTTTTTTTAAAAAAACTCCAATTTTCAGTTATTAGCTGAAAATTAATTACAAGTGTATCTTTCAACCACCCCACTTACCATTATTTTATAATTAATGATGTCCTTAAATGACATTTTATCATTTTTAATTTTAAATAGTTTTACCAAACACATTAAATCAAATCAGCTAGCTTTTCAGTTTTCAGCTAACTTTAAGTTTTCAGCTAGCTTTTCAGCTTTCAACTAATTTTAAACTTTCAACTAATTTTTCAGCTAATTTTACCAAACAAACTCTAAATTCATATCATTATATATGAAAATAAATTAGTAACTATAATTAACCTTTATCATGCGGACAAAAGAGAGATCAAACATTATACTACCACAATCTGCAACATAACTATAGATATGAAAATTAGCACGATAAATTATAGTAAAAAATTATTAATTTGTGTAAGTTTTAAAGTTTGACACATAATATTAACATGTGCAATATTGCACATAACAATAAATGAAAAGTAAAAAAAAAATTACATTGAAAAATATAACATTTATTATTTTATTTTTCGCCCGAGTATCTTGGAACGTGAGACTAATTTAATTCATTTGTGTATTATCGATCACACCAATGAGTTTCCACGAACTCAATCAAGATTGCTTTGACCAAAAACAAAAGAATCTCATGAAGATTGCACGAGTCTCTAACTACTTTAATTCAAATCTGCTTGCCTTCCAAGGATCAATTTGTGCATTTTATTTTATTTTTGTTGTTAAAAAAATGAACAACATGTACAGCACAGGAAAGGAAAGAGTGGTGATGCAAGTTGCAAACGTGGTTTGTTTTTGACCTTTAATTGCTCTCTAATCACACGCATTCACAAAACCGCACGTGCGTGTACACGCACGTATACGCACAGAGAGAGTGTTATTTTAAAAATATCATTAGAATAATTTAATGAATTTATAAAAGAAATTATTATCATATGATGATCATTTTAAATGACAAAATGTCACATCATTTAATAAATATGACATTTTACGTCTTATTAAACACAATACATAGGGTTGTGTTTGGCAAAATTAGCTGATAAGCTAGCTGGTAGCTGATAAGCTAGCTGCTAGCTGATAAACTCCTAGCTTATAAGCTCCGAGCTAATGAGCTAGTTTATTGTATTAGAAGTGTTGGTAAAATTAGCTGATAAGCTAGTTGATAAATGTAAAATGACATAAAAGGATATAACTACATAAGTTTTATTATATAAATTCTATTTGTGTTTTTTTTAGACAAAAATATATTATTATGTAATTAGATTTTTAGATTTTTTTAAAAAATAATTAAATTCTTATTAACCTTTTAATAATAAAACATTAATTAAAACTAAAATAAATAGTGAAATTAATAAAATAAATAGTATAATATAAAAATAATTTCATAAATAATGAAAAGAAAATAGTAATTTAATTAACTCATAATTTTTTAAATTATTTATTATTTATGTAATAATAGGTAAAAGAAATGAAAGGTTTTTATCATTAAAATGAAAATAGGTAAAAAGAATTAAAGATAATAAATGAAATGTATTAAAATATAAGGGATAATGATGGAAGAAAATTAAATAAGCTACAAGTTACAAGCTACAAGCTAGGTGAAGTAGCTTGTAGCTTGTAGCTTATAAGCTAGAAGCTCCTAAAATAAGCTACTTTGAAGTACCTTACCAAACACTTTTGTGTTGGTCAAACTAGTTTATAAGCTAGTCAAATAAGCTAGTAGCTAGCTTATTGGTCTTGCCAAACACACTCATAATCTATAAAAAAAATTTACTCGCAATACTATGGGTTGTGTTTGGCAAAACTAGCTGATAAGCTAGCTGGTAGCTGATAGGCTAGCTGCTAGCTGATAAGCTCCTGGCTTATAAGCTTCGAGCTGATAAGCTAGTTTATTGAATTAAAAGTGTTTGGTAAAACTACCTGATAAGCTAGTTAATAAATGTAAAATGACATAAAAGGGCATATACTACATAAATTTTATTATATAAATTTTACTGTGTTTTTTAGAAAAAATATATATTATTATGTAATTATAATTTTATATTTTTAAAAATAATTAAATTCTTACTAAACTTTTTTAGTGATAAAATATTTAATTAAAAATTAAATAATAATAAAATTAATAAATAAATAGTATAGTATAAAAATAATTTCATAAAATAGTGAAAGAAGAAAAACAATTTAATTAATTCGTAATTTTTTAAATTACTTATTATATATGTAATAATAGGTAAAAAGAAATTAAAAGGTTTTGTCACTAAAATTGAAAATATATAATAATAGGTAAAAAAAAATTAAGAATAATAAGGGAAATGTACTAAAATATAAGGGGGTAGTGATGGAAGAAGAAATTAAATAAGCTACAAGCTACAAGCTATAAGCTAGGTGAAAGTAGCTTGTAGCTTATAAGCTAGAAGCTACTAAAATAAGCTACTTTGAGGTACTTTACCAAACACTTTTGTGTTGGTCAAACTAGCTGATAAGCTAGTCAAATAAGCTAGTAGCTAGCTTATTGACCTTGCCAAACACACTCTATTAAACTCATATATTATTATTATTATTATTATTATTATACTATTATTACTACTACTACTATTATTATTATTATTATTATTATTATTATTATTATTATTATTATTATTATTATAAATTATTTATTTAAACCAATATATCATTATTGTCTCTAAGTGAGAACAAAAAAATTAACAGAATCGATTCAAATGATACATATTTGATTCCACATTAATAAGGTATTGAATTTGAATTTGAGTATGTAAATGTTCCCAATATGAATATGACTACCTCCCGTGGAGGATACCTATAATTTATATAAAAAAACAGAGAGTGAGAATCAAGAGACGTGTATCACTATATTGGTGGTAATATAATGAAGGAAACTTTTAATTATGTTTATATTATTAAACCTTTTTTAAAAAAATTATAAATAGTTTTTTTTTATCAAAATGTAAAACTTGGAAACCATTCCAGTGTTTTTCTTATAAGATAAAAATAATAAAGTCCAAAAAAAAAATTAAAAATACAGATCAAAAACTTATTTTTCTAAAATATTTACTCGAAAAGAAATTTTCTTCCATTCCTTAATTTATATATAAAATTTAACTTTCAACATATATAAAATATTGTTACAAGAAAATAATTATTTTGACGAGGGAATAAAGGAATTCACTAATTGACTATAGGTTATGGGATAAATATCCAAGGACACAACAAAAGACTGAATAATATACAATAAGTACAAGCAAATAATTGTGCATGTTAGTTAAAGTCGTCCCGTAGTGCATTATTCCGCGTAGACTATGCTCATAAAATGGCACGAGGTTATCGATCAGTTCCCAATGATGGTGCATTATTGGACCCAGTATTTTGAAATTTGGTTTGAGTTGGACCGATCCGCAATGCCAATATCATATCATCATGGAAGTGAAATACATGGATAGGAGTTTGCCACTTAATTCATTACCAACCCGGAGGCACATCGGCCGGACAAATGTTGAGGTTTAAGACAAATTTTAAAATGAAGTATTTTTTAATTAATTAAAATAAATTATTATAATTTTAGAGTGTGTTTGGCTAGTCATTTCAGCTAACTGAAGTTTAAAAATACTAGCGGCAACCAAAAAGCTGTGTTTGGGAAGTTAGCTTTTTTGTAGTTTTTTTGGTAGCTACAGCTTTTATTAAAAGCTACTAGGAGTAACTTTTTTTAAAAAGCTCCAAATTTCAGCTAGTAGCTGAAAATTGATTACAAGTTTAACCCTCAACCACCCCCACTATCATTATTTAATAATTAATATTGTCCTTAAAGTCATTTTACCATTTTCAACTAGTTTTTACCAAACACATTCAATAGTTTTCAGCTTTCAACTAGCTTTAAGCTTTCAACGAGCTTTTCAACTTTCAGTTAGCTTTTCAGCTAGTTTTACCAACACACTCTTATTGAATTTTTTTCTTTAATAAATTATTTATCAAATTATTATTATGCATAATTAACGTTTATATTAGTATTTTGGTGATTTTGATATATTACAATATTATTATATTACATGATAGAAAAATATGTATATAACTAGGATTAACATGATAGGAAAAATTAATTAATAAAATAATTATTAATTATGAGAAAAAGTTATAGTAAGATTTTTGGTTTAACCACAGGTATCCTCCAGGGGAGGCAATTCTGTTCGACTCGGGAACATCCACATCATGGTGATTTTTTCATCCACGAGACTCGAACCTAGACCTTGCTTAGAGGGGAATCAAGCATGTACCACTTGAATCAATTTCCCGTTGGTAAAAGTTATAGTAAGATGAGGCCTATTATTTAATCAAAAGAAATTTATTAAAAATTTAATCCTATACTAGGGTGGCAAGTGGGTCAGCCCGCCCCGCCGTTGGCCCGCCAAAAAACGGGGCGGGACGGGTTGGCCCACCAGAAAAAACTGGCCAACATATTCAACCCACCCCGTTTTAAGGCGGGTTGGGGGCCGGCCCGCCTGGCCCACCCAAAAAATTATTTATTAAAAATTTAATCACTATACTAAGGGTGGCAAAGTGGGCCAGCCCGCCCCGCCGTTGGCCCGCCAAAAAACGGGGCGGGGCGGGTTGACGGGCCGACCCGCCTGGTCCACCCAAAAAATTATAAAAAATTAAAATAAAATAATACATAATAAATTTGAATTTTAATAAAATTTTAAAAAAATTTTGTACTTTTTTTTGTCTCTACATAACATTTTTCCTCAATATTATAAAATTATTATAATTAAATACTAAATATAAGTAAAAAAAAGTTAAAAATTTGTTAAATTTGGCGGGCTAGCCCTACGGGCCAACCCGGCCCATATTGGCCCGCCGGGTTGGGCGGGCGGGCTGAGTGGGTTGGCGGGCTGGAGGGACCTAACCCACCCTGCCATTTTGGCGGGTTAGGCGGGCTGGCCCGCCGGGCCTAACCCACTTTGTCATCCCTACACATACATTAAATTATACATTGTCATCCAATGATGTGTTGCCACCTCATTTAATTAATGAACACCTCATGTATTATTAGTCCATTAATTGATGTGGCAACACATCATTAGATGTTGTAAAACTTTTTTACACTATTAGTAATATACATAAATTCCTATATTTAATAAATTTTAAATATAAATATAATTTATATAAGTATAAAATTATGAGTCGCCCTGTGTAATATTGGGGACTTAAAGTCATTGTTTTAGTAGCTTGGCCCTTGGCCGGGCCTACCTGAAGGATAACTCTTTCCCTTCAATTATCACGTTTGAAAGAGTGTTATATATTTGACTTTTTTTTTAAAGAAAATTCTAAGAAGGGTGCGGTATTCATCTTATATGATCTATGTATGTAAACGATTTAAATTGTTTTTTTTTTAAGCTAAGATACTTTGTTATGAATCAAGAACTAGTCAAAGTTGAATATATTGTACATCATTAATATAAGCAAATGAGAAATCTATGTGGTGGAGCCTCTTCCATTCATGATGATTCTAGGGTGAACCAAATAAAATTTTGTCTATCTAATCCAATTTATATCTTATTGATTACTAAAGTTGAATGAATTTTTATTAAATAATTTTATGTGATTATTTGAATTTAATTAAAGGAAAAATATGGATTTACTATACAATCTATACTAATTTCGTTGAGAATTCATAAATTTAAAAGTTGAAGGGATAAATTATTACATTATACGTTACTATCGATTTGAGTTTTTATTTTTTTCAATCAATATTTTATAAAAGTAACCGAAAACCAGTTTAATATCAATTATTAATAAAAATAAGCGTTGAGTTTGATGTTAAAAATTTAAATTACTATAATTTTATATTCTGGATCAGAGCTCATGGTTCGCCTTAGTCAGACCCCAGATAAAATCAGAAACAATGTCGACTTAGGAAATGCATTTGCCACTTTATTGGCAAATGGTAATTCTTTTAGCAAGTGTATAACTTAAAGGTGGCAAAACGAGTTGGCTCATCCCTCCCCGCGATTAGCTCGTCAAAATATAGGATGGGACGAGCTGGCCCATTTTGGAATGTGGATAAAAAATGTCAGCTCAACTCATATTTAGATGGGCTGAACAGGCCAAAACAGGCTAGCCCACATAACAAACTGAAAATTAAAAGCAGTTGATTAATTGGGATGACTCACCCAAAAAATATATAAAAAATAATAACAAACATTAAAAGCTAAAAATTAATAAATTAAAATACTAAGAAATAAATAACACCATCCATAACTACTCTAATAATTAAAAAATAGAAGGTTCAAAGTTAATTAACATACACAAATTAATAAACACCATTAAAGCTTTTACTCCACAAGCACAAAGTTCAAAAGTCAAAGAAAATATAAAGTCCATAAAATAAGTTAACAAAAAGTAGCATTTTAACCGACCTGATCTGATACGAATACTCTTTCATCCCGTTTTAAAATGAGTCAATTCGATATGAATTAGACGAGCCAATGGACTGAAAATCCCTAACCCAACCCGTTAAAATTAATGAGTAGAGACCGGCTATCCCAACCGGTTAAGCTCGTTTTGCCATTCTTATTATAACTCTAGGTTTACTTTTAGTTCTTTTGTTCATTAATTACTAACTAACTTTTAGTTTTACAACATCATTAATTGGTTTAATAATAGTTTCATCCAATAACAAGTTCACTTTAGTTGCTACCTCCATTTTAAATTATATTGATTGGCATTTACCATTGGGATTAAGGAAATAATGAATATCATTATAAGTGGAACAATTATTTTATTAAATTTCTTATTATTTATTACTCATAATTTGTGTGATTGCAAAAATATTAAATAGTACACTATTCAATTCATTAATTTTGGGGGTTGAATTGAAATAAAAAATTTAATGTTACATTGCAATCTTAAAACTTCAGTTAATCTGTTTTTTTTTTTTGCCAAACACCAGTCAATTTAAAATGGAGGGGTAAAATTTTATATATGTTATTAGGTCAGGAAATAATCTAAAAGGTTGTATTTTCCTATGTTTGGTATAGAAATTCAATTAAAAAAAGTCAAATATGACTTAAAAAAGTAGAATAAAATCAATTTGTTAAAATGTTCGTTAAATCTTTCAAAATAGATATGTTGTATTGAGATAAATGGATCGCAGTATATAATTTATGGGATAGAAAGCAAACTTTTTTTATATATAACAAAGTAAAAGAAGGAAAATTATGTGCTTTTTTCCATTTGTTAAACGTGATAAAAAGGCCAACGCATGCTACTTCATCTAAAGGCATCTTATCAAAAGCAATGTGAGCAAACACAAGACAACAATACTTTTCAAAGCGTCAACTGTTTCAAGGCATCTTAACATGAAAATGGAGGTGTACCACATTCAAAGGCTTTTATTTTTGTTTCTGCTTTTCCAGAATCGATCACTAAAAAGGACAAGGTTTTCAGTTTTATTTTCGGTGAATAATAATTAGAAAAGCAGTAGCTGTAATACGTAGTTATATAAAGTTTTTCCCGCCCATTTTGTTCAAAATTATTTTATTAATTTATGGGTTGGAATTATGGTATTAATTAAATTAAAGAATGTAATTAATTAATTAATAGTTAGTTGCAAATGGTACACATGTTCATCACACTTATGCTCATATATATAGTGATTAGGAGTGTGACCGTGTGGGGTATATATATGATCTCAATAATTTCCATTCATTATAATATAAGGCCATGTAATAACATATATACTTGCAGTTTTCACTATGAAAAAATCAATGCAATTGAACAGATATAGAAATTAAAATGACACATCAAAATATGCAAAAACATATTATATATATATATATATATCAGTCAGGATCCGTTGACACCAGGTGTCAAACTTTATGAGTTACACCTCTTAATAACTTTTTGAAAAATGTGAATTTGATCAATCCAACCGTTGAATCACATTATATTACCTTCATGATCATGTATATCAAATTTCAGATAATTTGGACATTCGTAGGTATGTTATCTAATAGTAGACTTTTACTTATATTTTAAAATATATTGTACGTTAAAATAAATTAGTTTGATGAAGTATCAATTAGTTTTTGATTTTTATGAAATTTTTAGGCTTGATCTACTTTATAAGAACTTTCAGTTCAACGGTTGAATTGGTCAAATTCACATTTTTCAAAAAGTTATTAAGAGGTGTAACTCATAAAGTTTGACACCTGGTGTCAACGGATCCTGACTCTATATATATATATATATATACACATATATATAGAGGAGGGTTATAATTACACCGGTGTAAGTTACACCAAGTATTACACCGCTAATAACTACAAATCGAATTGTTTTAGTAATCCAACCGTTGAATTGTATTTGTTCATCATCAAGATTATATGTGCCAAATTTCGTAAAATTTTGATACTAATAACTTGATAATCAAATGGTTGGATTTTTCATATATTTCAAATGTATATATACGTTAATATTGAGACATCTCAATGACATATCAAATAATTTCGGATCAATGTAAAATTTTATATGTATGATCTATATGATAGTAACTTTCAATCCAACGGTGGATTATTTAATACAATGATCCGTTAAAAAAATTCAGCGCTGTAGCACTTGGTGTAACTTACACCGGTGTAATTATAACCCTCCTCATATATATATATATATAATAGCTAGAAATCGTGGCAATCTGGCAGCGTTCACGAGACGGGAATTCTATTGCTTATGGGATTCATTTTGGATGAATGAGAAATCAATCCACGTACATCTTAGATGCTTAAAATACCAGTTGTTAAATAAATTCCTAATTATTCAAAATAAATAGATCCATACGTACGTTGTTGAAATTTAGAGCGGGACCAGCTCATACCTTACAATTTGGGAGAGTTGAATTTGTGTACTTTAAATTTTATATCCAATTTAGTTCTTTTATTTTAATTTCAATTAACATGTGACTTCTTTGTTTTTCAATCATGATTTTGGAACAAAAAAAAATATGTATAACACAGGTAGATACGTGCGTCTTACCCGATTCTAAAATAGAGATATATAAAATCTTCATATATCCTAATTTATTTAAGATCGTGCGGCTTCAAATATTAAAGGTTGTTGATTTAATATTTGCTGCCAAAGTTTTATATTCTGTTGCCCAGCAATATCTCAGTTATGTGATTTCTATAAGTATATATTCATTGTGACATATCTGAATTGTAGTATAGAAATGTAAACTTTTTGAGATATTTCGATTGTTTAATAATTAAATGTGTATTATTTTAGACGGTTGTTTCGGTAAGCTAGGATATGGACAAGGATGTAGAATTAATAGTGAATGAATAGAGCATCAACTAATAATGAAAAAGTATATTAATAATGAAAGATAGACTTTCTGCGTGCTTAAATTAGTTCAACAACTTTCGTTAATGTCTTTCAATTTGACTTATCGATCAATTGCGAAATACAAGGAAAAAACAGAATAACCAAATTTGGGATTGACTCACACGGAGCCGGTAAAATGGGTCAGTCTGACCAATTAATCCGCCTTATAAAAACTTATAAAAATATAGGGTTTGAGCATTTCTTTAAAAGTTCAAACAACTTTCGGGCTATTTATCCCAAACAGCTTGCAATCCACAAAATCCCACAAAAAAGTCAGATATTCCATAAAACCCATAAAAAATTGGGTTAGTCACAAAAAAAATCTACAAATAGATAAGATTTGAACACATATTTTAAAATCTCGAATAACGTTTGGATTTTTATCCGGTCTGATAAAACCCGTTATCCGCATCGGTGTCAACAATCTCCCCACACACGAATAGATATATATGTGTATATGTACTATACTTTGTTTAATCTACATTTTTTTACGCCAAAAAAGAAGAAAATATTAAGAAGAAGGAGAAGAAGGATTTTTGCGCGTGACAACAAAAAAGTTTAAATAGTCTATATTTGTTTGAATTGCTCATAAGTCTTCATAATTTTCACACAGAAGAAAATCCATAATCTCTTTAGAGCTAGCATAATTTTACACAGTCATATAGACGAAAGTAACCCTACATTTTGATAAATTTCATCTAAATTCAAGAACAATTATTAGATTAAAAAAGGTAGTAAAATGGATGATGTAAATGGGCTACACCACCATAATATGAATTTTCCCAACTTAAGCAAGATTACCTTATTTACGTAAATAATGTAGTCTATACCAAAAAAAAAGGAAAAAAAAAAATATATGATATTTTGCCTAAAATTTAAAATATCTTATTAAGGTCCGTTTGAGGTTATTGCGAGTTTTCAGTTTTTAAACATTTTAAATCAAGTTTTAACAATTCAAAATCAAAAATTGAAAATATCATTTCATGATTTTCAAAATACCTGTTTTGACAACCACAAAAAAAATTTATTTTTATTTTGGGTTATAAAAAATTAATTTAAAAATTTTTAAAAATTAAAATTAAAAACTCACAATTCTCGAACACGACCTTAAAAAGTGTCATGCCATATAGTTGGAATCATTTCAAGAAATTTTTAGTGGTTACTAGAAGGACCGCAATCAAACATCGTACGTACATAGAAGTGAAATTATAGATTTGTAAATGGCTTATAGGATGTTTGATAGTGGTCCTTTATTTTAGTGCCATCATATGCAATTGATGTTACTTTAATGAATCCAACTATATAGCATGTGCGCCTGTTGATATTTGAGGCAAAATATCAAACAACTAAAAGAATTGCGCTATGATAGCAAAGGATGTTGTGGAGAAGATAGAAGGATTAGCAAATCAACATTACGTCCTTGTTTGTATGCATGATTCTCGTTATTCAACTAATTCTCCACCTTTTACAATTAGATGATCCCTATTATTAGCTCTTTTCTTTTGTTCACACACCAAAAACCTGTCGACAAATATGCATGGTTTATTGGAAATTAAAGTAAATACAAAAGGCAAACAATATGCGAGAAATTCTCATAATGTTAATAATGGAGATATATATATCATAGTTGGCTTAACTTCTAATTCTAATGATATTTTTATAGTAAATCTTATTGATATATGGTATCTTCACATTGAAGTAACCTATAATCTTTAACAAATTATAAAAGATGATCGATTGATAATTGTACATGTATTGTCAATAAAGAAAAAAATAATTACTTTGCGCATCAATAATTGATGTTTGCACAATGCGCATACACATATATATAGGGTCATGCCAGTTGTATATCTTTAAATTTATATTTTCACTATACTAAACAAATAATTTAATCCGAGTTATATTATATGTAGTCCAAATGAAAATGATAAAGACACTACATACAATAATACTCTTTGATCGCTCTTCATTCATTCACTAAGTTTTTCTTTTTTAAAAAAAAATCAGGTTTCGGACTAATGATTATTGAACTCTGATATTATTAATTAATATTGTAAAGTCCGTTTATTTAAAGCCTAATTTTCCAAATGAGCCACACACATCATGGTTTCATTAATCTTTTTTTATTTGCAAGTTATCTAAAATTAATCAGATTTTATCAACAACTCAATTTATTTGTGTATATATTATATGCAGTTTGAGAAAATTATTTTCTATACACACATAATAGCATGTCTCTAGAGGTGGGCTGTGTTATGGTTGACTGTCATATGGAGTCTTTGGTTAACAAGAAATGCGGTTGTTTTTTCAAATAAGGAGGTAGCTGCCTTAGAGTTGCTAGAATTGACAAGTTACACTCTTGGAAATGGTTAAAGGCTAAAGATCCCAATTCTGCTATCAATTCTATTGTTGGTGTGCACAACCTTCAGTTTGCCTTAATTTAGTTAAGTTCAGCTGGTCCATAGTGATCCTTGGTTATTTTTGCGGGATAGACTTTTAGTTTTACTGTCAGGGTGGTATTGGTTAGCCAATTGTATTTGGTTTTTCTACCAACTTTAATGGTTGTTGGTTTCTTGTAAATGTATATGGGTTAGAGTATCCCTTGTAATCTCTTTAATTTATATTTTCCCTTTACCTAGCAAAAAAAAATAGCATGTCCTAGAGGGAGTTTTTTCCTGAACATCTCATGTTAAAATTCTCATGTTAAAATTTCCCATGATTATTTATAGCGTACGTGAATTTTTTTTTACATCTCTCTTCATAAATAGCCAATATCACATACTTGTCCACAACTTTAAACTCACATTTACCTTTATTAATGTGATTTTAGGCGATTTTTTAATGTTTGGTATAGTAAATTTAGTTTAATTTGTGTCTCTCAACTCATATTT
Organism: Sesbania bispinosa; assembly: GCA_026901365.1. NCBI lineage: Eukaryota > Viridiplantae > Streptophyta > Magnoliopsida > Fabales > Fabaceae > Sesbania > Sesbania bispinosa. The sequence continues at coordinate 170,103 of QLOH01000824.1, forward strand.
AAATATATAGTAACAAATTGTAACTTTTGCATTGAATTAAAAAGCTTACAATGAATTTATCTATAAATTATTTTTAAAAGAAAAGTTTCTAAAAATATATAAATCATATAATATAAATTCAAGTAAAAATATCGGTTTTACACTTTACACCACCTTTTCATGCAACTTTCTTTTCTATTTCCCTTTGTCCTATCACATCATTTTATACAGTTTTTTTGTTCTCTCTATCTTTTCTTGTTCCTTTCCTTCTATCTCTCTCCTCCATATGCACTTAATTATCGAGTCCGGGATTTTTCTTTTTTTTTTTTTTTTTCTTCCATTTTCTCATGTAGCTGGATATTTCCAGTTCATTTGTGATCTCAGCATAACACGTTGTTCTTTTAGGCAACATTAACGGTTTTTTTTCGATTTGAATTTCTCTCATTTATTTTTAAAACTTGAAGACATGTTTCGCACCCCACCCAAACCCACCATACTCTCTCTCCCCTCTTCCTCTAATTCTCTTCTCAAATACCTTTCAAACAAGAACAAGTCCATTAATCAAAATGGAACCTTTCATTAACCACTTGACAATTTTGGGATGCATCAAAGTTGATTAATAAATTCCCGACATAAAAAATGGCATAAAGCGAATTAATGAATTCCATTTGGGTAATCAAAATGAAGCTCCATTCTGCAACTTAATCCCAACATCAACTTCAGCCAAAAAGGAGGAAGAATATCTCTCAACAACTTCAAATAAAAAAAAAAACGAAATCCAATTCTTTAGATACAAGCAATATTTAAGACCAAATTCGTTAGCATCTTCTCTATTTCTCCTAGAGTCACAAAGACAACAACTTTTTTGGAAACGCTAAACAGATGAGAGTAAAACTTGGCAATAGTATTGATAGAGAGATGGAAGGCATGTGATGGTCAATGGTCAAAGAGGGAAGTGGGTGGGGTGTGTGTGAGTGAGTGACAAAAAAAAACACGATGTGGGTGGAGTGTGTGATGATGATCAAGCCTTTCAGAGTAGTGGTGCGAAGCAGAGGGGAAGGGAAGGGCGGCTGGGGAGGGATAGCGACAGTCCTTTTCTTGTATTGGACACAATGGTGTGGCATGGTGGCGGCACATCGGTGGGGATCGAAGGGTGGTCGGGTAGGGGTGGCAGCTCATATGGCTGGGCTGGGCAGTGGTAAAGTTGGGAGTTATCTTCTTCAATTTTTTTTTCATTCCGGTTGTATCGTGTTCAGTTTTTCTATTTCAAAATTGAATTAGAAAAGTTAATCTTAGACGTTGATGATCAGTGGCATGTGTCATGATCAGCTTAAAGAAACTGGAGAAAATCCTTTCTCAGGCAAATGGAGAGGATCTTGCTCCTTAATATCACACCTCGAAATTCAAATGTAAAAGAATTATTTTCTTAAAATTAATTCTATAAAATAAATTTATTCATATTTAAGTTTGTAAACATCCAAATAACACACAATTAATTAAAGCTTTAAAGGGGTATTAATTGATTGGGTAAAATATGTTTTTATTGTAAAAAAGCTGAGTTTTGATTTTAATTCTTATAAAATTTCTTTTTCATTAATTTTTTTCAATATGTTAAATTTTAAAAAGTGTTCTTATTTTTTTTTTTGACGAAAAAAGTGTTCTTATTGGTAACCTGACAAGTAAAAAAATTACCACTTAACAAAGACTAATGTATATATATGGCAATTTTTTCACCTAGTCACATCGCTAATAAGGAATTTTTTGTTTTTTATTTTGAATAAATGTAAATAAAAATAAAATTTATAAATATAAAGAGTAAAACTTGTTCATTTCACCAAGAAAAAAAACATATTCTACTATAGTTAATTTATTAATATGGTTATTTTGGCAAAAATAAGTTAGTTGAAAAGTTAAAAAAAAAACTAATTTTAGCTAACAACTAATAAGTTGCTTATTAAATTAGAAGTGTTTATTAAAATTAGGTGTGTTGAAGTAAGTGATAAATGTGAAATGACATAAAATAACATATAAATACTTTTTATAATAAATTCTAAACTTTATTAAATATATTTAACGTAAAAAAAACTTTATTAAATAGATAAAAATTATATTTTGCATGAATATAATTTTAGATTTTTTAAGATGAATTATTTTAATTACATTATTTTTAATTTCAATTATTTAATTATTTTTCTTAAAGAACATTTAGTTTGGTAAGGATTAGGAGAGTTTTTAAAATGTTAAGAGAGATGAAAATGGCATTTCATCAAAATATTAATGGAAAATAGTAAGAAAAATAATAAATTATAACTTATATATAAGCTTAAATACGATAACTATTCAAATGAGCATTACTGGATATCTACATTTTAGTCCAATAAATTTATAAACAAATCAAATGCACCATCTCACATATCTCTTTACATCTCTATTTTTTTTCTTCCTCTTTTTTCATCAAATTCTTTTACTTCTCTTTTTTTCCACTTCTCTCTATTTCTTTTTATCTCTTTTTTATGCACCTTTTACATCCCATCCCAATGTGGGGTGTGAAAGAATTAGTTTTCAAATTCTAACAAAATGCGGGAAGTCTCAAGTTTAACTGCTACCTGCTGCAAGTTTTTGCAAGCTTGTCCTTACGTAAATAATGAAATGAGAGAGGAAATATCCAAAGCAAAGAAGCATTAAAAGGAAAAAGTTAAAAGCAGATATATGTCCCGCATGCAATCATGGTATCAACATGATTTGGCATGCACATTCACTTTCAATAATTCAATTCGTATTTGTCTAAATCATCGTATTTAGATTTTTTTTAATCAAAGGTATCTCCAGCCGATAACTAGAGACTAATTCCCTTCGAGCCACAGAGATCACCGAAGTGGACTTTGCCTCTCTCAATAAATTCTTTTCCATGCACACCGTCAGGAATCGAACCATTGTCAAAATGTTTAAGGGACCCAGCTAGCTATGGGTGGGAACAGGTCAGGCCGCTCGTTAGGGGCCTATTACCCGGCCTACATCAGGCCCTGGCCAGGCCAGGTCAATTTATTAAATAGAGCAGACAAAGGCTTTTTCAAAAGCCTGTATAGCAAAACAGGTCAGGCTTCAGGCCATCGAAAAAGCCTTTTGAGCCTATCAAGCCGGTTTACTTAACTAAATATAAATAAAATACTGATATTTTTTATGTTATTATTATTATTAAAAAAAATTTATTACTTTCCTAATAATTATATACTTATTAGATTGTAAAAACATTTAAGTATATTAAAAACTTGAGCCTATAAGTCTATTCATATATATGCTTATGATATATTCAAGTACCTTACTATAAACATGCTTTTAAACAGACTTTCAGGCCTTGTCAGGCTTTAAATAGGCCAGGCTCAACCATAAAACAAAGCCTATGTCAGGTAAACAGGCCAGACTCAGGCCATGGATTTAAGGTGCAGGCCAGACTCAGTACTTGGAAAGTCTAGCTCGGCTCGACCTATTCCCACCCCTAGACCCAGCTATCTGCCAACCGTGCCAGACTTTGTTGGTAATCGTCGTCTTTAGATTATTACGACTATATGAATGTTTATCCTTTTATTGTTCACATGCATGTTTAATTCTAATTTCTGAAGCTTGGGGCGAGAAAAAAGCTTAATTACATGTTTTTAATACGGATTCAAGTTGCTTTTGAGGAGATATTAAATTCATATAACATAAAAACATACAACAACTCATACAAACACATTTTTCTTTCTATCTCTTTTCATCACATCATCTATCACATCTCATATTCTCTCTCTCTTTTCTCTTTTTTCTCTTCTCTCCTCCATGTTATACATGTACAACATGTACAAATTACATTACTACTCGCTTTTGAGTCCGGTTGACATTTTTTAGCTCGAACCGATCAAAATGAAACACGTTGGATCGGTTCGGATTCGGGTAATATACTTTACACGGTTGTAACCCGAACGAAACCAAATATGAACAGATCGGTGGGGACATTCAGGATTGGACATTTGGGAAAAAGATGAAAAATAAAGGAATAAAAAATTGATTCTACAATCTGTTAGGGCTAGGGTTTTGTTTGTATCACATATTATTTGCAAGGCTCCTAGCCTAGCAGCTTCTACAATGTTCTTAATTTGCCACCTCTACAAGGCATTGCCAGACCGCCTCAGCCCAATCAATCTCGATCGCTATAGACGTCAGTGCCTCCTAAAGGTTCTCCACTGTTGTCGCCTAAATCAATCGTGAAGATGACAAAAAAAATTATTCATCATGACTAGTGACAGGGTTGCAGCGCAACAACGCCTCTACAATCCAGTGGGCGATGCACTGATGGAGGACTAAATATTTAGCATTAGTCGCCACAAGGTTGCTTTAGGACAGGCGAAGGGTTTAGATGCAGGTAGATTCATCAGTGCTAGTTAATCACTTGTGGTGATGACCTACTTTGAAGCGGCGCAACGACATGCGCAAGTTTTTGTCGACAAACAATTATGAGAAGGCTATTTGATGCTTGTAGTAGGGATGGATGGTCGCGATAGAGCCTCTAGTTAGGATGGATGTTGCGCCTAAAGAGTCAAATCTAGGATTCATAATAGGGGTGTTAATATCCGATCCAATTAATTAAATCCAATATACAAATTATAAAAATCGAAAATTGAATTAAACCGAAAATCAAAAAATAAAAATCACAAAAAAAAAAATTTTATTGGATTTGATTGATTTTCGGATCCTACATTGAAAATCAATCCAAACCGAACTTATATACACATATATTATTTTTACTATAAATTTATACTTGTATATATATATTTATGAAATTACTTATACTAATATATTTTTATGATTTATTATCTAATATCATGTTAATATTTCTATAAATATATTAATTTAAACTAATTTTAAATTGCTTTTGCATGTCTCATGTTATTTTTTATATAATTTTATGTTAATATTAATAAATATAAGTTCCAATACAAAGATGTTTACTATTATTTCATAATTTTATCACTTTTATTTAATATTTATTGTCTCTTTAAAAAAATCAAAAAGCTATCCAATCCAATCCAAATCAGATTTAAAAAATAACCAAAAGTCAGATGATAAAATGATAAAATGCAATAATTGGATCATATGCATGATTTTTTGCCTTAAAATCGATCCAAATAGAATCACGAACACCCCTAGTTCATACTTCATATAGTGGAAGGGAAGAGTGGGCCGGAGAGAGAAAATGATAACAGTACAGGTACGAATCTAGATTAGAACCAAAATAGAGTAAAAATTGGTGCAAATAAAGCATGGGCAGAAGCTTAATAGATCTGAAAATGTAATTGAAAAGAACAAGGAAGTATATATGAAATAGAAAACGGAGGAGGATGAAGATTATGAAGACATTACTGGTGAAGGCAACCCCTTCAGCAGATAAGTCTTGAGTGCAGAATAGCCACTAGCTCATAAAGCAAGATAAGATCCACCATGGTTTAAGCAAGAATCACCAAGCCTTCTCAGCTCACACAAAAAGAGGGAAATAAAGTTAAGTTTTCATAAAATGAGCATTAATTAAAATCCGTATACAAGGAGACCCCTCCTATTTATAGCCTAAAGGGGTGGTCATGAGTGGAAAAAGGTAAGGAATATTAATTCTATCCTAAGTGGGTGTTGAACCCTTAACCCAATCCTAAGCCTTATATTAAGTGCCTCACTTAAAGGAAGACAAGGAGGAAAAATACAACTCAAATAAAATACAAACTATCAATTAAAGAACTTAGGCCATGACCATGTGGCCTATTAGCAAAATTAAAAATTAATCTAAATAAGGAAATTATCAAATATGAGTCTTGATACCTTGACCCTTAAGTGGGAAGGTCAATGTTGACCCATACAAGGGAAGTCAACTCCTCAAGAATAGGCTTCTTGGGTCTTGTGACCTTTGCTGGCCCAAGCTATCCCAGCTCCAGCTCTTCTTCAAAGAAGTTGCCATCACAAAAAGAGAATGAGACCGTCTGAGTAGCTTAGCTTTTTTTTAGTAAAGGGTCAGGTTGGGTTGGGTACGTCGAGTTGATAATTCTTGAACCTGGTACCCAAATTATTTACAAACGACGTTTGATTTTTTAAACACAATTTACCCGAACGAACTCGATTCAAAGACCTCTGGTCAGTTCGGGTCCACTGGGTTGATTGAATCATGTGATCCCTAGTTTTTAATATTAACAAGGGTATCTAGGATTTAAATTTTTATGATAAATCAAAAAATTTATAGATAATTTACTATACTTTTAACATATCATAAGCGTGTTTTTATTGGTTAAAAAAATATTAAATAATATAAAAATATAAATTTTGTTTTATTTTCAAAATAATTACCTTTTGACAAGCAAAATTCAATATCGAAGTGTAAAAGATACTCTAATCCATAAATCCCTCTTATCTTTTCATTCTTTTTTTTTTAAAAAAAAAACTTCTAAATATGTAGCACATTGTATTTGTAGTATATTAAGAATTTTTTTATGTGGTTCTGAGGAGAGCAATAAAATTGCATGAGTTACCTAGAAACAAATATGCAAATTAAAGACAACATGGTCAATCTGTACACCCTAAATTATATTCATTAGATATAATAATATTTAAATAAATGGTTTCTATTCATTACCTATAAATGGTTGTATAAGAAAAATGAGTATTTTCTGAAATTTTCAAAATAGTCCTTTCAATTGCCTCTCACTCACCACACACCACATCGTTCATATGCCACCACTACCCAAATTTCATGGGTTTCACCACATCAACTATCACTAATGAATTAGGCAGCCATTGAGCCTCCAAGTCACCGATCGAGGGATCTTGAGCACCAAATTCAAAGATGTTTTCTTCTAATTTTGTGTCATTGTATTTCATATGCGAGATAATGATAGCGCCCAAGATATCCAGAGAAAAATGAGTCCATCCCCTAAGCCCAAGAGAAAGATCCAGAAACCTGTTTGGATGAAAGATTTTTATTAAGCCGTTTTTTATTGTGTTTTAAAAAGAAGCTCCAGAAGCTTGTATTCAGCCACGTAATTGGACTAGCCGTTATGTTGGTACTATATATTGTAAGCATTACCTATGAATGGAGTATGAAAAATCCTATCTTTTAGTAGATCTTTTATTGTGAGTAAACCCTAGTTATCTTTATTCCCAAATTTAAGGCAGCCGCCTATCATTTTTGGTGCTTTCATCTTCCTACCATGCCTCCCAAACCTTCCAGCAAAGACGTTGAGGATGTCCTCCACTCCATCACTGAAAAGCTTGGCCTACTCCAGACTCAGTTTGACAATCACCAAGGGCTCCAGGACTCTAGGCATGAATCCCTCACCTCTATCATGGCAAGTCTTATGGAACAAATGGCTACCATTTCCTCTCGTTCCCAAGCTACGGTAACCTCTTCTCCATCCTCTACCTCTATCACTTCTTCTCCTACCCCTACTTGTCCACCTAGGTTTAACCCCATCCCCACCACTGCACCTATTACCTTGCCTATTTCCACCCCAAAACACCATCATCACCACCACTACGTTACCCTTCAATATTTCAACACCTATTCCACCTCCCCATTTCTTTATTCCCCCTACCTTTCTTCCCAACCTTTTCACATGGGCACTCCTCACCCAGTCTACCCCCATAATCCTTCCCCTCCTACTGCAACTCACTCAAAATTACAACTAGCTCCTTTTGATGGTACAGAACCTCTTGATAGGCTTTTTCAAGCTGATCAATTTTTCCTTTTCTATCAAATACCCTTGGAACAAAGACTACCCATGGCTGCTTTTTACATGAAGGGTGATGCTCTTAGTTGGTTCAAATGGATGTACCAAAACCATCAACTCATTGACTGGTATTCATTCACTAGAGCTCTCGAGTTACGTTTTGGCCCATCTACCTATGAAAATCACCAGGCTACCCTCTTTAAACTCCACCAACAAGGTACTGTTTCAGACTATCAGGCTCAATTTGAGAAACTCTGCAACAGAATATTGGGTCTCTCCCCGGATGTGATTCTAAACTGCTTCATCTCCAGTCTTAATCCAGAAATTCGCGGAGAGTTGGCTATTTTACAACCCACCTATATCTCCCAAGCTATTGGCCTTGCTAAACTTCTTGAAGCCAAAATCAAGGATTCCAAAGCACGCCCTATTCGCTCCCTCCCAAACACAAACCCTAACCCTACCTCTTCTCACCCCACCCTTCCATCCACCTCTAAACCTACTTCCCTTCCCATTAAAAGACTCACCCAGACCCAAATGCAAGAACGCAGAGCTCAAGGTCTTTGTTATAATTGTGATGAAAAGTTTCAGCCAGGTCATAAATGTTCTACAAGTCGTTTTTTGTTGCTTATGGTAGACGACACCTCTGATTCTGACACAGAAGTTGCTACCCTTGAAAACAGTGAGGAAATAGACCCTAATGCACCCATTTATTTCCATCTTTCCCCCAAGCCCTGATTGGCCACCCCCTCCAAACCTTGACAATCCGGGGATTTATTGCAGGCCTCCCGGTTACTGTTTTGGTGGATTCAGGTAGCAATCACAAATTATGCAACCTCGCATTGCTGCTCACCTTCGCCGTCCTATTGACCCTACCCCCAGATTCTCAGTTATGGTTGGCAACGGTCAACGAATTTTTTGTGGAGGATTATGCAATGACGTATCCATCAACCTCCAGACCCAAATTTTCTTCATCCCTTTTTATCTATTACCCATTGAGGGCGCGAATGTTGTTTTGGGTATTGATTGGCTCCGCTCACTAGGACCCATCCAAGCTGATTTTTCTATCCCATGTATATCCTTTACCCACAATAACACTCCCATTACACTCACAGGTGACCTTAATTCCCTTCCTGCACACTCATCCTACCATCAATTATTCCACCTCATGCACACCGATTCCATTGCTTCAATCTATTTGCTTTCTTTTCTTCACTCCGCTGACACCCAACATAACTCTTGTGACACCCTTCTACCCCATACTCTTATATGTTTAATAAATTGGTTTTAGAAATGGTAGTGTCCCACGTTGGGTAAAAAGGTTCACAAACGCTCTTCTTTAAAAACCTCATTAGTTTGAAAACAATTTTATTAAAAGGAATTAAACTCCGAATAAAACTCAAACATAACTGCAGCGGAATCTTCAAAATATAAGACAACTAATAACCTACTGCCATACAAGGCATCCAAACAGTTCACAAAACATACTCCTAATCTAGAAACATGATAAAACTCCCAAATACACCCTGATGTCACATCTATCAGAGCATACCCTTTTAATCATAGTTGACACCAAATGTGTCATCACCATCACCTGAAACAACAACAGTAACGGTGAGGAAAAGAGCTCTAACTCATATATACATATAGGAGGCTACCCTGTCCTCACCCACAATATCATCATATAACATACCAAGCACCAAAACATCAGATAAACCACCAGATCACATTTACCCAATACTCAGTATATAACTATTTATCTACATCAACATATAAGTCTCATACTATCATTCACCCAATGTAAAACGTAAATACATCCATCATATATTCATCAAGCTCATCACCATCATAGTGTCATCCATATATCATCACACTCATTATCATCATAACATCATTCATCTATCATCATACTCATTATCATCATAACATCATTCATCTATCATCATACTCATCATAGGGTAATCACCACAGAGGCCGACAAGCTTCACACACAACACTACCGTTAATCACCACAGAGGCTGGTAGGCTTCACACACAATGCTACCATTAATCACCACAGAGGCCGGTAGGCTTCACACACCACGCTACCGTTAATCGCCACAGAGGCCGGTAGTGTTGCCCAACGCCCCTCTCTTGGGCCCGCACAAACCAGATCTCATCACATATGCTCAAGGCATCTCTCCTAAGTAGTACCCCCTCTATGGGTCCGCACAACTTAGGTAACATCATCATCATACATCAATACACTCATCATTAAACATCATTTTTATCATCAAGTGACATACACTCGTCATCATTAACATCATCATCATAAAGTGACATACACTGTCATCATCAACATCATCATCATAAAGTGACATACACTATCATCATCAACATCATCATCATAAAGTGACATACACTGTCATCAATATCATCATGCTCATCAATAAACATCATCATAATAAGGTGATATACACCGACATCATCATCATGCATCAATATGTTCATCATCAAACATCATCATTAATATAGTGATATACACTTATCATCATCATCATACATCAATACACTCATCATTAAACATCATCATAATAAGGTGATATACACCGACATCATTATCATCATCACACTCATAATCAATATCATCATTATACATCGTCATATTCATCATCAATCATCATATACATCATCATACTCATCATTAACATCATTATAATACATCATCATACCCATCATTGTAGCGTTAATGACCACAGAGGCCGGTAGGCTTCACACACAATGCTACCATTAATCACCACAGAGGCCGGAAGGCTTCACACACCACGCTACCGTTAATCGCCACAGAGGCCGGTAGGCTTCACACACCACGCTACCTTTAATCACCACAGAGGCCGGTAGTGTTGCCCAACGCCCCTCTCACGGGCCCGCACAAACCAGATCTCATCACATATGCTCAAGGCATCTCTTCTAAGTAGTACCCCCTCTATGGGTCCGCACAACTTAGGTAACATCATCATCATACATCAATACACTCATCATTAAACATCATTTTTATCATCAAGTGACATACACTCGTCATCATTAACATCATCATCATAAAGTGACATACACTGTCATCATCAACATCATCATCATAAAGTGACATACACTGTCATCATCAACATCATCATCATAAAGTGACATACACTATCATCATCAACATCATCATCATAAAGTGACATACATTGTCATCAATATCATCATGCATCATCATGCTCATCAATAAACATCATCATAATAAGGTGATATACACCGACATCATCATCATGCATCAATATGCTCATCATCAAACATCATCATTAATATAGTGATATGCACTTATCATCATCATCCTACATCAATACACTCATCATTAAACATCATCATAATAAGGTGATATACACCGACATCATTATCATCATCACACTCATAATCAATATCATCATTATACATCGTCATATTCATCATCAATCATCATATACATCATCATACTCATCATTAACATCATTATAATACATCATCATACCTATCATTAACATCATCATTATAAATCACATTGCATAATCACCAAACATTATGTACACCAAACAACATCAATTATATTATCACACATCATCAATACCATTAAGCATCCTGCCCAATTTCATCTTTTAAAATTAATCAATCTGCGAGCTGCGCTTAGCCCACGCTTAGCGCACCCGCAGCGCGCATGCCAGCGAGCTGCGCTCCACCCGCGCTCAGCCCAGGTGCAGCCCGGGTTCCAGGTCGCGCGCTCCAGTACGGGCTCAGCGCCTACTGAAGCGTACGTGTCGTAGATTACGACTGTTCGTACGTTTTTCAACCATCTTTCTCAATAAACACCATTCATAATCGTAAACATTCATCAAACTCATCACAATCATCAATCTTTAATAGTTTTACATGGATTTCCCATCAAAACCCCAATTCATCAAACCCTTATTTAACCCATTTTCACTATTCTCATTATTATCATTCAAACCACTCAAGTTTCATCAATATACATCCAATCAATCATAATTCAACGGATTCTATCATTCATTCTTAATTATACATTCATCCATACGAATTTAAAGCCTTTAGAGGGTCTTACGGTTGCCCTCACTACCCAAACACCCCTACATGCACATACAAGGAACACCCTTTTCCCCTCGTTACCTTGTAGTAGAGATCGAACAACAAAGAAGACTCTTTCTTAGTTCTTGATGATTACTCCTCAGCAACCTCCTCTTGAGACTTGGTTTCTCCCCTCCTTGGCCTTTCGCTCTCTGACGATTATACGAATAAGGATTAGGGTGAACTGAGAACCCCTCTTTAAATACATACTTAATTGGGCTAGGCCCACTCTCAAGCCACTTATATATTTATTATTCTTATTATTAAATAACTCTTACTCATAAAATATCCTAATATTATTATTTATTTATTATCTCTTACTTTTATAAATTTTATTTTATTTAATAAAATTTGGGATGTTACAACTCTCCCCTCACCGGCCCAGATTCACCCATACAAAACCTACCCCTGGAATTCCAAACCCTCCTACTATCCTACCCATCCATTTTCCAGAACCCCCATGGCCTACCTCCTTCTAGGTTGCATGATCACCATATTCCTACCCCTTTCCAATGCTCCACCTGTTAATGTTAAACCTTACCGATACCCCCACTCTCAAAAGGAAGCCATGACCTCCATCATTCAGGACATGCTCAAGGAAGGTATTATTGTTCCTAGCACCAACCCTTACTCATCCCCGGTCCTATTAGTTCGAAAAAAAGATGGAACTTGGCGTTTTTGCGTGGACTATCGCGCTTTGAATGCTGTAACAGTGAAAGACAAATTCCTAATCCCTACAATTGATGAACTTTTAGATGAGTTGGGGTCTGCAACTATTTTCACAAAGATGGATCTACGATCTGGGTATCATCGAATTAGAGTGGTTCCTGAGGATACTCATAAGACTGCATTCCGAACTTTTGATGGCCACTATGAGTTCCTAGTCATGCCATTTGGGCTAACTAATGCCCCTTCTACTTTTCAATCTGCAATGAATGATCTCTTGCGCCCATACCTACACCGGTTTGTATTAGTCTTTTTTGATGATATTCTCATTTACAGTCGTTCTTTAGCTGACCACTTAGTTCATTTACGACAAATTTTAGACTTGTTATGATCTAATCAATTTGTTGTTAAATTGTCTAAGTGTGTATTTGCTGTTACTACTGTGAACTACTTGGGGCATATTATCTCAGCACAAGGTGTTCAACCGGATCCAGATAAGGTCCAAGCCATATTGGATTGGCCCTTACCTCGTTCTCTCACGGCACTCAGAGGATTCTTAGGCCTCACCGGGTTCTACAGGCGATTTGTTCGCCACTATGCCACTCTCACCGATCCTCTCACAGATTTATTAAGATGCACTAATTTTTCATGGAGTACATAGGCTACACAGGCATTTACAGAATTAAAAAAAAAAAGATGACGTTCATGCCGGTTCTAGCCTTGCCCAACTTCACCAAGACCTTTGTGGTGGAAACAGATGCCTCCTCTAAATGCTATTGGAGCTGTCCTCTCCCAAGATGGCCATCCCTTAGCTTTCTTTAGCAAAAAAATGTGCAAGAAGATGCAGTCTTCCTCAGTTTAAGTTCGGGAGATGTATGCGGTGACCGAAGCTGTCAAAAAATGGCGTCAGTATCTTATTGGCCAACATTTCCACATTCTAACAGATCAGAAGAGCTTAAAGAGTTTGCTTTCTCAGGTTTTCCAGACTCCAGAACAACAAAAATGGGCAACTAAATTACAAGGCTTCAGTTTTGAGATATTTTACCGACCTGGGAATACAAACAGAGTTGCTGATGCACTTTCCAGAAAATTCTCTGAGGCAGGGTCTCTTCTCATGGCCGTGTCGTCCCCCATCCCAACAATGCTTCAACGTCTCCAACAATACTACCAAAAAGATGCAGAAGGAAGAAGCTTAGTAGAGAAGTCTACATATGATCCAACCATAACAGACCATTTCTCCTACTCTCAGGGGCTCATCTACTTCCAAAACATATTGTTCATACCTGATGTGCCAGGCTTGCTCCAGGCTCTGTTACGCGGATTCCATGCTACTCCAGTTGTATGCCATTCTGGGCTCAAGCCAATCATCGCTAGGATTGCAGCTTCCTTCTACTGGCCCGGACTTTATAGGGATACCAAACTGTTTGTCCAGCAGTGCTCCGTTTGCCAACAAAACAAGTATACCTGCCACAAAAGAAAAATGGTTTGCTTCAGCCCCTACCCGCACCTCAACAAGTTTGGGAAGAACTGACTATGGATTTTGTTACTCGCCTTCCCAACTCCTTTGGGCACACTGTCATCTGGGTGATTTGTGATCGGCTCACTAAATATGTCCACTTCATCGCTCTGCCAACTAAGTTCACAGCTACTGACCTTGCTGCTCGTTTCTCTGTTGAGATCTGTAGACTGCATGGCGTTCCTAAATCCATAATCTCTGACAAGGACCCCTTGTTCCTCAGCTCGTTCTGGAAAGTGCTCTTTCGTCTCCAGGGAACACGCTGAAGTACAACACCGCCTATCACCCAGAAACAGACGACCAAACTGAGGTTGTGAACCGAAGCTTTGAAGGCTATCTGCGTTGCTTTACCAGTGACCAACCCTGCCGCTAGTACAAGTACCTCCACTTAGCTGAGTATTGGCACAACTCTGCTATGCACTCTGCAATAGGCATGTCTCCCTTCCAGGCGCTTTACGGTAGACCACCTCCCACAATCCCAGACTATGTTCCTGGGTCAGCTTCTGAGGGATCCTTAGACATTACCCTGCAACAGAGACACCCGATACTTAACACTTTGAAAGATAACCTCAAAAGAAGTCGTCAGAGGATGATTGATCAAGCAAATAAAAAAAGGCGAGACTGTACCTTTAAGCCTGGTGACTGGGTCCTTCTCAAATTGCAGCCATACTTCACAGCCATACAGAGCCCTCTTCCCTCTGACCTCTCTCCTTTCGTCTCAATACCAGAAGAAAATACAGAGTCTTTCTCTCTCTCTCTCGGGACATCAAGAGCAACGTGAAACTTTAGCTAATGAGATAAGTGACTCCGTGAAGTTGAGTACTTCTGATTTGGAAAACCAAGAGTTAGATCTCATACCGTGTGATGAAAACAAATTTGAAAATCATAATTGTGAGAATAAATCGCAGCCGTTGATCTCCTGCGCACCACCCATGGCCACTAATGTAGTCAAGGCGTAGCATCCCATGCGCGCAGAGCCGTTAGATTCACAACGGACTGCATCTGAATGGTAAAATGGGAGCCCAATCCGCGTGCAACACAATTCGACGCGTTTGGAGCCGTTAGATCTCCCTCAAAACTCATTTGGACCGTTAGCAAAAAGCACAATCCGTGTGCTTAAGAATGATTCCCACGCGGCTTCACATGTGCCAGCTGTTGGCCTCTCTCCAAAGCAATCGTTGGATCAGCGTGAGACTTCCAAGGCTCGATCTTCATCGTCCACGGCCTGCGCAAAAGCTGAACCGCGTGACAAGAAACACAATCCGCGCGCCTATCTCTCCACCAATCACACCAACCCCTTTTTCCAACCCCAAAATTAATTCCACCGCCCAGGGGGTTTTGCACCCAGATTCTTCCCAGATTGCTCCCAACCTTGAGGACAAGGTTCTTTTTGGGCCACACAGTGATGATAGCGCCCAAGATATCCAGAGAGAAATGAGTCCATCCCCTAATCCCAAGAGAAAGATCCAGAGAAGCCTGTTTGGATGAAAGATTTTTATTAAGCCTTATTGTGTTTTAAAAAGAAGCTCTAGAAGCTTGTATTCAGCCACGTAATTGGACTAGCCGTTATGTTGGTACTATATATATTGTAAGCATTACCTATGAATGGAGTATGAAAAATCCTATCTTTTAGTAGATCTTTTATTGTGACTAAACCCTAGTTATCTTTATTCCCAAATTTAAGGCAGCCGCCTATCAGATAATGTGGTTGGCATGCCTCACCAATATATGTGCAGTTTTGCGGGATATGTTCAGATGGAAAGCCTTCGTTCTTATAGAAAATGAATTTTATGGAAGAAGCATCCCTAAAGGGAAATAACTTTAGAGAGGTTGGGCAAGTATAAAAATTGGGTAGGCTTAATGAAGACATGGCAATGGCGAGGGTAAGCTCAGTAACGTGATTTGAAAAAGAAATGTAATTTCAAATTTAATATAATATTAACACGCCTAAAACGTAAAAACACTGCATGATTAAAATTAAAAAGTTAAACCTCTTGCAACCTATGGCACACAGTAAAAATTCAATGGTCCATCGGTGGCTCAAGGTTTTGTTTAGTAATGACAATAGAGGGTGTGGGTGGTAGTGGCAATAGCGGTGGAGAAGGGTGCTAAGCAGTGGTGGCAGTAGTACGCGCGTATAGTGTGTTATGATGGCAATGGATGGTGTTATAGCATTAATTGGTGAAGGTGGTGAGCATTGGACGATGATGGTGGTGAGGAATGGTGTTGGGTAGCGGTGGTGGAGGGCGTCGGACAATTAATGACAGTGGTGGTGAAGGGTGTTGGGAGGTATCAATGATATATAGAGAGTGTTAGGTGACTATGATGGTTGCAAAAGGTACTAACTAAGGATGTAGTGTTGGGCAACAATGACAATGGAGTGATGGCTAGGGTAGTAATAAAAGGTGTCAAACAATGACAACGGAGAGTGTTAGGCACTGATGACAACAATGGTGAAGGGATTACAATTTTGGGAATCAGATTAAGAAAAAGAGAATGGTTGTTTTGATATTAAAAATATAGTTAATAAGATTGTCCGTTTTGTTCTCAATAATTCCATCATTTATTCATGGAACCCGTGTATCAATTTTTTAATCCTATATTTTATGTGGTTGAATTTTTTAAAATACACCAAACGTCTAAATGAACTTAAAATGTCTAATTATTTTACTCGTTCTAATTTATCTATCAAAAAATACTAAAGAGAAATTTGGATGTGACAATTTACATATAGTTTCCTTAATTAATTTTTAGTCTAAGATCTTTGGTATTTGAAATTTACATTGGGCTCCGACTAATTAATTTGAATCCAATTAAAGGAATAAAACTCTCCTAATACCTATTTATTCCATCCATGAGAATTAATTAAGGGAAACCAAAGTACTTGCCTCTTGATATATGCACATACCAAACATACACATACAATTATCACCTGATCATTTTTATCACCGTGATTCGATCATACTTTTAATAGTACGTTAATGATAAATATATAATCGAACTGAGATTTCATATTAGATGAGCTAGAGAGACATCCTAACAGCAATTATATTATAATATATTCAGTTGTATTTTTTTATTCTGTAAAGTAGCTTCCTTGTATATGTAGATAGATAGATATGGGTGGGGGATGAAGGTTGAATTATATAAACTAATAGTTCAATTATCGTTAATTAATATAAAAGAATTGGTTCACTGGAATTTTGTTTTTAAGCGAAGTGTATACACACACATATATATATGTGTGTGTGTAACTCACGATAGCATATATATATACACAAAACGTGTGATGGAAACCATTCAAAGCGTGTATCTTTGGCGACTGACCATAACTTTCTAAAGCGTGTTTTATTGTATCGCGTTTTCTTTTCTTTTCTTTTTCATGATCAGAAGGCTTTGGAAGATGTTCACATTTAGAATAAGAAATTGTGGGAGAAATTGATAAAAATAAAAGAAATTCCTTTTATTTACTGTCTCTTTTATACATCAATGGTTGGGATTATTTAATTTATTCATTTTAAAATATATAGTTTTTTTCCTAATTTTTATTTCTCTTATTTTCTTTCTGATACGATAGAGAGTAAAGTGTCCATCTAAGAGTAAAAAGAGAAAGGGCATATCTCAAAGTGCATGTTTTCTTTTTCTATATGATGGCTTTTCAGAGTGGTAGCCCAGCCCCTATAACAACCTTTTTTTTTTCTTTCCTTTTTGAATTGAAGGTAGCTATAACGACCCTTTGACCTTGTCAAATGAATAATGTGCCATGATGGTAAACGTATAATATAATCGTTCACGGTGCACCTGAATAATTAGTTTCACACTAATTTGATTGAGGTCACATATGCTACGTAATACATATGCAAGTTGCAATTTCATTTTTGTAAAGACATCATAACGAATCCCGTGCACTGCATTATAAGGCTATTTTAAAGAATTTTATAAACGTATTTTTATATATATTGATAATTGATCTATGCACATTTTATTCCATTATGAATAAAGTTCATATTTTTAATTAAGAAAGATATGAGTTGTAATAAAAAAACACAGTAAAAGACAAATATAAGTAAGGTTCAATGAGAAAATATATTCAAAACAAAATATATGAGATATATATTAAAAAAATATATTTTTTCTCATGAGGGAAATTAAGTACATCATTCTCCTGTTATATTTTAAAATTTACACTTCTTTTCCTTTAAAAATAATATGTATTACATTTTAGTTCATTTTAATATAAATTATGACTCTTTAATAATGGTGAATGATTATGAACAGGGGTGTAGTGGGTCCGCAAACCCGATGGACTCAGCCAACTCGAAGGATATCTAGATTCGATTCGGAAACTTTTTTAAAACCCGATCTGGTCCGGTTCGAGTCTCGGGTTTGCTCATGTTGGAACTAATAAACACAACCCGAACCAAACCAGAAAAAGAAGCCCTAGTTTTATTTCATTTTCCTGCCCGAAGAGATAAAAAATAGATGCATCGGCAGCACAAGCAAATGTGGTTCTCATCTTGTCAAACGCAGATCTGAGATTTCCATGAGCCATGACAATGCAACACAGGTAATGGATTTGTGCATGGCTCTACAATGGCGGGCGATGGTGAAGCTTTGGAGAATGTGACTTGTAGGGAGGAAAAGAATAACAACAGAACACAAACGTAGATGTAGAAGCAGGTGGCGATGCCCGCAATGGAAAGAAGAATCAAACGCAGAAGCCCAGATCTGATCTTCGTTCATCAACGACTCAACACAGATTGCAGAACGTCCAGCACCACCATCGTTAGTCGCCACTGGAAGCTCCGTTCACTATGCCAGAAACGGGCTTTTACCACGGTTCCACACTGCCATTTAATGCGGTTACAACTGCATTCTACCGTAGTGAGATAAAAAGAAATTACCGCGGTTATTTTTCGCCAACCGCGGTAATTTAGTAACTTTTTTAACGTGGTTCCGAAAATGAACCGCGGTAGAAAAGGTGAGCAGGCTTACAGAATATCGTAGCTATTCTGTAGTTAATGTCTAGTTGTTTCATTAAAAATCCCAAAAAAAAATTGACTAATGAGTACTTGATAATATCTTAGCTTTATTTATACATAATACACATTCCTCTATTTTAAAATCTAATATAAACCCAAGTATTTGATTCCAAAAAATAGAAATAAACCATAATTACATATAATTACAAAAAATCTAATATAAACCCAAGATTAATTTCAGAGATTATTCTAATTATCATTTTGGTTCTAGCTAATATACAAAAGTTGCTAAGGATTTAGAAAATATATAACAACCAATAGACCTGTAGTAATAGAGCACAATAACACATGATAGCTTAGTTACACCTAACCTAAACAGATACCATAAGACTATCCTATTATACTTTAAAAAAATAGGTGTTTCTAGTAAATAATGGCAGCTTAGTCCATCATGCAATCATTTTTGTTTTCAAACACACGAACACATGTATGATTACCAATGAAGGTCTTTAGTCTGAAGGTCTGACTCATACCAACCCTACTGACATATGCAATAAATTGGCATTTCTTACACTGCACCCTGATCCTCTCAGTGTCATTTTTTACAAATTTAACTTCCCTCCCAATCAACACTGAATATCCCGATATAGCCTCTTTAAACTCTTTTACATAACAAAATTCCATTCCAAGTTTAAACTTGAAATTCTTACTCATTTCTTCTTTGTCATATTTAGGATATTTTGGCCTATTTTCATTATCAAAATCAGAGAAATCCAAATCTAAGTCATTGTGAAGCTCTTTTCTATTAAATCCATCATCAATATTATGCATACCACTCAAATTAGTAGGGATGAATCTCTATGTGTTAACGTCTGTAGGTAGAAGCCTTCTAGGAGGATTGCCCTCGACATTTTTCTTATTTTTTTCTTCTTGGTTTCATTTTAGTTCCCTCTGTCTGTGAATTTCCCTCATTTGTAAACTTCCCTCATTGTGTGAAGTTCCCTCATTGTGTGGAATAGGTATCTCAATGTCCCCAAACCCATCATCATTCCTCAGGTTTCTTTCTTCTTCAGTGTCATCAACGCAAACATCTTTCAGCCCATTAATTCTCTCCCCACTCACTGAACCAAAACCCATGCCTTCATTAGGATCAACTACTTCATCTTCTACCTTAACAGTCTTACCCTTGTCCTCCCTAGTCACCCCATTCAACACTTCTGCCCTTTTAACCACTTTCTGATCAAACCCTCCATCCTGGCACACCTCATTTAACACTTCTTGTCCACAACATGTGTCACCCTTCTAGACTTAGGCCTCCTTAACTAACAAAAGCACAGGTAAAGACTCTATCACATTAGGTAGCCCTATAGGTACATGCTCAACAACAAGATTAACCTCACAGTTATGTTCAATGGCATAATTATCCATTTCCAAAGCATGACTATCACATGTGATAGACTTGAACTCATACTTTCCCACACACTGATCGACCCTCCACCATAATTTCACTCCCCATAAATATCCTAACTCTTTCACTATGGACATGGCCTCAAAGTAGGACCAACTTTCAACCTCCATATTGTATAGAACGCATGAACATCACCCCCTTATACCTCAAAAATGGATCTGACCCGAATGTTGTTGAGTCTAAAAAATGTCATTAAGAAATTAATAATGTTTTAAGTCTCATAACCCTGAGTTTTAATGTATAACAAATTTGGTTAAAGAACTCTGAAAGATAATGCAAATTCTCTTAAAGGTATTTTCTTTGTTTCAGGAACCCTCTAAAAGAGCAATCCTTCGAAGCAATGCAACCCTCTTAAAGTGGTGCAACCTTTTAAAGGAGTAGAACCCTCTGAAGAGTCAGGACCTGCTGAAGTAAATCAACTCTCTAAAGAGATATATTATCTTAAACATGAAGACATGCTGAAAACATCCAACGTGGCATTATGTCTGAGGACACAAGGCTTTCTGCTCAAGACTTAAAAGTTCTCTCAACGTCTTCTGCAAACATGTCTTCTTAAGGAAAGAGTTACATAGTCCTTTCTCACGAATTTGAATCATCATACCAGAAAGGGAAACCTCTGTATCATAGTACCTGCAGTGTGTCAGAACTGAATCATCCCTGCTCACCTGCACTGTTCAAAGTCAGAAGCTATCAGAAGATTGTCTCATAACAGATCCTATAGCATTTAATGCTATCTCTCAATGGTGATTTCAACAATCTTCAACGGACTTAAATTTCATCTCTATATATAGCTTCGTGAAGGACTTCAAACAAGAAGAGAGAAGAAATTGTATCAAGCCAAAACCCTGCAAAAATCTTCGTTGCATACTCTCTGATTTATTGTACACAAAATTTCATTTATCCTGAGTTATACTCAGTTATTCTGTACAAGTTGTTTCTGTTTAAGTTAGGAACTTGTTTAGTTCAGTAACTTAAACAAAATTCTTTGTAAACACTATTAAGTGTCTGAGAGCCTGGAGAGGCTTGGTGGAAGAAAAAATACTCGTTGTTGAGCCTGGAGAGACTTATGGTTAAACAATACTTGCTGTAGAGCCAGGAGAGGTTTGGTGGGAAAGAATACTTGTTGTTGTAGAGCCTGAAGAGGCTTGATAGAAAAGAATACTTGTAATCTCTGAGATTAGTGAAGATCCTTAGCTAGTTGGCTTTGGGACTGGACGTAGTTCACAGTGGTGGTGGGTGAACCAGTATAAATCTTTGGCTAAGTCTTCTCTTACCCCGAACTCATTTATATTTGGTTTATACTAACTTGGAGGGTTCGAAAATTGTTGTTCTATAACTTTAAGCTGAAAAACTATCTAAATATTTTGAAAAACAAGTTTCTCAAATTGTTTTATTGAAACTTCAGCAAGTTATAAAAACACCTTTGTGAAAAGTGCTGCTTGTGAAAGGTTTTTGAAAATCAGTTTGAAATTCATAAAACACTATTCAACCTCTCTTCTAGTGTTTCTTGTGGTTTCTATAAATGCCCCCTATGGTGACAACCAACGTAAAATACATGGCTAACCTAGGAATTTCACATTACTAGTATTAAACAAAGGAACAAAAAAAGTAAGGTTCTCCCCACCACCATAGAAACTATAAATTATTAACCATAACAATTACTATTCTTTTTTTCGAGAAGAATAATACACAAAGTGACAAAACCCTAAATAGTTGTTTGTCAACATCTAACAATATAACAACAACATACACAGAATAAAAAATACTTCGAAGATTCTAAAAAAAGGTTCCCCACATGCAATCATTGTATAAGGCAGGGAAATGTAAGATACTCACCTCCAAAGATGCCTCACAGTAAAGCATGTGCACGTCCCTTCCTCAACCCACAACCCACTATCTATCACTTCAAAAGCCAAGCAAATCCCTTCCACGAGGCAACACTTAGCGAACGTCATCCCCAAATTCTCCTTCAGAGCGTGCGTGCGTAAGAAAAAAACTGTAACTATGAGCAGTTTGTTGAGGCAAACTCACCTCCAAGGAAGTTTTTAATATGTCAAACCACTAAAGTTTAAATATATGAGATGCATCTTGTATGCTACTAACTGTTTGCTCAAGCTTGTGGCAGAAATATGTTAGAATTTATATTACAGATTTCAAATTCATAAGAGAAACACCATGTGAAAGAAACAAGAAAGCAATAAGAAGCTTGAAGCATCAGATGAGCCAGAGATTCAACAACAACTTGATATGTTGTCTCAAGAAGATATGCAAGGGCAAGAGATCATCTCAAGATAAAGGGACAGACCCAATAGTGCAGTATGAACTCCATTGATTGAGTCCAGTAAAACCATGAGACTTGAACTCCAAAATAAGCAAGAGATCAGCCCAACTAAAGAAAAGATGCAAGAACAGCTTGAGACGTTGTCTCATGATCATACGTTATCTCAAGGACAGACGTTGTCTCATGATCAGACGCTACCTTAAGGGCAGATGTTGTCTCATGATCAGACGAGAAGAGATGAGTCCCATGCGAGAGATGCAAAGGAAAGAGTCAAACCTAGTAAAAAGGACCAAGTACAACTTAAAAAGTCAAGCCATCAAGTCAAAATGAAGTGAAAGAACCAGTACATTGTGCACTGACACAGTGACGTCTGTACTTGGGAAACAGTTGCTCTCATCCAGGAAACATGGACTGACACACTCTCAATGACTCTCCAACGATCACAAACGGCTAACTACCATCTGCTATAAATACTGAGGGCTACAGTGAAGTGTGTGTAAGAGAGACTACATCAATTACTAAACATCTACTGCATCTCAACTTATCTTAAGAGACATCTCAAGTGCTCATCTCAAGTAGTTCATATTCAGACTTGATCTCAGCTTCAGAATCTCATTAGTCTCCATCATTCTCTCTTGTTTAAATTGTAACACTATCATTCCCTTAGAAAAGAGAGAATTACTAGCTAGAACCCACTGCCTATCCATACGTTGTATGCTTGAAAGTTTGACCCATCTCAACTTCATATTATTGTAACCTGTCTCATCTAAGATAGGAGTGTGCCTAGTGTTAGAGTGAGTTGTGAGCGTCCTGAAGAGGCTGTAAGAATACTTGTGGCTCAGCCAAGATAGGAAATGCCTAGGCTTGGTGTAAGAGACGTCCTGAAAGGCTGTAAGAATACTTGTATTTGACTGGTTGTCAATAGTGGAAATCTCACGTGTTGTGAGGACTGGACGTAGCCCAAGGTGTGGGTGAACCAGGATAAGATCCATGTGCCATCTCTCTTACTTATCTTTTTATCTTGCTTATCTCAATTATGTTAACAACTGAGTAATTATTTTATAGATATATTTGAAACGGATTTCAGATCTTAAGACACCTAAACCAAAATCAGAACAATTGAAATTGAAATAGTTTCTAACCTGTCTTAACAGAGACACCAAGTCAGCAGACTTGAGATCACGTCTCAGCTTTCAAATTGTACTAAATTTTCAGAAACAATTTTTTTACAAAGTCTCTATTCAACCCCCCTTCTAGAGACATCCAGCCAATTTGAGTTGGTATCAGAGCTCGGCCTCTTTGGGGTTGAGCACACCTGCATGTGAAGAGGAAAAGATCCATGGCTGGACCAAGTGCAAGCTTGTTCATTCCTGAAGGAGCATCTACCAACAGACCACCTGCCTTTTATGGAACTGATTACTACTACTGGAAGGACAGGATGAGACTGTTCATTGAATCTCAACATGCTGATCTATGGGAAATTATTGAGATGGGACCTTATATGCCCTATATTACAGATGGGCTTGGGATCAGGGCAGCTAAGCCTAGAGAGACATGGACAAATGCTGAGAAAGCAAGATATGTACTCAACTCAAGAGCCAAATATTTACTCACCTGTGCTTTGAGCATGAGTGAATATGACAAAGTAGTTGGATGTGCCACAGCCAAGGAAATATGGGATGCTCTTGAGATAGAACATGAAGGAACAAGTCAAGTGAAAGAAGCTAAAATCAACATACTGGTCATACAGTATGAGTTCTTCAAAATGAATAATGATGAAGGCATTGAGAACATGGTAAGAAGGTTCACTGTTATTACAAATGACCTCAAGTCCTTAGGAAGAACCTACTCAAATCAAGATATGGTAAGGAAAATCCTGAGAAGCCTACCCAAACCTTGGAGACCTAAAGTTACAGCTATCCAAGAAGCCAAGGATCTTAGCATTCTCAGATTAGATGAACTCCTTGGATCTTTGAAGGTCCATGAGCAGGAACTGATGGAAGAGGACCTCATCAGACGTCCCAAGTCAATAACCCTGAAGGCATCATCCAACAGCTCCAAAGGTAAAAAGGTAAGCTCATCTCAACAAACTTCACTAAACTCATCTCATGATACAGAAACTGAAGAAGATGAGGGAGATTATGAAAGTGAGATGGATGATGAGCTAGCCTACATCTCAAGAAAGATCAGACGCACGTGGAAAGCCAGAGGAAGTGGAAGAAGGAGTTTCCCTTCAAGAAGAGGAGAAATAAATCCTGACAGAAAGGGACAATTCATCTGTTTTGAATGCAGAAAGCCTGGACATCTCAGGTCTGAATGTCCACTACTCAAAAAGGAGATGAAAAAGAATCCAAAGAAGAAAGCAATGATGGCAACTTGGGATAACACTGAAGGAGATGAAAGTCAAAATGAAGAATCTGCTAATATATGCTTCATGGCAAATGGTGACTCATCTGATGATGAGGTATGTGATTCAGACTCAAAACTCTTTTTTAATGAACTCGAGTGTGCTTTTGAAAACCTTCTTTATGATTCAAACCTCCTTGTTTCAAAGAGCTCTCTTTTAAAATCTGAATTGGATACAACTCTTGAAAAGGTGAAATTTCTGGAAAAAGTAAATGAAAGCTTGAATCAGAAAAACAGCAGTCTCATGCTGTCTCACATGAGACTGTCTGAACTTGTTAAAACAAGAGTCAATCTCATGATAATCAAGAACTGAAAAACCTTTCTAAAGAAAACCAGAAGCTCAAAAAACAAAATAGAACTCTCATAGATGATCTGGCAAAGTTTGTAAAAGGAACAAAAAACCTTGAGAGACTCATTGGATCTCAAAAGGGAATATTTGACAAAGCTGGATTGGGCTATGAGAAGTCTTCCAGTGAGATCTGGTATAAGGACTTCTTCATTCTTGCAAGGAAAAGGAAGAAAGAAAGATGTTCTTGCTATAGCAAGTTTAGCCACAAAGGCCACTGAATGCTATTTGAGACATGTAGCATCCAAGAGAAGGGTAACTAACCAGGAAGGACCCAATTATAAATGGGTACCTAAAGCCAAATTTTATACTGTGACAGATGTGCCTGGAAGCAGCAAGGTCAAAGAAAATGTGGGTGCTGGACAGTGGATGTTCAAGGCACATGACAGGAGACAGGAGCATGTTCCTGTCACTTGAAGAGAAAGCAGCAGGAGTTGTTTCCTTTGGAGACAACAGCAAGGCCCAAATCAAGGGCATAGGTAAAATTGGTAAGACAAACTCAGCTCAAATTGAGAATGTTTATTTTGTTGAATGGCTGAAACATAATTTGCTAAGTATAAGCCAGTTGTGTGACAATGGTTATCATGTAAATTTCCAACCCACTTATTGTGAGATCATAGACTCTAAGACTGGGAAAACCATTTTTTCTGGAAAAAGGAACAAAAATCTCTACTCAGTCTCACTTGAGATCCTATCTGACCTCACATGTCTCATGACTCATGACCATGAGAAGTGGCTTTGGCACAAAAGAGTTGGACATATCAACATGAGAACTATAAGTCAACTTGTAAGTCAGTCTCTTGTCAAAGGTTTACCTAAAGTAAAATTTGAAAGAGACATGATATGTGAGTCTTGTGTAAAAAGTAAGCACAACAAATCAAGTTTCAAGTCCAAGTCTCATGCCTCAACCACTAGACCTCTTGAGATCCTCCACATTGACTTATTTGGACCAACTAAGATTGCAAGTCTCAGTGGTAAAAAGTATGGGTTTGTAATTGTGGATGATTTCTCTAGGTTCACCTGGGTTCTATTTCTCTCTAAGAAGGGTGAATCTTATGACTCTTTCAAAACCTTCTGCAAAAAGATTCAGTTTGAGAAAGGGTATGGAATTGGTGTTGTAAGGAGTGATCATGGAGGAGAGTTTGAGAATGCTAAATTTAAAAGATTTTTTGATAAAAATGGCATTACTCATAACTTCTCATGTCTAAGAACTCCTCAACAGAATGAAGTGGTTGAGAGGAAGAACATGATTCTTCAAGAAATGGCAAGAACTTTGTTGTGTGACTCTGGAATTGAAAAGCATTTTTGGGCAGAAGCAGTGAATACTTCCTGCTATATCATAAACAGAGTCACCATAAGAAAGATCTTAAACAAAACTCCATATGAGCTGTGGAAAGGGAGAAAACCCTCAATTTCATATTTTCATATTTTTGGATGTGATTGCTATATTCTGAACACTAAAGATCAACTAGGCAAGTTTGATACAAAATCTGACAAAGGAATTTTCTTGGGATATTCCCAAACCTCAAAGGCTTATAGAGTGTACAATCTAAAAACTAAGTCTACTGAAGAATCTATGCATGTAGTCTTTAATGAGATACAGGGCAACTCTCAGAAAGCAGTAGATGAGGAAATTGAAGAAATGATGGGAGAATTGAGAGTCTCAACTCAAGAAGCTGAAGGGAGATCCTCACCTGAACAGAAACTGATGAGATCATCTCAGCCTGAACAAAGAAGAGAAGCTCAGTCTGAGAGGATGTCTCAAGGAAATAACCACCCTAATTCATCTCATGCACTTCAAGATGAAGAAGATAAACCAGAGGAACAACCTGAAATTAGGGAACCAAGACAAGAAGGTCTAGAGATCCAGAATGAGCATGCTTCTCAACTACCCAGAAGCTGGAGATTAGTGAGATCTCATCCCAGAGAAGAAATAATTGGAGAAACCTCAGATAGAGTTAGAACCAGATCTTCCTTTAGAGATGCTGAAAACTTAATAGCTCTTCTATCTGATATAGAACCTAAAGATGTTCATGAAGCTCTGAGTGATGAATCATGGGTTAAGGCCATGGAAGAAGAGCTAAGCCAATTTGAAAAGAGTAAAGTCTGGGATCTGGTTCCACCTCCCTCTTATCAAACCATTATTGAAAACAGATGGGTATTCAGAAACAAGCTAAATGAGAAAGGCAAAGTCATGAGAAATAAAGCAAGACTTGTTGCACAAGGATACAATCAACAGGAAGGAATTGACTATGATGAGACTTTTGCTCCTGTTGCCAGACTTGAAGCAATCAGAATTTTGTTGGCTTTTGCTGCTCACAAAGACTTCAAACTCTATCAAATGGATGTGAAGAGTGCATTCTTAAATGGAATTATTGAAGAAGAAGTCTATGTAAGGCATCCACCAGGCTTTGAAGATCCTCATCATTCAGAGTATGTTCTTAGACTCAAAAAGGCCTCGTATGGTCTCAAGCAAGCTCCAAGGGCTTGGTATGACAGGTTAAGTTCCTTCTTAATTAAAAATGGCTTCACCAGAGGTCAGATTGATACCACATTGTTTAAAAGGGAAGTTAACAAATATTTATTGATTGTCCAAATTTATGTGGATGATATTATTTTTGGATCCACTAATGAGTCTCTTTGTCAAGAATTCTCAAGTCTCATGCAGGGAGAATTTGAAATGAGTATGATGGGTGAACTAAGATTCTTTCTTGGACTGAAAATAAAGCAATTGTCAGGTGGCATCTTCATCTGTCAAGAGAAGTATGCAAGAGATCTACTGAAAAAATTCAAAATGAGTGAGGCAAAGCCAATGAAGACTCTAGTGCACCCCTCAACTCAGCTTGACAAAGATGAGACTGGCAAAGCTGTCTCAGACAAGCTCTACAGAGGAATGATTGGATCTCTTATGTACCTAACTGAAAGCAGACCTGATATTCAGTATGTTGTAGGTATCTCTGCAAGGTACCAATCAGATCCCAAAGAATCTCATCTTACTGCTGTCAAAAGAATTTTTAGATATTTAATAGGAACCACTGATCTTGGTCTCTGGTATGAGAAAGGTTCAAGTTTTGATCTTATAGGATATAGTGATGCTGACTTTGCTGGAGATAAAATGGATAGGAAAAGCACAAGTGGAACTTGTCAATTCCTTGGGAAATGTCTTATATCCTGGTCTTGCAAGAAACAAAATACAATAGCCTTGTCCACAACTGAAGCTGAGTATGTCTCAGCAGCTGCATGTTGCACACAGATGTTGTGGATCAAGTATCAGATGCAAGACTATGCACTCAGGTACTCCAAAATTCCTATTTACTGTGATAACACAAGTGCTATAAATTTTGCAAAAAATCCAATTCATCATTCAAGATCTAAACATATAGACATTAAGCATCACTTTATAAGAGACCACGTGCAAAAAGGAAATGTGGAAATTAATTTTGTTGATACTAAAAACCAACTAGCTGATATCTTTACTAAGCCCTTAGTGGAGGAAAGATTTGTTGAAAATCTAAAATTATTACATGTGTGTTCTCTTAGTTAAGATCTATGATATAAGTTGATACCAGATGAGATGAGACTGAAAAGGTCATCTAAGATGAGATGATGTCTCAGGAACTCACCAGACGATGGGTGTCTCAAAATGCATCTCAACTCATGTCTCATCATTTAATGAGACGTTACTGTGAGTTCAAAAGAGCCGTTAGATAACGGCTAGTAACTCCCCACTCACAAGCAAACTAGCCGTTACTATATAAAAAGGAGAGCCAACCACCCTCAACTGTTTCATTAATGCTCCTCCTGCCACTTGCGCGCTCATTCTCTCTCCCTGAAACCTCTCCTTATTTAAGCCAACTCACAATTCCTTATCTCATCTTTCCTTTTATCTCAATGCGTATCAAAGTCATTGGACTCAAACTTCCTTACTCTGATAAATCATCCTCATCTTCATCTCCTGAAATCAAAATGTCTTCTGATGATGAACAATCTCAATCCATTAGTTTGCAATCAAGCCAAGAGCGTCTCAGTCGCTCTCCATCTCCTCAACCAAGCACTGAATCTAAACCTTCTCAAACCTAATCCCAAAAATCTCCTGCATCAAAATCCACCTCTTCCAAGAAGAGTACCCCTCTTCCTCTAAGAATGAAGTCTCAGAGGATTGCTTCTAATATAGCTCAAACCACATCTCAAAAACCCTAGGTCTCCTATACACATTGATCTTACTCAACCTGAACCCTCCAGAAAAGCAAAAGGAAAAGTTGTTGAAGGGAAAAAGCTTTCCTTTCAGTCTGATTTGTTTGAGAATAGAGAAGCTGAAGATAAATCCATCAAGAAGTTCGTTGACAAGAAGATCATCATTGGAAGGGTCATCTCTACTCAAGAGTTACGCGATGGGAACTAGGACATTGGTCCTTATCTGAGGAAGCAAGGATGGGAAGACTATCTGTTAATGACAGAGCCAGTCTTTCCAAGGATGACCAGAGCCTTCTATGCTGGGTGTTACAGAGCCAAGGGCTCATCTCAGGGTTTGCTTCATGTCATTACAAGTCTTAAGGGAGTCAATATGGAAATGACTGAAGAAACTCTTGGAGCCATTATTCAAGCTCCTGTAGATGGGAATAGGCTCTACAATGAAGAACAATGGTGGAATCAAGTTGGCATTCCTGCAGCAAATGTAGGAACTTCTCTGTTAAAGGAAGGTGTCATCTCTGATTCAGCCTCTTCTCTCAATCTCTTTGGAAAATTTCTGTTTCATCTTGTTGTCAAGTGCATTATGCCCAGGGAAGGGACATTCAACAAAGTCTACACTCAAGATATGATGGTGATGTACCATCTCAAGCATGGAATCCCTCTCAACCTGCCATTTCTCATTCTGAGGCACATGGAGCATGCATATCACAATGCAAAGATCACTGCTTCCCTACCTTTTGGGATGTTAGTCACTAGGATTATGAAGCACTCCAAAGTGGACTTAAGTGGCTGTGAGGAGTCTGATGAGAAACCTGGGTATGTGGGGAGAATAAATCTAAAGTCTCTTGGACTAGATGGTAAGTCCATTACTGCCCCTACTTTTCCTCTTGATAATCCTCCTACCATTCCAGTTGCTGCACAAGCATCTCCTTCTTCTAAGATGTCTGACACCCATAAGAAGAAGAAGAAGAAGGCTGCCAAGGACACAAGAGAAGGGTCTCACGCAGAAGCTGAGATCCCTAAAGAAGACAAAAAGAGAAAGTCTCATCAGTCTATCTCAACTGAGACAGAGACCAAAAAGAAGAAGAAAAAGAAGGTCACATCTGAACATGTCTCATCAGCCCTCACCCAACCAGAACCTCAACCTCTCACCACAGAAGCACCTCATATAGAAGAACCTGCACCTAATATGCAGGAACCCATTCCTGAGCCTCAGCCTTCATCTCCTCCACCTCAAAATTTGCCTCCATCCTCAACACAAGCCACCACCCAAGCTGAAGCTTCACCTGCCACCAAAATCATTGTTTAAACTCCGGTGAGCTTGGAAAAGGAAAATGCCACTCCCACACATGATGAGATGCAGGATACTCAAGTGGCTTCTGATGAGTTTCCCACTAATGAGATCCTCACTGATGAGATCCCTGCTGATGACATACCTGTCGTTGATGCTCCTCGCACTCAGAAGACTCCTCCAAGATATGAGCTATCTCATTCCTAACAAACATCTTTCCCTACACCTGGGAAGTTCTTTGTGGATACTGTGTTGTTTTACTCTCCCCAACCCAAATATGATCAATCTGCTCCTCCAACAGCACAACAACAACAAGCTTCATCTTCTGAGCCTTCCATTCCTACTCACATCTCACCATCAATCAACACCTTCCTCAATCAACTTCAGCAAGAGCAACAACAATATCAACAGGATCTCAATACCAGACTTGAGCAGAATCAAAAGAAGATCTTGAAGAAATCAAGCATCACAAAAAAAGGCAAAAGGCCATTCTTGATTGACTTGACACAGTCCTTCAAGCTATGCGAACTTCCAATGAATTTCATAAGCAAATGAATCTTCATCTTTACAATCTGCCTCCTCTGCCTGAAATTCCACAAGCTGTGTTGCGCCCTTCTGGACCAGACTATGACTCATCCTCTTCTCCTTCATCCTAGATGTTCTAGTACATTTTGATAATGGCAAAAGTGGGAGAGTTGGTTAGATATTTTGTATCTGATGAGAGTCTCAGTTTGTTGTTTATCTAACTTAGTTTACAGCTTTGTGTTGCTTTGTAATAGTTAAGATGTAATAGTATCTTTTCTTTATTTTGATAAGATGCAGTGGCATCTGTTGCTATGCAATTATGTACTCTCCTTCTTTCAATTAATGAAATGACTCTCTGTTCACATCAACTGACTATGTTAGAATCTTTTAGCAATATTTTATGAAAAGATCTTTTAACAGATTGGATCCCTAACTCAGGGGGAGCTCATCTCATTAGAAAGAAAATAAAATTGCACATCTCAGTGGGAGTTGATTACTGCATATGTAACTTAAAATCTAATTATAAATTTTTTAAACTCTATGGTTTGCCATCATAAAAAATGGGGAGATTGTTGAGACAAACTCGCCTCCAAGGAAGTTTTTAATATGCCAAACCACTAAAATTTAAATATATGAGATGCATCTTGTTTGCTACTAACTGTTTGCTCAAGCTTGTGGCAGAAATATGTTAGAATTTATATTACAGATTTCAAATTCATAAGAGAAACACCATGTAAAGAAACAAGAAAGCAATAAGAAGCTTGAAGCATCAGATGAGCCAGAGATTCAGCAACAACTTGATATGTTGTCTCAAGAAGATATGCAAGGGCAAGAGATCATCTCAAGATAAAGGGACAGACCCAATAGTGCAGTATGAACTCCATTGATTGAGTCCAGTAAAACCATGAGACTTGAACTCCAAAATAAGCAAGAGATCAACCCAACTAAAGAAAAGATGCAAGAACAGCTTGAGACGTTGTCTCATGATCATACGCTATCTCAAGGACAGACGTTGTCTCATGATCAGACGCTACCTTAAGGGCAGATGTTGTCTCATGATCAGACGAGAAGAGATGAGTCCCATGCGAGAGATGCAAAGGAAAGAGTCGGACCTAGTAAAAAGGACCAAGTACAACTTAAAAAGTCAAGCCATCAAGTCAAAATGAAGTGAAAGAACCAGTACATTGTGCACTGACACAGTGACGTCTGTACTTGGGAAACAGTTGCTCTCATTCATCCAACTTCACAGTTAGCGCAACCCAATCCAATTTATGTATTATACACCGACCATGGCACATGAGAGGCACATGGGCAAGTCTAGATAATGGTCACATGTTGCTCACATGGCATGGTGACATGGAAATTTAACAGAGCCAACTCACCACTTAATAGAGTCATTTAACAGCAAGGATCGAAAGTCTTAACGGAGATAATTTCCAAGGACTAAATTGCTTGCAAAAATTTTCCAGGGACTAAAACCATAAACACCTATATACATATTTAAACCTTAGTTTTCTTCCCTATTGTTTTTGTTGATGATATTAACTTGTTGTACTATCTTAATTTCGATTGGAATATAATGTATAAGTCTCTTAGACCTGAACTCAAGTTTTGCTCTTTCATAAAATGGTGGATTACAATGGTAAGAGGCTCGTTATGCGATTGGCTCCGATCAATACCATTAATGGAGGAAGTTGTTAAGGCCATAAAATTCACAATCTTAATTGGGGAAGAAGATCTCACAACTTTCTTAAAATAAAAATAGGTTTAAGCCACGCAGGATTAATAATAGGCCACATAAGATGCATGAGTGGGAAAAAGAATGTGTTACATACATCATCAAGAAACAATCACTATTGTAGGGAAGGTACCATTTGCAAACAAAAAATTTGTAGGATGACGCTTTTAATAAAAAAAATTATAGTGACTAGTTAAAAATAAAACTCGTTAATTTTTTGGTGACTAAAAACATATTTTATCATTCATTTAACTTATACGTGGGTTTTTGTTAAAATTCATGGTATAGATAGAAAAAAAAAAACTAGATTGAAGATGAAAAATATAAAATTGTATTGATAATAGAATGGAAAGGTGAATTTATAATATGATATAGCCAATGTAATTAACTAATTCCTAACTAATTTTCTAACAAATCCAATTAATTCCTAACAAACATGAAAAATAAAATAATAAAACAAATATGTACTGAATTTATAACTTGAAAAAATCTATATATAACAAATAAGATACGGTTCCTTATAGTTGTTGTCTGAAACATGAAGCTTCAGTTGAAAAAGCCTTACTTCATGGAAACGGTCTCTTATAAAATGACAATTATAATCAGAATATCTTATTCGGATAACAGCACGACCACGTGCTAAAACAAGTTATGAACCTTAATATAAATAAATAATCTAACCTTATATACATCCCTCACACACCAGGCTGTATCATATAAATAATCGAGCCCTTTATGGTCATTTCAGAAAGAAAGGAAAAGAAATAAAATATACCCTAACAAAAAAGAGAAATAATATAACATGAAGAGATCGTTTCAAAAAAAAACATGAAGAGATAAAAGAGGAAAAAAAACTAATGGGTGATATAAAGAAAAGAAATAAAAAAAATGTTGTATAAATTATTATATATATTTATTGCATGAATATATTATCTTTAAAAAAAATAAACTAGCATGTGAGGGAAAAGCAAGCCTTAAGGAAACTGAAGAGAGAGCGGAGAGTAAGGTCGTTTGAAATTGAGGAAAAGAATGTATTTACAAAATAACCTAAATAAATTGAAGTAAAAAAATAGATGTGGTGATTATTTTTATAATAGAATTAAAAATTGTTACTATTAGATTAGATGTAAATTAATGAAGGATATTTTAGATAAATAACATTTAGACCGCTCATCTTAATATAGAAATAAAATAATTACATTAAAATTAGCATATTTTTTTTTCATCCTTCTCCTATATATATATATATTTTTTTTCTTTTAGTGAGAAGAGTCATATAACTTCTTTTTTGGTGCAAGACCACAGGTATCCTCCACGGGAGGCAACCTGTCGAGCCGGTAGGACCTCTATGGGCGGCAAAGTTCTCCCTCCGAGTATTTAACACAACTGCATACTCAGGACTCGAACTCGAGACCACTGGTTAAGCTGGAACAGCCCCTTGCCAGATCCACGTGCTCGGTGGTAGTCATATAACTTCTTTTAAGAGCATACATTAAATTAATGATGGACCTAAAAAAAATTTAAATCCTTGGACAAGACATAAATATATAACATTAAAAATATGAGATTTTCACGAGACTAAATTTTTTTTTTTTTGTCAAACGAGAGTAATTGATACATATAATATCGAAAATTTATAATTCTTGTGGTAGAGTTGCCCCAGACACACATAATCACAGTTTCTTCGCCGGCTAATGAACAGGAGAAATAATCCAAAAGAATTCAAACAAGGTGTGCTTTTCATATACTTGATGAATTATTGAGCATCTCAAGATAAAGCATAGGTACTAGTTAATTATATAATTATATAAGAATATGTGATCATTAACACTCCAATTTATGTATAATAATATTATCAACGGCTTTACTTAGAATCATTCGTAAGTGTTTTTCTTCATGTAGGGTGCGTCTTTTTTTATTTTTTCTCAAATCTCTTTTTCTTCTCTATCTCTGTTTTTATCCCCTGTAAAATGAAAAAAAAAAAAAATCCTCTGGTTGTAAATCATTTATGGAATTAATTAATAGTAATTTGAATCATCCGTGATATACAAAAAACAATATTTCACAAATTTCTCATTACCAATTCTTTTAAAACTAATACTGAACGACCATTTCAATTTAAACATATCATCATCATGTTCTAGTGCATATTGATTCAAAATTCACCTTAAAGCTAGCAGCCCAAAACAGAGAACTAGCTAGGAATGACAAAAACTGAAATCTGAATACTTTTTTTTTATATATATAGAAAAAGTAAACTTAAAATATTATCTCATTAATGAAGTCTTTATATATATAGTTCATTCTATGCTCAAGGAACCTTTCTTGTTTTGTCACCTAATAAAGCACTAATGGCAATAATAAAAAATCCATTTTGTTTTGTTCTGAAAAAGAGGATTACATAAAAAATGTATAGTTGAAATATTTAAACAAATTGCACGCGCAATTCGCTAGATTATATTTTAAAAAAAAAAAAACTGGAAAGCACAATATGTCTAAGCACTTCTCTCTATATATAGATGCCCTCCTAGGCAAAGGTGCCATGATCCAGATATAAATTTGATGCTCTATTAATTCTTATACATTTCTATCTTCTATATAGCTTTCAATTCAATATTTGTCATAACACCTTGGTCCTAATTAATTAATAAAATGAGGTTCAGAGGTGTTTTTCTTTGGTGTATATGGCTGGGATTGATTGAATTATCTATTGGAGCAACGGTGAGGCACTACCAGTTTGATGTGGAGTACATGATCAGAAAACCAGATTGCTTGGAGCATGTTGTGATGGGAATCAATGGCCAGTTTCCAGGTCCTACTATCAGAGCTGAAGTTGGAGACACCCTTGACATTGCACTCACCAACAAGCTTTTCACTGAGGGAACTGTTATTCACTGGCATGGAATCAGACAGGTATATATGTTCCTTTTCTTTTCTTTTTGATCATATATTTGTGACATTAGTCTCTCATCAATTGGGTGAGACCAGGTTTCTTAAAAAATGTTAATTTTTGTTATGTTTGCAGGTTGGAACTCCTTGGGCAGATGGAACTGCTGCCATCTCACAGTGTGCTATAAACCCAGGGGAAACTTTTCATTACAGATTCAAAGTTGACAGGGTAATTATATGTATTTTTTAATTTTCTCCTCTTTCAATTCCAAGTGGCATTACTGGCTATGGTTTTTGTTTTGGTGTGTTCTGTTATGTAATGTAGTAGAGAATGATTCTCTCAATTTTATTTTTTATATGGTGCAGCCTGGTACATATTTCTATCATGGACACTATGGTATGCAAAGAGCAGCAGGGTTGTATGGTTCTCTAATAGTGGATTTGCCAAAGTGGAAAAAGGAGCCATTCCACTATGATGGTGAGTTCAACTTGCTCCTCAGTGATTTGTGGCACACAAGTTCTCATGAGCAAGAGGTTGGCCTCTCTTCCAAACCAATGAGATGGATTGGTGAACCTCAGGTAATTAATTAAATTAACAACAAAAATATATCATCACTCTTCTTTCTTTTCTTTTCTTTTTCAATTAATCTTGTACATAGTAGTTATAAGTTATCAAGAAAGAGTGAATAAAAAAATAATCTTCACTGTGTCTTAACTTTTTCTACAATAATGTTACTTACACATAATGTATTAAAAATATTCGATATCTAGAACTTTTTGCCACTATTACTTTTGCCTTATAATGTTCTTAAATTTTGATAAATTTAAACTGATCTATTAACTTTTCTTCTGTGGTATATATTGCTCTAAGTTTTTTTTCATAAGTAACATATACTCCTTGTATCTTTCTTTTCTTTATACCTTTTTCATCAACGATTTTCCTCTTCAATTATTTTGGACTTCCACCCTATGTGGCAAGAATTGATCTCAAGGTCTATACATCCAAGGAACCACTTGAAATTTGAAACAACCCATATATTGGAATATTTTGATGTAAAGATCCAAATTCCAGATCGAAATCATACCTAATTTCAAAAAGTAACTTAGAAAAACATGCCATGTGGCCCATCTCCACAAAGTGGTATTGGATTTTTTTTATTGGGGTATCATTGAACAATTCCCCACCTCCACCCCACATTACATTTTTTAAGGAAAGGCTTGAATAGACACCATAGTGTTATACATTATCTATTTTCCACTCATCATTTTTCTCTATCTCACTTTTTATCACATTAAATTTTTTATCATGTCTATCATACTCACATATCTCTTTTTTTATCTCTCTTTTTATAAACAAATATTTTTCTGTGTGTATAAAGAAGGCTTTGCACTTTTTTTAACTCTCTCTAGCTTGATAAGCAAATATTTTTTGTACTGCTTATCAACACATATTTCAAGACAAGCGAGATTAATCAAATTTGATGTGCATGTTTTTTATAATGTCTACATCGTAATGTGGAAAACTTTTTAAAAAAAAATGACAATCTATTTAAAGATAATGCGTTATGATATTATCTCTTATATATTATAAAACCCAATGACTATATATATATTTATTATTTTTATGATTAATGTTATTAAAATAGTACTCAAGCATAAAAAGCAACTCAGCTTTTATTTGCTGTTGTTGGTAAACAAACTGGAACATTATCACCCACCAATAGCTTCTCAAAAGAAATTGAAGATTACTGTGTTACAGTATTAATTTTTTAAATTTCTATTTAAAATAGATAATAATTATAATCATTATCTTTTTGTGGCATTTCTAATATTAATTTATAAAGACCAATACAATAATATGTTGAAATTTTACAAGACTAAATCAACTTTAGTTGGTTGGTTCAAGCGGTACATACTTGATTCCCCTCAAGTCAGGTCTCGGGCTTGAGTCTTGTGGATGAAAAAAAATCTCCGCTGAGAGAGCTGGCCCCACTATGATGTGGATGTTTCCGGCTTAAACATGATTGTCTTTCGTGGAGTATAATACATGTGTGGTTAAACCAATTTTTTTAAAAGACTAATTAATTTATAAATAAAAAATTAAGAACGATGTAATCTTATTATTATTATTATTGTAAATTTGCAATTGGCCAACGCGGTAGTAGCCTTTTTTGACTGAAAAGGGGAAGCTAAGAAGAAAAGAAAGCTACATTTTTTTTCTTTTTTAGAATGTAATTGGTGTCTCTTTCTTACCTTGCACGCTTGGATTTTTCACTTTTTTGTTTCAGACTTTGCTGATCAATGGAAGAGGACAGTTCAATTGTTCCCTTGCAGCTAAATTCATCAACACAACTTTACCCCAATGCGAGTTTAAAGGTGGTGAAGAGTGCGCACCCCAGATTCTCCATGTGGAGCCAAATAAGACCTACAGGATCAGGATTGCTAGCACCACTTCCTTGGCTTCTCTCAACTTGGCCATTTCAGTAAGTTCCCTTGTTGCATTTCATTGTCTCTCTCTCTCTCTCTCTTTCAAATTACTTTTTCTCATTTTCTAAGATTCCAATTTGTGTGTATCAATATATTCTGCGTGTCATTGTACAAAAGTAGCATCATATAGTGAGTGTAGTGACCATTAGCTGTCCGATAAGGTTAATCTAAGATGTTAATTAATTACATTATTCCCACTTAAGCAAAAAAGAAAAAAAAGATAGCATTAGAGGAAATCCCAGTCAATAATTTAGGTACGAATAGGTGGTTAGGTAAGTAAGAAAGAGTTGAGTAATGGGTCAATAAAGTTAGAAAAATAAATGTTGCCAAGAAGGATGATTTTTCAGCAATCAACCCCGCAATTATGTATTAAAAAAATGTACAGGGTAGATGTGGAAATCTGACATTTTTTTGTCCAAAACACGAGCTAGATATCTATATCTAAGTTGAAGATCGTCAATGGCATGTGCATGAAATCAGGAATGTTGATTAGAAATTATGATCAAAATGTTTGTACGTGGGACCCGCTGAGTTGTCAAACTATATAAACAAATGGGAAAAGACAGAATGACACAAGATAAATATAAGGGAGAAGAGGGCAAAATTATATTATCAGTGAGATGTCACGTGAAAGAAAGACTAGACCAAAGGCCGTGCCCTGCCCTGCCCATTGATGTGATGATCATGATATATACCCTATTACCCTGTATCGTCATGTCACTAGTAGGGGATTTGTCAAGTACTTTAGCATCTTGGTTACTTTGGCATGTCATTTTTCTATGCAATTCAGAGAAAGGAAAATGTTTTTGATTCCACACTTAATTTTTTTTAATACTACTTTTGTATTTTTCATTTTTATTATAAAAAAAATCAAGCCCTCCTCTTTTTTACCCTAATAGAAATTAAATCAAAGATAGTTGACATTAAATTTGGTAAAATAATATAGTTTAATTATATATTTGATTCCTCAAAATGTGATTTTTTCATCTGGTCTCCCTTTTTTATTTTTTCTAAAATGGTCCTCTAAAAATGATTTTTTTTACCAGAAAATGTGAAGTGACACTAAAAATATAGGGATTATTTAAAAAAGTCGTGATATTTTGGGAGATTAATTTGAAAATCGTGATATTTTATAGGAACTAGTTTTGGAAATCGTGATATTTTTCATGGACCATTTAAAAAAAATAATTATAAAAAAAATTGGATTGACCATTTAGGAAAAAATCATTTGTAGAGGACTACTTTAAAAAAAATTGGGGACTA
This sequence comes from Sesbania bispinosa, assembly GCA_026901365.1. Lineage (NCBI taxonomy): Eukaryota > Viridiplantae > Streptophyta > Magnoliopsida > Fabales > Fabaceae > Sesbania > Sesbania bispinosa. Next base: position 210,004 of record QLOH01000824.1, read on the forward strand.
AATAGAAAAACCATGATATTTCGGGGAGCAAAAATATAAATAAACCAATAATATATGATGAAAATTGAAAAATTCAAATCCCCCCTGTATTTTATCTCCCTAATGTTTTAATTTAATAATTAACATGAGCTAGTAAAGTCCCTTCATTTACTCTAATTTAGAGAAAACACATTACTTTAATCAAACTAACGTGTTTACTTTTGATAAATTTTTACATAAAAAGTGTTACTTTGATTATTAATTCGTTTAAAGACAAAATAAATGAATCCAAACATAAGTCCACAGCTTCATCCTGAATAGTCTTGGACTTATCTTATGATGTCCTCTTGATCACATGCAATTAGTTTCATCATGAATATTGGCACCATAGATAAATCAATTAATTCTTTCATCATCAAATAATTGATCAGTATTCTTTATGTGCTTGTAGAATCACAAACTGGTTGTGGTGGAAGCTGATGGCAACTATGTTCAACCATTTGCTGTTGATGACATTGACATTTACTCAGGTGAAAGCTACTCAGTTCTCCTCCGCACAGACCAAGACCCAAAGAAAAACTATTGGCTCTCAATTGGTGTTAGAGGCAGAAAACCAAACACCCCACAAGGCCTAACCATTCTAAACTACAAAACCATCTCTGCCTCTGTTTTCCCAACCTCACCACCCCCTGTCACCCCTCTTTGGAATGATTTTGAGCGTAGCAAAGCCTTCACAAAGAAAATCATTGCCAAAATGGGTACCCCAAAACCTCCAAGGTACTCTGACCACAAGGTTCTCCTCCTCAACACACAAAACCTTTTTGATGGGTTCACCAAATGGGCCATCAACAATGTTTCCTTAACATTGCCAGCAACACCTTATTTGGGTGCCATTAAGTACAATCTCAATGGCACATTTGATCAAACCCCTCCACCAGAGAATTTCCCTCAGGATTATAACATCTTTGACAACCCTGTGAACCCAAATGCAACAATTGGAAATGGGGTTTACATGTTTCACTTGAATGAGGTTATTGATGTGATACTACAGAATACAAACCAATTAAAAGGGAATGGTAGTGAGATTCACCCTTGGCATTTGCATGGACATGACTTTTGGGTTTTGGGGTATGGAGAAGGGAGGTTCCAACCAGGTGTTGATGAGAAGAAATTCAATTTGACACATGCACCTTTGAGGAACACTGCTGTTATATTCCCTTATGGTTGGACTGCCCTGAGGTTTAAGGCAGATAACCCTGGAGTTTGGGCCTTCCATTGCCACATTGAGCCTCATTTGCATATGGGAATGGGTGTCATTTTTGCTGAGGCTGTTCACAAAGTGGGGAAAATACCCACTGAAGCTCTAACTTGTGGGGCTACTGGCAAGTTGTACTTAAACAAGGGACGCTACTAAAACTAGTGTAGCTAGCTAGTCATGATTGGCCTTAATTTGCTAAGACTGGCTTTCTTTGTTCTTGTTCTTTGTGGGTTGGGTTTTGTTATGTATTGGTTTTCATGTAGAATTAGGCCATTATTGTATGACTCCCTCACATAGGGTAGTCATTTCTTCCTACTATTGTTATTTTTTTTTCTTGCAATTTTGTGTAAATCGTTAATTTATGAGGAAGATCAATGTGGAGTGTGAAGGAGTGAATAAATGAGATAAATTTGCATGGATATGATTTTGTGTTACAGCAATTTACTAATGGTTCTAATCCATTAGGAGAAAATAAAATTGAGCTAAAGATCAAGCAGCTTCATTGATTGTTACAACTATAAGATTTTAAGATGAGCTTTGCAAACATGTGTTGACTCTTAAGGCTAGGAAAGGAAAAATAATTTATGAATTAAAGGGTCCACCAAGATAAATCTACCTCAGTAAAATTCACTCACGCATAAACTTTTCCTTTTAAGATTGACTAAATAGTCGGGGGATCCCTAAAAGATGGGTTCGATTTCAAGTTAGTCCTCCAAAGAAGGAAATCTCAAAAATTGTCCCAGGAAGTGTGCTCCGTCTTTCAAGTTAGTCCCTCTGTTAGTTTTCGTGACTTAACCATAACGGAGATACTTAGTTGGCACGTTAATTGCAACGTGACATGCTGATGTGGAGATCTACGTGGCATAGATTAAAACTGCTAGAAAAAACTCTTCATTTTCGTCCCTCACATCTTAAAACAATATTCATTTTCGTCCCTCACATTAGAAAATAAATTTCATTTTAGTCCCTCACGTTAGAAAATAAAATTCATTTTCGTCCCTCACATGCATTGATAAAGAAGCTTATGCAATTGAATGGAGATTTTTTTTATTCTAGCTTAGGCTTCTGGTACGGATGGCAATGGGTACGCTATGCGTAGTGTACCATAGTGCTCGTCCTCATACCCTCGTTTTAAAAGAAAGTCCGTACCCGCCTGGGCAGTAACTTTAATGCATGTCCCCGTACCACTGGGCACCTATATGTTCATACTCGCGTTCGTTACCCGCAATTTAGCTAAGTGAAAAATTAATAATTCATTAAAAAAATATTGATTAAGGAAAATTGTAACCCAGCTGCAAAATTACTCTAAAATCATTCAAAGATAATTATTAAATATCAATTATATAATAATTTAATTAAATCTAAACACATTAAGTTAATGTTAAAAACACAACACATATTCTAATGTAATATTTTTATTCTGTAATATATGATATATATCAATTTTAAAAATATTTATAAATATATTATATATTTTAATAAAATTAATATATCTCTACGTATAATTATATATAGTATTATTTATTAAATAATTATATTTATATATATGAGTGCGGATATGTGGCGGGCTGGGCATCATAGTGCTCGTATTCATGTCCGACCCCATGAAAAAAATACAAGGCCATTACCTGTAACCGCGCTTATACCCACTTTGCGGATTTTTACTTTAATTAAATTGTTATGTTACTGATATTTAATACTCCCTCTGGTCCTATTCATAAGAACCTTTTTGAAGGTTTGCCTTGGTCCTTTTTATAAGAACTTTTTCAGATTGTCTCATGCATTAATTATTATTTGACAAAAATACCCCATTAGTGGAGGTAGATGAGTAATTAATTAGTAGAGAGAGTATGACACAATTGAGTAGTTAAATAGAAAGAGAAAGATAATGAGTCTCAATAAATTCAAGGATAGTTTAGTAAATATGATACACATTCATGACAAATTTATTGCAATCAACTAAATTAACCAACTTCCTTAATCCGTGTGAAGTAGTTAAAATGTTCTTATAAATAGGACCGGAGGGAGTAATTATCTTTGAATGATTTTTGAGTAATTTTACAACTGAATTATAATTTTCCTTAATCAATATTTTTTTAATGAATTATTAATTTTTCACTTAACTAAATTGCGGGTAACGAGCGTGGGTATGAACATATAGGTGCCCAGCGGGTACGAGGACTTGCATTAAAGTTACTGCCCAGGCGGGTATGAGATTTTTTTAAAAACGCGGGTATAGGAACGAGTACTATGGTACACTACCCATAGCGTACCCATTGCCATCCCTACTCAGAAGCCTAAGCTAGAATAAAAAGAATCTTCATTCAATTGCATAATGCATGTGAGGGACGAAAATGAAATTTATTTTCTAATGTGAGGGACTAAAATGAAGAGTTTTTTCTAACAGTTTTAATCTATGTCACGTAGATCTCCAAATCAGCATGCCACGTTGCAGTTAACGTGCCAACTAAACATCTTCGTTATGGTTAAGTCACAGAAACTAACGGAGGGACTAACTTGAAAGACGGAGCACACTTTCAGGGACTATTTTTGAGATTTCCTTCTTTGGAGGACTAACTTGAAATCGATCTCATCTTCTAGGGACCAATTTGACGTTTTAGTCTTTAAGATTTGAGGATGGTGTTGCTGTGACAGATTTATTCTTCCACTAGACTAGTTTCATCTTTTTTTTTATAGATAAAATTTAGGGTGAGGGGATGGTGCCCCAGTTCAAGGCAGGGAAAGTCTCCGGGCTCTTTGAGCACTCACAGAGGTACTTACATTTTACCTCACCCCAAGGAGATGAGTGGGGGTTCGAACCTGTGACCTGTGAGATACGAGACCCTGTCTTGCTCCACTCAACCAACCACTCGACCACTCCACTAGTTTCATCTTTTTCAAATGCTTCCAGTATATGAAAAAAATATAATCAAGGGTGATTAAAATATTTGAAATAACTTTTTTTCTATATAAATAATTTTAATTCTTCATCTAAGTTAGAATAAATTTTGACTTGGATTCTAATTTTAGCTTGAATTTAAAATTTTTCATTTCAAATAAAGCAACGGTAGTATAAGGGATGTTATGCCTATAAAAATGGAAAATAGGTTTAAGTAACTCGCTTTCTAAATCCAGAGCTGACCCAATCCATAGATGGTGGGTAAAGCTCTCACTTTAAGTCTCTAAGAGCATCTTTATCCCAGCAACCAATCAAAGTTTCTTAAACCAATATTTTATAATTCTTCACACATTTTCATGTTATTATATTATTTATATTACTTTAAGCAACTCATTCACTTTTTATCTCCAACCCAGCAACTCTCAAAAAAAATTTAATGGACCCCACAACCTACCCCACACTTATATATTTTATTATTTTCATCCAATTTGATTTATAATATTAAAATATTCCTAGTTTAATTTTTAAATCAAATTTGGTTAACAAGATTAAAAACGAAGACCATGTATAAATTGCATAATACATAATTAAAATATGCATAATACACTATTAAACATGTTTTTTTATAAATGAACCCAATTTGATTAAATAATTAATATAATATTATTACCGTTATAAATTTTTTTACTGTTACTTATTAAAATAATTAATATAATATTATATTATTATAAATAATTATTATTATATCATTTAAAAAAAAACCTGCATCACCCCGCTTTTGCGGGTGCTGCAGGCAACATCGCCTTTTCTGGAATGAAATGCTGGTCGAATCTCTCCATCCGTGAGCAACGCTACGCCTTCGATGCTGCAGTGATAGAACCGTGTTGAGCAACAACGATGAAGCTGCTCTAAAGTCTTTGACAAAAAAAAGTCTCTAAAGTCTAAACAAATTTTGACCCAAAATAAAAGTCTCTAAACAAATACTCTTATATTAGGCCAAAATAAATTATTTGCTATTAATATTTAAAAAATGAAAACATTTGATAATTATTTAGCAAATAATATTAATTTATTAAGAGCAACTAAGTCTTTTTTTTCTTAAAAAAATCAATTTTATCGTGACTTTCTCTTTACTCATAAATAATAATTATTAATAATCGATTCTATCTATTTTTAACATTTATTTGTACCATTGTCCACTTTATTTATTTAATTTTTTACTTTTCTTATTTTGTATGTGCTATAAAGCTATTGCTTATTCTCTCTTACCCTCCCTTTCTCTTTTTTTTTTTCAATGAGTGAACGGAACCAACCTTTTTTATCTTTTGTAAAATAAATCTCCACACTCACTCTTTTTTATCTTTCTCCAACTTGTGTTATGTGATTGACAATTTATTGAAATTGTTGATAATGAAATTATAAAATCTCAAGAATCATTTAGGATTGATTTATCCCCCTCGTTTATTACTTTTCTCAAAGTGGCGGTGTGGTAAATGAAATGTCACATAATCTATGCTAATTTATCTTCCTAAATCTTATGCAACATGATGCCTTCTTATTCTTTTATTCTACAAAAAGAATTGTAGCTTAGCTACAACAGAACCCATAGTTAATTAACAGGAAATCCCTAGCCTTTTTTTTAGCTAGAGATTACCAACAGATTACATTTATAAATATTGTAGCACAATATTTTATTATTTAATTTACTCAATAGTTACTAAAAAACTAAACTAATTGCGTTAGTAGTTATCAAAATTCTAAAGGCTTAAAAATATGTTTTTAGTCCCTATATTTTCACAATTTTATATTTAGTCATTGCCAACATTTTTTTGTTTAATATTTCCTAGTTACAGGTTTTGCTCCTTGTTACTAACAGAGATTCGTTGAGTGGTGACTTGCTAATGGAATGCCACGTAAGTTGTTCCAAAGGGTTACCATATGATCCTACATGGCCTAATCCTTACCAAGTCATATTTGACGAGGGACTAAATAAAAAACTGAACCAACTTTTAATACAAATTACTAAAACTTACTCCATAAACATTTTTACCCCATTTTCAACATAATGTAAAAGTGACCGTACAAAATTGACTATTTCCCTCCCTTTTTTGAGACATCTCTTAAAGGCGAGGATCTAATTAAAAAGTCACTAATTATTGCTACATGAAAAATAATGATATAAACTTTAATTGATGAATTCTTATCAAGAAATTACTGATGATGGAAATAAGGTTACTAGCTTGTTTCTATTGTAGAATCAATTAGCTAATGTATGACCATAAGAGTATATATATTTTGTTTTTATTGATTAAAAGAAAAAAAATTATATGACCATAACAATTACATAGTGTTGAGACCAGTACAGTTTACTAATTCATTAAAAGGAAAATTAAATGAGTAGTTAAGTCATGAATGTCGAGTGCTTAAAATATAAACTTATAGTTGTATATATCTTCTAATATAAACCAGTAATATCAAATCACATGGTTTTCAATACACATCCAATCATCCTCACTTGATGTAACAACGGGTGGTGCAAGTAACATGTTCACTAGTACTAGTACTAGTAGATGGATCACCAATCTGTGCAGGTGTAGGAGGTATAACAAGTCCACTAGTACTAGAAGTTCGATCACCAATTCGTGTAGGTGTACATGCAGGAGGCATATATAATTGCATGTTCACTAATACTAGCAGTTAGATTAGTTGTTTGTGCTTTTTTGAGTGGCTAAATTTTAAATACAGTAACATATAAGGTAGACTTAATGAGACATAAACTAAAGTGGACTTAATTCCTTACTGTATAAGAACATCTATTAACAACAGTTTTCTCCTCGAGAATCATTTAAGATTGATTATTTCTTATACATAATATACTATATACCAAACAATTGCTACACTTTAAAGTAGATTCAAATTGTTTATATTGTATGAAAACATTATTTTATTAATGTTGAGTGTCATGGATCTGGCTGTAAAGGAACTAAATAATTAATATGGAACCGACTAAATGGATATAGTTCGGAGTAATTGCTAATGAACCAACAACAATCTGCAACAAGGGACAACGAACGTTACACCGAAATGGAGACATGGCATTTTGCCTTGGAACTTACTCATCAAACAATCACTAAGGGTGTGTTTGTGAGTTTAGAGAGGAGGGAAAGGAAAGGATGGGAGGGAGATGGGAGGGGGAGAAGAGGAGAAAAATACTTTGTAAAATACCCCAACTCACAAACAAAAAAGGGGGAAGGGCTTCCAATAAACCCTTCCCTTCCCTCCCTTTCCCACCAAAATCTAACTCACAAACATACCCTTAAAGAGCATTATGATCGTTGAACCGCCTGTGGAAGACACGCACACAGGCTTTGGCAATTTTGGGCTTTTATGTATGTCTTGTAATGTAGCATTGGATACTATTAGTCTGTTTGGTTTGGCGTTCAACGGTACGAAACGAAACCATGGTTTCCCGATATTGATTTTAAATCACTTCCGGCCAACGTTCTTCGTAAAACGTGCATCTCTCATTTCAACAATTAATTTTTAGAATCAATTTTACTCAACTGTAAACCAAGTGAACACTATATCAACTTGGCCCTCAAGCACGTTATAGATAAATAGGCAAGAGGGCAAGCAAACCGGGGAGGAAAATTTTCATCCATGAAAATAATCCAAGCTTTACGAACCTATTCTCTCAATCTCCATTTTTATTCCTATCCCGAAACATTTAAAAATTAAAGTCATTGGACAATCAGAATTTTAAAAGAAAATTATCTTAAAAATCATTAAAACATAATGATGGCTCACATATTAATTGATTAATTAGTTTATTTTTAAAATTAAAAGTTTTAAAAGAAATTATACAAGTAGAAAATGACACACCAATCGATATGCTTAATTATATAAAAAGACTTGATTCTTTTCTAAACACATATTATTTATAGAATAATGCTAATAATTATAGTAATTGTTGCTTCAATGGAAATAATTTTTCCAAACTAAAATTAATAAAATCTTATTAAGATCAACAATGTCTCAAGAAATATTAAATAAAATATACTATTATAATAAATTATTTTTTATTCATTTAAATAGGCATCATCATTAAAAAAATCACTTTAGGTCTGGAGAAACGTTGAGCCGACCCAACTTGCACATTATGCCTCCATATTGATCCAGACAAAGACAAATAAAAAAGATCAATTTTATGTTTACAAAAAAAAGACCAATTTGATGAATATTATGAAAGTTAAAAAACTAGTTATGCAATTAATTTATTTTAGGGGCTAAGAGGAGAGAGATGACATATTCAGGATGAAATTGAGGGGATCCAATTCTAACACTCACAAAGGTACGAGATTAGCAAAATATGCTTTGATATGTTTTATTTCATGTGCTTTTACATTCATCTTTGTATTTTATAATTAATAGTTTTTTTATATTTTGAGGCGTAAAGATCACTAAAATTGGTCTTGCCTCTCCCAACCCAAAATGGGTTTTACCTCTCCCAACAAAGTTTTTTCCATACACACAGACACCGCTGTCAAGATGCTTAAGAGACCCAGCTATCTACCAACTGTGTCGGGCTTTGTTGGTTCATAATTAGGAGCTGGTATACCAATATTATGCTGGAATGATCCTTTAAATTATTTTTCTTTTATTCCTTAATCCAAATACTCCCTGACATAATTATTCCTTTCAATTCAAAGCTTTGAATTTAATCATATCCATTTCCAGTTGATTACCTTTAATGCAGCTTATAATGTTAAACATGTTTAATTTCTCGTTACCGTAGCCAGTTCTCTTTTACATCCAACATTTTTTTTTAAATAGTCGAACTAAATTCTTTGTAAAGAGGACTTCTTTTGTGTGTGTTTTTTTTTGTTTGTTTTTTGTCAACAAAAGGCTGTGTTTTTTTTGTCGAAGAGGACTTCTTTTGTTCTTTTTTTGTCGAACTTCTTTTGTTGTCAATAAGACAAAATAGAATAGAATAAACCCTGAGCCCAAAACAAATATCGGCCCACCAGCTCAGTAGGGACACCACAAACTTGAAACAACAAAAAGCATACAATCTAACTCGGCAGCCCATTAAAGAGAACTCTGAGTCGTTCAGAATTTTAGTTGGGTTTGAGTTTGTGAATTTATATTTGTTTTCTTACATCTATAAGTGGGCTAGTTTTTTGTTTTATGACAAAAAAAAGTGGGCTAGTTTTTCAAAACTTGGGTTTGTTTTCTCATTTGTCATTTCATTTTAACGTGTGCATGTTTGGTTTGGTTTTGAGAATGAGTCAAACTCAAGTTTGAACCTCTCAATACAACTATTTATAGAGTTAGTGTATGTTTGACTTGGCATTGAGAAGTAGTCAAACTCAAGTTTGGATCTCTCGACATAACTATTTATAACATCAGAAATGTGAATTTATCATATTTTAACACTAAACCAAACATATCTTTAGAAACGTGAGTTTATCACGTTCCAACATTAAACCAAACATAGCCTTAGAACAACTCTCATTCCTCCAGTTGGGAATTGCTTAAGGCATTCTTTATTAAGCAATTCCAGAAATGATAAGTGCATGTTGAAGGGAAGTACTTAATAAACATTAGGTACTTGTATAAGCATTCTAAAACACTGAGACTTAGTACACTAATATGGGTCTCATTCAATATATAAAAAGTAGTGCTAATGAGAGTTGTGGATTCATTTAATGAAATTTTTAGAGTTACACTATATTAGAAAAAAAGAATTGTTTAAGTTATACAAAGTAAAAAATGATGTGTAATGATGAAATCTACTTAAAAATGACAAAAAGTGAAAGGGGAAGGAACACCATTGGAAATGTTCTAAGGTCTTATTTGTGATTTTATTTGAACTTTGAACTAGCCTCGTGTTTAAATGGAGTAATTTGAAATTACTAGATTTCAAGTCTTAGAATAGTAAAAGAAAGAATTTTAAATGATAAATTGGAGAAATTTCAAATGACAGAAAATTTTAACATTTCTTGGTTATATTCAACTTTTTAGATTATCATTTACAATTTCTCTTACACTTACAATTCACTGAACTTTTCCTTTAATGAAATAATAAAAATAATATTACTCTCTTGCATGAAATTATGAAATATTTTTTAGGATTCGGCTAATGAGTGGCTTATATACATTGGTTAAGAAACCATAAGTAAATTTTTTTATTAGAAATCACAATATTGATTGCATTTGAAACATTAAACGCTGCATAATCTCATAAAAACTATCTATTTTAGTATCCTTAACCAGTATCCTTAAACTATTTATTAGTATTTCCCTTTTCTATATCATCGTTTGATCTAAACAGAACTTGTTTTATTTTTATTTTTATTTTTTTTAAAAATATAAACCAATTGTTATTTAATTTGTTAACTATGATTTTGTAATCATTTGGTAAAGTTTAGTCGCCCTATTTAGCAATCTTCAAAATTCAATCTTCATATAGGAAAGGGAGGACCCGAATTTGCTATAATCACCAATTTGGTGCATTCACGCAGTTAACAAATCCGAGTCATTCGATCTTCGGATATCGGAATGATTAGATTATATTTAAAAACATCTTGGCATCTGAATCGTCCAATCTTAACCTGATGGTTTGGATATTGTAATTGTGTGAATGAACTAAATTGTTGACTGCAACAAATTCGGATTCAGAGGGACAACTGTTGTTGAAATTAACCTTGGTGACCGCACAATATTTTAATCACGCAAGTGGAAGAAGTGTCTTTCAAATAGCAATAATAACAATAAGTTTTAATTTTATAAAAAATAATAATATGAAAAGTAATTCATATTATTTATATGAAAGAAATTTTTTCATTATCTTTTTCTTTCTTTCATTTTTGTTCTTTCTCTGAATTTTTATTTTCTTTCCCTTTTCATATATATTTTCTCTCCACATGTATTCCCATTATTCAGCTCATTAAATAGTAAGGCTACTATTTTTAATAGTAACAACTTTCTATTGGCAGGGTATCAAACTTAGAATCTCCACTTTTATTTTTCATTTTTTGTTAAATCAATAGGTTTTTATTGTATAGTTTTTCTGTTTTTTCTCTTTGTAATCTAATAGCTTTTTTTTTAACAATAGCTTTTCAATTTAAAATTTTAATACATCCTACCCGCACGTGAGCCCATCCAGGTTCATTTAATTTCTCAATCTTCAACATGCAACTACCGCTTCATTCAATAATGTTTGTGAAAGTGACAATTTCACTTGAAATTAACTTTTATGATCTTGAAATATTTTAATCAAATAAGTGGAAGAAATATAACAAATTAAGTCATTCGAATAGTTTTGATAAAAAAAATGCTTTTAGAAAACATTTGGATAAATAATTTTTTTATAAGTAAAATTGAATTGATAGAGAGTACAACGGGTACTCCAACCCAATACAAAGTCCAAGAACAAACAAACCACCTAATGCCAAATATACACCAAAACCATATTATTATAAAAGCTACATAAAGCAAACTAAAATAGAAAAAATGCCAGGAGCCTGCATCAACAAGTCATACCACCATAACTCAATCTTGACAAAAGTAATTAACATCCTATGTAAGAGAGGATTCCAGCTCAGCAATAATAATAAATTTTATGGCGATCAAATGCTAATTCACACACATCAAAATATGAAATAAATGTACATAATAATCTTGGATATAATATAATGGTCCAAAACACATAATATACATGTAAATTATTGAAAGTGTGTGCAAGCACGCGTGTGCTTGTGCTTGTGCATTCTATTAAACAATGAGGTATATATAACTGGAAATTATTTTCTTTATATTTTTACTTGTAATTTTTATGATAAGTATGAAATAAATGCATGTAGTTTATATCGGATACAATATAATCGTCCAAAACACACAATATACATGTAAGTCATTAAACACACAATATATATGTAAGTCACTAAATTCAGTCTCTAAAATCGGTCTCTAAATCTGTTACCAAATAGGTCTCTAAATTCAGTTTCTAAATCAGGCTCTAAAATCCGTCACTAAATCAGTCGCTAAACAAATCAGTCTCTAATTCGATCGCTAAATATTAGCAACTTGCCTTTAGCGACTAAGCAAAATCAATCTCTAGTTCGGTTACTAACTTGTTTATTGACCGATTTTTAAATTTTAGCAACTGAAATTTCAATCTCTATTTACCAATTTTCTAGTAGTGGCGTGTGCTTGTGCATGTGTGTGGGTGTATGTGCACATAGAGCTGGCAAAACAAGTCGACCTCGTTGAGTAGGCCTGAATACACTTAATGAAATGTAGAGCTTGGAAATTTTGAGCCCAAATTAAATCCGATGATTTTTTAAACCTAGCCCGTTTATTAAAATAACGGGTATAACCCGCAAAAAACCCACTAGAATGATGAAAAATCCATGTAGAACCAAGTTCGAACATCATTTTGAAGTCCAAATTGAATTTGGACTTTTGTCGACCTAGCCCGTTATAACCCACGACTCACATCCGATCCTATTATAAAATAAAACACAGATTTAAAAATATTTAATATTTTTCCCATATTTATCCTCACTGATTATTAAAGACTGTAAATTGATACAATTACCATAGAAGTATAGTTTAATTTTAATATAGAATAATTTTCTAAAACCAATTGAGTAATTACTTGTAACATGTTTTTTTGATATATACGATTTGTTCTGAATTATCTTATAAATAGAAGTAGAGGAAGTGACGTTTTAGAAATTTGTATACTAGAAAACAAAAAATTTATTCAATAAATAAAAAAATAATACACTAAGGAAAGAGGAGAAGTGATATCTTTTCACTTAAAATATATATATGGAATAAATTTAACCCACATAAATATATTTTCATATTACCAAGGATAATCCTGTTGAGCTTAATCACAGATAAGACTCATCACCACTCCTTAAGAGTGTGTTTAGTGTAGATTGAGAGCTCTTCTCAGTATTTGAACAAAAAAATTGAAATATGTGGTAAAAATTTTGCTATACCACTAATAAGGAAGGAAATATGAAAATCCAAAAGATAATCAACGCTTCCACTTTCTAGGAGAGAAACGAAAAAAAAAAATTATTTGTGGGAAAAAAAATTAATTGACAGAGTTAGCTGAATTGGGTTAATGGTTAATTGGTAGCAACATTGAAAATGGAAACGAATTGAAATGAATCCTCTTGGCCTAGTTATTATATAAAGAAAAATGCTTTTCCATTACTTGTTCCACTAACCCACTAGGGTCGTGTACGTGTAATGTGTGTCTAAACTTCATAACTGGTTGATGGCCTTATCCAATATCAATAATCGAGTAGACATGTCCCTCCACAAAAAGATGAGAAAAGTGAAAGTAAGCTGAGAGAGAGAGGGGGATGGTAAAATGAGTATTCTTATATAGAAAATGCTAAGGAGCTTTCTAAAAACACTTGTTAAGCAATATAAATAAACAATTTTTATTTAAGTGTGTAATATGTAATGTCACAGATACAATTATTATTGTAATTTTTAATAAAAACCTCCTCCTTTTAGATTCTTAACAAGCATTCATCAGCAGAGTCATTTTTATATTAATAAAATTTTTATATGATTTTTTGATAAAAAATTATACTATTTATCTTTTTCTTTAATTATGTTAATAAATGTGAGTAAAAACTTTACTCATTTAATTTTTATATAATAAAATAAATATAATTTTTTCACGATGCAAAATCTTCTAAGACTTTAAGAGTTAAGGCTTAAAGAAAGTGACATCTATATCTCATAAATATTTAGCATCATCTTAGCAATCTTAGGTAACACGGGAGAAAGAAATATGTTATCCCAAGATTGGAATGAGACTAAACTAACCCAAATTAAGATTTGACTTGATAGTAAATAAATAAACTATTTTAGACTTGCTATATTTTTTTTTTTTACCTCTTATAAAGGTAAAAATATAAAATTACAAAATGAAATTAGATCAATTTATTTTTAGTGAGGTCTAAACCCAAATCTTAATTTCAAAATCAATTTAAATCTAATGTTGATATAATTATAAAAATCAATTTCTAAATTAAATCAGATCATTGCTAAATTTAATTAATACCAAACACAACCTAACTAAAATATTACCTAGATGCGGCATGGGTGCAAATTTGATATTATATTTGGATTCTATCGGATGGCGTTGATAGGTAGTAAACTAAAAGCACATCTAAAATATAAAATATCTAACATTTTAGAATATTTTACATAATCCTATTATTATCTAACATTTTAGAAATTTTTATATAAAAGACAATTTTTTTCCCATAAACGCACAAAATAATATTTTAATAAAAAGAAAATGTTGTCTTTTTACTTAAAATAGTTTTTTATATTAACCATAAATATTTTCAAATATTTTCTATTACAAAAAATATTTACTTATTAATAATAGTTAAAACTCATCACCTCTTTCTTAAGTGTGCGTATAGTGACGATTGAACCAATTGGACCGAAAGTACACAAATATATAGAGTCTGTTTATTTTAGGATTAGGGAGGTCCAAACGAAAGTAGTCGCTATTTTTATTTAAATGTAATTAGACTCCTAACTGAAAATAAACTAATCTTGAATAAAATAGGAATAAAATCCTTTTATGCACAAATTAGGCAGGATCTTAAAATCGGTATTATCTACATAATCATTAAAATCTATGATAAAAATTTTACCAATAACATCCCCTGTTAATGAGGAAAGAAATATAAAAATTAAAAAACCTTTTTAAGAGAGAAATGAAAAAAGAAACTTTATTTATGGAAGAAACAATGTAATTGACAAGAGTTATCTGAATTGGTAGAAATGCAGAAAATGGAAAGGAATTGAAACGTAATCCTGGTCTAGATCTTATATTAAATGCTTTTCCACTAAAACTTTAAAGAGTTATAAGACTTAAGAAAGTAACATCTATATCTATATCTCAAAAAATTTTACCATCATCTTAGACTTAGAAAAGAAACATGATATCCCAAGGTTGAAATGGGATTAACCTGACCCAAATTATAAATACAAATACCCCTCCACTTGCATGTTCCTCAAAATTGGGTTTACCTTACCCCACCAATAACTCACCACCTTCACAGTCACCTAGGACTAGGACTGCCCCCACTTTCTTAAAGCAATAAAACCAGGATAATGTTCAACTCTCTCTCCCTTTCCTCCCACCTTCTCCTCTGCTTCTCCTTCCTTCACTTTCTGATGAAAGTCTCAATACACCCCTCTTGCTGATTCTTCTCCTCCTCCTCCTCCTCCTCTTTCTTCTCCAATTGACTTGTGGACACCACGGAGGAAGACTCAGTTTTGGATCTTCTGGTAAGATAATATTCACTTCTTTTTTCTGTTTATCCTTTTCACTGTTCTGTTCTTCCTTGCTATCTGCTTTGGTCAATCAGATTCGCGTGGGGTTGGTTCTGGTTCCATTACTCTGTTGATCTGTGATGGTGAAGTGAAGTCTCAGTCTTTTTTGGGCCTTTTTCAAATTTTCTCTGTTCTTAGCTTGCTGATGTTGTGGGGTTTATTGGCTTGTAAAGATTCCTCATCAAATTAGTTTAACTTTCTGACTTTTTTTCTTTTAATTTTCTTGAAAGCTGCATCCTTTTATCATCATTGAGCCATGGCTTGTGCTTATATTCCTTGTACTTTCATGTTTAATTCGTGGTTGAATTTGACCTGTTGAAATCAGGATGCCCCTGATCTAGTAGTAGTTTTCGAATATAAGCAGGAGCTCTATCACTGTAATTGAAAATTTTCAAATTATTTTTTTGGTGATTGGTCAATTGAGATTTTTTTCAATTCATGTTTTAGTCTATTTTAATGTTTGGTTGAAGATATTAGTGCAGTGCATATATTCTGATCTAGAGATTCTCTTCATCTGTAGAGTATTTGATTCTTGCACTATTTTGATTGTTCTTTGTTTTATTGCTGTTGGCAGGTGTAAGGGCCTTTAAAGTTAAGAATTTCTTGACTTGAATTTGTGTATAGTGCTAGAGGGAAAAGTTGAAACTCAGTTTGCTACTTGTGTCATCAGAAGCTTATAGGTTGAAACCATATTTTTCTGGTCATTTAGGCTATCTTTGGGGGTAATTTTCCCTGGAAATGATGATGATCTTTGATGAGATCGGGTTATCTGGTGATTTGGATATGTTGTCTGCTCCCCTTGGAGAAGGGATATTACCGCCCGGCAAACTGAGCCAGAGGCGATAGTTGAAGATGATTATAGTGATGAAGAAATTGATGTGGATGAGCTTGAGAGGAGGATGTGGAGGGACAAATGCGTCTCAAGCGATTAAAGGAACAAAGTAAAGCTAAGGAAGGAATCGATGCAGCGAAGCAGAGGCAGTCCCAAGAACAGGCCAGAAGAAAAGATGTCAAGGGCTCAAGATGGAATCTTGAAGTACATGCTCAAATGATGAGGTTTGTAAGGCCCAAGGATTTGTTTATGGGATAATTCCTGAGAAGGGAAAACCAGTAACTGGAGCATCTGATAATCTGCGTGAATGGTGGAAGGATAAAGTTAGATTTGATCGCAATGGTCCAGCTGCCATAGCCAAGTATCAAGCAGATAATGCAATCCCAGGGAAGAATGATGGATGCAATCCTATCGGTCCAACTCCACACACCTTGCAAGAGCTACAGGACACAACCTTGGGTTCTCTCTTGTCAGCACTCATGCAGCACTGTGACCCTCCTCAGAGGCGGTTTCCATTGGAAAAAGGCATTCCTCCACCATGGTGGCCCACAGGAAATGAAGAGTGGTGGCCACAATTGGTTTACCCAAAGATCAAGGTCCCTCCGCCTTACAAGAAACCTCATGACCTGAAGAAGGCATGGAAGGTTGGTGTTCTAACTGCAGTTATCAAGCACATGTCTCCTGATATTGCCAAGATCCGCAAGCTTGTGAGGCAATCCAAATGCCTTCAAGATAAAATGACAGCCAAGGAAAGTGCAACCTGGCTTGCCATCATCAATCAAGAGGAGGCCTTAGCACGCGGAGCTTTACCCTGATTACTGTCCCCCCATTGACCTCAGGTGGAGGCAATGGATCTTTACCCATCAATGATTGCAATGAGTATGATGTTGAAGGGGGTGAAGATGAGCAAAATTTTGATGTGGAAGACCGGAAGCCTGAGAATCTTCATCCATCCAATCTTGGGATGGAGAGAATGAGGGTAAGACTGCCAGTTCAGCAGGCCTTCTTTCCCAATCAAGGGAGAGGCTGTAACAAACTTGGACTTCATGCGGAAGAGGAAAGATCCATAGTGACTTCAACATGATGATGGATCAGAACATTTACACATGTGAACACCCTCACTGTCCTTACAGCGAAGTTCGCCTTGGTTTTCAAGACAGAATTCTAGGGACAATCATCAATTGAATTGTCCATATAGAGGAACTTCTTCAGATTATGGTGTCCAAATTTTCATGTGAATGAGGTTAAGCCAGTAATATTCCCCCAGTCCTTTGTTCAACCAAAATCTACTGCTCAGTCTGTTAGTATGGTTCAAACCTTCAATTGATCTAACTGGACTTGGAGTTCCAGAAGATGGCCAGAAAATGATTAGTGACCTTATGTCAATCTATGATACAAATGTTCAAGGCAACAAGAACTTGAGTTCCAGCAATCGCGTAGCTGCAGAAAATCAGAACCTTCCTCCTCAGCCTAGCATTCAGCAGCAACAGGACAACAATTTCTTCCGTGGTCAAGGAATTGTGATGGAAGGAAACTTCTTTGAAGAAGCCAACATGTCCAATAATAATCATCACATGTTTGCAAGAGAGGAAGGTCAATTTGACCGGTTCAAAGCTTTGAATTCCCCTTTTGAGTCCAACCACAGCAACAACAATAATTTCAATTTGATGTTTGGGTCCCCTTGTGATTTGGCATCCTTTGATTTTAAAGAGGATATGCAAGGAGTAGGGATGGATGCTCTTCATAAACAGCCAGATATTTCAATATGGTACCAGTGAAAATGACAACTGGAATCTGGAAAAATTCATCTCTTCAACAAAGGGTTGGCCACCCTGATCATGTGAAGGCCAAAAGGTTTTACTTACTGCAATTTGTCTTCACATGTGATGATGTTAGGTCTAGAACTAGATATTTGATATGCTTGACAGGCCTTGTATGGGTTATAATAAAAGCTTGTATGTTCCCTCCCATAATGTAGCCCTGTGGTTGTGTGTTTCTATCATCAAGTGTAGTAGCCTTTGTTTGTTACCTAAGATTATTCTATGTAAGACTGTGATATAAATAAATAAGATTTGAATTGCTCTTCTATTCTAAATTTGAGTTACTTACATTACATGTCATGCATGGTGAGGAATCTAATCTAATCTACCAAATGTGTGGCCCTGTTGTGAGTTAAATGGATGGATTGGATAGATGAATGGGGGTTTGTCCTTTATTGCATCTTTCTTCTCTTATGTTGTGCTTATCCTTCCATGTGAAAATGGACCCCATAACAGTTGTTTGGCAGATGCTAAGTTGAATGGCTTTTGGGTTGCGTGATAAGATTGTATTGTGGGGTGGGGTCTCTTCTCTATTAGAGAGACACATTGTTCACATCTTTTATTGAGTTTTACTGGTCAATTAATCAACACACAAACAAGGCGTTGAAAGTGTCTGTTCATGGGACAATGAAAACGCCATCTCAGAACTCACCATGGCGGCTCAACAGTAAACATACACCCAATTTTTTGTTCTCTTTTTTTACCCTTTTTGAGTGCCTACCTTTACTCATTCAGTGCATGTTTCTTTCTTTAAATTCTCAACTGTGCAGAATCAATCTTACCGTGTTAATTTTTAAATCACTCATGTCCAACGTGTTTCTTATAATGTGCATTATTATTTTTTAATCATTAATTTTCATTTAACGTGTATCACTCATTTTTAACCATTGATTTTTGGAATTGATTCTACTCAAATTTAAAGGGTAAAATAACTTTTTAGTCCCTAGAAAATATGAGTTTTGAGTTTCATCCATGAAAAAATTTTCTTTTCTATTCATCCTTATAAATATTTAAGTTCTTTTTTCTAGGCCCCTATTGTTGATTTTACTTTTAAATGCATGTGGTCTAATACCCATCACGGTCAGTAATCATATGGCAGCATCTTGACACAATTATACAACGTTGCTAGCATTTATAAACTCATTCAGAGATTGTTTATGATATATAAGAAGGAGGAAATGTACAAAGAATTTCAGTTCAAGTTGAGTATGAAATTGACTCTCTAAATGAGTTTAAAGAGTGTAACACTCTATATATATGTCAGGTACTTCTCAAGTATTGGTCATTATTATAGATTTTCAACACAATCCACAATTAACCGTACAATCAATATCGAGAATTAAAATTAAATATTTTATAAAGATGAAATAAGAAAAAATTCTAAAAATAAAAATCAAACTAAAATATTTTATAGAAAGTAACAATTATTTTACTCGCAGATTAAAGTAAACGTACACCTAATTGTTAATTTTTCATGGCGTGTACACCTACTCCTACTTTTCTCTGGTATTGGAAGTACTTGAGTGTTTGAAAAATAGTGTAGAACGGAATGGCACTAGTGGCATAAAATTCAGTGAATAAAATAATAAGTTTTGAAAATGTGCTGTGGATTATTGCGCACGTGCTGTAAGACACCCCGTGTTGACTAGAACAGCGTTTGGTTAAAAGAAAAATAAAGAAGAAAAATCTTTTTAAAAGTTGGTTTCTTTTCTTATTTGGACAGAAAGATAAAAAGTAAAGGAGGGAAATTTTCCAAAATATAAAAAATGTAAAATTGTATCCTAAAATCTTGTTTTCATTTTAAATTTTAATTTTCTTTTATCTCTGTTAGATATATATTTTATGAAAAATGCTAATGAGTTGTCCTTAGGACACTTGCTAAAGGGCTGTTCGGAGTGGTTGCGAATTTTCAGTTTTTGGTTTTTAAAAATTTTGAATCAAGTTTTTACAACTCAAAACCAAAAACTGAAAAACTACTTTTATGGTTTTCAAATATATGTTTTGAAAACCACAAAATCAAGCCTTTCAAAGTGTTGGTTTTGAGTTATAAAAACTTGATTTAAAATTTTTAAAATAAAAAACTGAAAATTCGCAACCACCCCGAACGGCCGCTTAAAAGTAAAAAAAAATTATTGGAGTATGTGATATGTAATGTCACATATACAATCAATAATGTGATTTTTAATAAAAACTTTTTCCTTATGATTCCTTAAACAAGTGCCCTAAGGGCACTAATTAGCAGGGACCCATATTTTATTTTCTTACCAATGAAAATTTTACATGTTTGAAAAAATATACTTAAAATAGTGTCCGAGTGAGGTTTTCTTTTTTTAATTTTTTGTTATTTTATATAAAATTTTAATAAAGGTATGTGATTAGTCTTTTTTTTATAAATTTGTTATCACATATTAATTTTAATTATGTATATTGTCCTTATGAATGTTTATTTATGTGACGTTAATATAAGAAATTATGTTCTAACTTTTCCTTAGTTATCTATGCTACAATATTTTTCTTTTTTTTCTTTTTAAATGGTGAGATAAACCCATTAGATCAGACTAGATGTGGGAGGTTTACATAAGATCTTAAATTCAAATCTTAGAGTTTGGAGTTACATGAAAAAAAAAACAAATTACTAATCTGTTTGGAGCAGAGAATTTTTTTTCGGTTCACATAAAATCAATTCTACTTTAATCTACGTGAAAGCAACACACTATAAATTATTATAGTTATAAGTAGTAGGTAGGTACAGACAAAAGACCTTAACACATAATAAATGTTTACATGGATAAAGTTAAAATAAATTATTTTCTACAACATATATTATATGTTTTTCCATTAACTACTATTATGAAGACCACAAACAACTCTATTAAAAATTGAATAAATTAAAAGCTAAAAATATACATTCATTGGACATACGAGTTAAAAGTTTATTTTATTTCTTGACCTTGAATAAAAAAAGTTTAAATAACTATATTAATGTTCACAAAAGTAATTCAAGCAGGAAGTAATTTGACCTCAGTACAGTTGAAAGACCTTAACTGTAAGGGAGGAAAAATCTCATTAGTTTGGGGAAGATCAATATTCACGTATCCAAAGAATATGGAACCATATCACAAAAATGAACATGTTCTTTTATTCTCTTCAACGTATAAAGTTAAAGAACTAAAATAAAGATTTGACAATAAAATACTAAGCTATCTATTAGGATCACCAACCAACATTTTGAAGATAGGTTGGATACCTAGTAAAAAGAGATGACCCTTAAAATTGGGATGAAATGGAATAAATTTGTCGTTCATTATTTTGAATATTTTAATGATAAAATGAAATAAAAAATTATGGGTTAAATATGTTTTTGGTCCCTAAACTTTCACCTAAATTTGAGTTTGGTCCCGAGCTAATCTTTTTTTTCATTGTTTTAGTCCCTAATGTTTTCAATCATTGAAATCAGTCTCTGCCGTCACCCCTATATTTAATAGAGTTGACGACATGAACTAATTTCAATGATTTGAAAACGTTAGGAACAAAAAACAATGAAAAACAAAGATTAGGGGCCAAACCCAGATTCAGGGTTTGGTCCCTAAACTTCACTCGAATTTTGTTTTTGATCCCTAATCTATATTTTTTGTTGTTTTTTGTCCCTAACATTTCAATTCATTGAAATTAGTCCTGTCATCCATCACTCTTATATTAACAGAATTGACGGCAGGGATTATTTCAATGATTTGAAAATGTTAGGGACCAAAAACAATGGAAAAAAATATTAGGGACAAAAACCAAATTCGAGTAAAAGTTTAAGGATTAAAAATATATTTAACCCAAAAATTATTCTATTTCACTCAATTTACTAGAGGAAAAAAAGTGGGTATGAAATGGAATATAAAATCCATTTTTATTGTATTCTATTCTGTTTTAAACAATCCAAACACGGGAATTTTTAATGATTTCGTTCCATTGCATTTCATCCGTTTTCATCAAATCAAATCTATTTTAAATTTTTTAGTATTAATTGATAGTGTAAAAAATTTACTATATAAAATTATCAATATCCCTTTCCACCTAATAACTTAAACTTTAAAATAATTGACTTTAGGGTTAAGAGTTCGATACTTATCTTCATTATTCTAATAAAAAAACTTAATTTTCATTACTCTAATAAAAAATTAATTTTAATATAAGATAGATGGATCTATACCGTGTTTATCTTTCAAGTCTAAAGGGCTATTACGTAATGTGTGTGTCATAAATATATTATATAAAGTCATTATTGTGTCATTCATCCAATACCTTAAATTTTTAAGATAATTGTTTCATAAGGGTGATGAGATAAAATACCTTAAATTGTTATGATAATTGTTTCATAAGGGTGATGAGATGAGATAAGTTAATATCTAAGTCCTAGTAACTTCTATTTAAGTTAGGAGTGTCTACAGCAAGAAAGATTTCTGAAATACACCATGAATATCAATAGAGCCAATTATAATATTAATTAAAAGTTAGAATAAATTGATATTGTTTGTAATTTGTATTGTTTGTTCATTAAGATTTTTTTTTTCCTTTTAAAGTTTATGAAGATACTTAACTAGGTGATGCAAAATTCCACTGATAGCAAGCGCATTGTGCGGTCTAGCAGGCTGACACTTCAAGAGTTCAGATACATTATTTATTGAACATAGTGACCACATGATTTGTTATGCCCTTTATAAAAAGGTTGCAGCTGTTATGCTGCTTGTTCATTGTGTCTGTGTGGGTGGTGGATATATGGTTTCCTTGTGTGATTTTTATAAAAATTCAAAGTATTTAATGTAAACCCAATTTATTTTTCTTATGTGATTTTATTTTTACAGTATAGAAGTGTTTCTCTCCTTTCTCTCATTATAACTACTAGTCCGGTGCCGTGCGATGCACGGTAGACACTTGTAATAGGAATGTTAGGCGGATAAGTTTTAAGTTAAATGTTTTAATTAATTTTATATATAATTTGGTTTGAATGTGTATATAATTGTTATGAATATATGTATGAGACAGAAATTTTACATGGTAAAAGAGTTAATTTGAAAAGGGATTAAAAAACATATATTGGATGAAGTATCTTACTTATGAAGATAAAGTCTGTTTATTGAAGATATAAAGGTGAATGTAATCCTTATAAAGAGAAGTTAAAGTTAAAATAAGGGTAGAAGTTAATATAAAGTACGTGAATGTAAAAAAAAAAGAGAAAGTTACTTACCAAAATTTAATTTTTGAAAGACTTTTTTTTTTAAAAATCATATTTGATGTAGTATTCGTTGAATTTCCCTCTTCATTACAGATAAGAATTTAAGTCAATTTTAAGTCCATTACGTAATGTTACTCTTGGGAGTGCAACACACAACTGGTCATGAGAAAAATTTGATCTTAAAATAGGTTGATCTTGAAAGAAACTTGGTTACTTCATATTTTCCAATAACACAGGATCACTTGAATCATTTAGCAAAAAACCTTATGGAATTTCAATATGGATCTTGTCATTAACTTCTTGCTCGTTCCTTCCATTATCAATGCTCAACACCCAGTCACAAAAATGTTTTCAATTCTTTTGCATGGAATTTTGAACCGCAATTCTCATGTTTTTTTTTTCAATGTTAACACCCTGCAAATAATTTCGAAGATGTGGAAAGTCCATGGGCAGCACGAACTATATCCCGTATTGTCCTTTTAGGGTACGTTTGCGAGTTATTGAAAGCCCTTCCTCCCTTTGTGGTTGGGAATTAGAGTATTTTACAAAGTCTTTCCCCTCCCTAATCCCCCTCTAACTTTTTATTTTCCCTCTCTTCTAAACTCACAAACAGAGCCTTAGAAATCACAGGTTGGATATGCTTAATATCACCATAAAAAATATAGTTTTTTTCTCCAAAATGAAGGTCGACACTATTTGTGGAAGTGAATAAGTCAAATCAACAACTTAAAAACAATATTGCTTTATGAGTCATTGTAACCTCATCACATATAATAAGTTTGGTTTTTTACTATTAATTTAAAGGAGATTCTTATTTTATATTGTCAGTGGAGTTCTCCTCAACATTTATCGGGGTATCAATCTGGAATGTGTCGTCCTTCCCTCAGGAATTAACAAAGTTGTTATTCCACTTGATGCAACAGGTAGCACAATTTACTTTTTAATCTTAAGCCTGTTGAAATTTAAAAATATCAATAGGAATTGTTGAAATTATGTTTTGAGAATAATAAAATTGTTTTGTAGATCTTTATAAAAGTGATTTTTCCTCCCATCCTTATAGATTATAGATTAAGAGAAGATCATAAAAAGAAGAAAAATAGAAACTAAAGATGTGTATCCATATATGAAGAGTAAATATGCTTCCGGAAACAAAAAGTTAAACTAAGAAGAATAATGAATAAAGGCCAAGTTAACCTAAGACTTTATAGTTTCTAGAATTTAATTACTATAACATGTTATAAACTTTTTTTAATATTGAGATTGTTAAAATGAACTTTAATATTAATATTTGATATTTTAAATGATATAAGAACATGTTTCCCTTCAGAATATGTTTTTTATTGGTATTTAAATGCAATAATTGAAAATTTTAAAAGAAACGGGGGACTGTGTAACCACACACACACACGTATAAAAGGTGATAACATACATGAGTATTTAGTTTCGTAACTCCTAATATAACTTTAATTTTTTTTGTACAGTACAATTATATTAATGTGTACGCTAATAATAAATGGCAAACTTAATGATTGTAAAAATATAACGTAAATAATAAAATATGATTTATTGATTGAGTGATATAAATTAGTGTATCAAAGTTTGATAATTCAATTTTTTATGGACAATACTCAATCAACATTTTTTACAACATAATTATAAAATATTTTTTAAAATTATTTAATTCATGTATTAAATTTCATATTATTCTTTTATTTTTCTTATAATATTTTTTAAAATATGTAATTATTAAAATTATATTTAATATTAATATTTAATATTTTTTGTGTAAACCATAGGTATCCCCTATTACCAGGGGCAATCCTATTCGGAGCTTGTCATAGTTAAGGCTCTTCACCCCTCCCGAAGAATGTGTTTTGTGGTGATCGAACCCGGAAACTCTTCCCACAATCTCAATCTGCGTTACCAACTATAATTAAATAATTACTATAATTGTTATAATAAAGTTGTACCTTTTATAAATTAATTTATTATATTTAAATTTTCATATTATATTTTATTTATGTTATAAAGTTTTTATTTTCAAATTGCTAAAAATAGGCTTCAATATAGATATTTGATGCAATAACGTAACTATAGTTAAATAATTAATATGAACATAATTATAAAATGATTTTATTTTGTTTAAATTCCGTATTATATTTTTATTTATCTCTTAATTTTTTTAATATTAAAATGGTTAAAAATGGTCTTGTTATTTATAATTAATATAACAAAATAACTATTGTATAATTATAACTATTGTTATATAATTATAAAATATTTTTTAATTATTTTTAGTATGTTTAAATTTTATATTATATTTTATTTTTTTAAATTAAGTTTTACATTTTTTAAACTTAAGTTTACCATTTTTTAAATTATTTTTTTATGTTTTAAATTTCATATTATATTTTATTTATATTTTTAATAAATTTTTACATGTGTTCTAATTATTATTATTATAATAGTGATATTCATATGAATATAATGATTATAATTAATTGTGGTGATTGATAATATTCATGATTTATAATGTAAAAAGACACTTTCTATTTTTAGAAGTTTTGCTTAAAGGAATTTACTATTGTGCCCTCATTTTAGATTTCCTAAGCTACTTCACTACCTTACTTTTATATATATAAAGATAAAGATAAAGATAGCTTCCCACTCTGAATTAATCAATTTTACTCAAATTGAAGGCTGAAAACTATCTATTATTTGCATTACAAAAGCTATCAAATTCTGCATCAACACATCCATAATCTCAATTTTGATAGAGACCATTTAGGGCCATCCCTTTTGGCACTCTTCCAGTTATTGTAACAAGGACAAACTTCTTTGTGGCCCTAAGTCCTACACCTAAGCTTCAAGAGGCAATTCTGACAGAAGACATGCATAGTTCTTGTAAGCATTTTCTGAGCATCTGTAAGTGCAAGCACCTGGACACTCTACACATATTTTATCAATTAGACAGAAACTAACCCTCATCAGTTAGTCCACAAACATGTGTTTAAGATATGTTAAACAAATTTTAAAAAATGAGTATTTATTAATTAAATTAGAGTTTAGCTGTTTAGATAAGAATAAAAAAACATTAAGTGCAGAGATATCCTCTGTTTCTTTCCTAGAGGGATTTTGCTTATTAACTAAAAATAGCTAGAAGATGAAAAAGTTGCAATCATTCACGGAAGACTTGTTAGTCTCAAATTATTTAGAGAAGTGGTTGACTTTTTTTGTGGTACAAGTCTTCAAATTAGTTAGTGGTGAAACTGAAAGGGTCTCATTGACTACACATATAAATTAAGTTCTGGCTGGTATATATAAACTTAAGGATATGATATATGATGTAGCACACACAAGGAAGAAAATTGAATTTGGATTTTGTTGTGTTTGATTGAGTTTTTTTTTAAATTTTTAAAAATTATTTTACAAAATAATTTTTAAAATTCGCACTTTACAAATGAAATGATTTATTCACAGTATTTCCATCATAAAAACAGAAAAATTAAAAAAAGTTTTTAAAACATCTCATAATAGTTTCAGAATTTTAATTTTTTAAAAGAGAAAAAAGTTACATATTTTTTAAATTTTTTTATAAAGTCTCTCTCTGAAACAGATTTGATTTTTTATTTTTAAAAATAGAAAACAGTTTTTTAAAATGATAAACAAACAGACCTTTTTTCCCTTTATTTTACTTTGTCTTAAATATAAAGGAAGATAGTAACATAGCTGGCCATATGGCTTTCTTTGGTGTGCCTGCAATAACCCACAAAACCAGAAATATGAAGTTAGATATATATATCTTGTTCTTTTGGAAAAAGAAGTGGATAGTGCCAGAGTTTTCTTCCCACTTAGTTGACAATCTGATTGTGTATTATCTTGAAGTTTAATAAAGAAGAAAAAACAAAAAAAGAATTGGAAAAGCAAAGTTTCACATGCATAATGCATACAATGAGTCCTCTCATATGCACCCCTCTTTTCCTTATAAAATCATAAAATTGCTCTTCTTTTTTGTTATTTCAAAAGTTATAGGTTTTACTATGGGGAAAACTATTTTAACCTTTAGCCTAAACTACCTCCTTTTTGAACAAATTTCTGTACTCCACGAGCACCCATTTCTAAGTACTCCATTACCTAATTTAACAATTTTTTTAATTTTTTTTAAAAAATTAAAATTAGAGATGTATAACTAATCACGTCAAATATTTGATTTTAAATTAAGGGATTACCTGCTCTATAGCACAGTAGATTTGTTGCTCCTTTTCAGAAAAAAGAAGAATTCAAACGGGTATCAGAATATTAGATAATGATTCCAAAAGCGTGAAATATGTCACAATTTTTAAGTGACTTCTTTGTCGATTGTGATCGTTTCTAGATTAATTACAATGAATGGCCAGTGCCAAATGAAAGGTATAATGTTTTCATAGGTTCCATGTGCTTTTAATATTCTTTTTTTAGGCGATTTATACGTCTGTTACATTGTTTTTCTTAACCACATATATCCTTTATAGGAAACAATATTTCTTGAGTTGAGAAAATCCACATCACGGTGGAGCTAGTTCTTCTCAAGGGAGATTTTGTCCATCCACACTCAAACCCGAACTCTTGCTTAAAGGAAGTCAATAGAGATGGCAACTGGCTCAGGCCCTATGGGTACCCGCAAAAATGACTTGCAATGGGCAGGGTAAAAACCCGCAAAACGGGCATGGGCGCGGGTACTGGCAATAACCCGTATTTTCTAACAGAGACGGGCGCGGGTACGGGCACTATGATGCTCAGCCTGTCCCATACCCGCACTTATATATATTAAGTTATTTAATAAATAATACCATATATAATTATATATAGTAATTTTATTAAAATCTCTAATATATTTATACATATATTTAAAATTGATATATATATATAATATTACAAATTAAAAATATATTTTTAAAACTACCTATTTGTGTTTTTTACTTTATAATATGACTAATTAGTGTTAATAATAATTTTTTGCACATTATGGAGAATGCTAACACATGATATCCAAGTTTATAAAACAGTGTGATGTGAAGTATATTGTAATATTTAATTAAAATTTGAACATTAATCATGTGTTGTGTTTTAGAATATTAACGTATTGTGTTTCGATTCAATTTAATTAAATTGTTATGTCATTGATATTTAATAAATATGTTTAGATGATTTTGGAGTAATTTTTGAATTGAGTTATAATTTTCTTTAGTTAATATTTTTTAATGAGTTATTAATTTTTCACTTAACTAAATTGCGGGTAACGGGCGCGAGTATGAGCATATAGGTACCCAGCGGGTACGGGGACAAATATTAAAGTTGTTGCCCATGCAGGTATGAGCGCGGGTACGGGCTTTTTTTAAAAGTGCGAATATGGGGACAAACAATATGATACCCTGTCCAAAGAACACCCATTGTCATCCCTAGAAATCAAACATATATCATTTGGATCAACCTGTGGATATCTGTTACATCGTTTCAGTTATACATTATGTTCTCACTTTATATAAAAGACCTTACTATTTCATTGGAACCAAACAGTTTTTCTCTTCATTAGGTTTGAAATCTAATGCCAACTAATTGTTTATGCTTATGTAAGTTTGGAAGTGAGGTCCATACATCTACAACAAACAAATGACATAGTTGATTAGCCTATTAAGGAAAAACAATAAAAAATGAAAAAGAAAACTAATGAAAAAAGGTTACACTTCATCAAAAACCCCTTTTTAAATGTTAAGGAGATGAAAGTAAAGAATGTGAGCTTTGTTTCATGGCTTCAAAAGATGTAACCCACCACTCCTCCCCCAACATAAAAATCAATGTTTTTATTCCAACTGAAAGGAACGTATCTGGGAATGTGAAGAAATTGAAAGATATAAAAACAAAGTGAGATAACTCAAATAAGATATTCCCTTCGGTTCTATTTATAAGACAATTAATTCAGACAAAAAAGACACATATTAAGAAAAGTAATCAATGCATTGATTTTTAAAAAATTACTCTATAAGATTACAAGTTTATTCTTATTTAAAATTAAACTCCACTACCATGTTAATTATATTACTTTAAAATCTTTAATGGTCAACAATGATAAATATAAGAAAAAACAGTAAATGTTTTTAAATTTGTGTACTTTGTCTTATAAATAGGAACATGGAAAAGTTTCAAACGTTGTCTTGTAAAAGACTTGAGGAAGTATATTTTACTGTCAACCTCCTCATATTAATTTTGAGTACTCATTTTTAAATGTGAGGAGTTTAACATGACATTTTTTTTATATCAAGCATCTCACCTTTTATTATTTTTATATAATTTCCCCTACAAATACTAGTTTCTAAATTTAATCAATTATAACTTTTAGATTATCAATATTAACATTAGTATAAATTTGGAGTTTGTTAATTTAAATTGACAAATCATATTATATATATATATAAAAGATGACATGTCTTCATTTATACAATTTTTTTTCAATTTTCTTCAATGTTTAAAAAATCACATTTTTTAAATTACTTATATATCCCATAATTTAAACTATTTTATTTCAAATAATATTTTAATAATTTTTTTATTTAAACCACTTATATCCTCCACGTGAGGCAACTCAACCTGGTCGAACCGAGAACATCCACATCATGGTGGGGCTATCTCCTAACGAGGATTTTTTTATCCACAAGACTCGAACCTGAAACCTTGTTTAAGAGAAATCAAACATGTACCACAACCCTCGTTGGTTTTTATTTTTAAATTTACTATATAAATATTTACTAGTATATGATAAATTAAAAGTCCTATTAACTAATTATAAAAGAATAATAAAAGAGAAAGCGAGTAGAATTATTATAAGCTAAAAACCCATAATGTTAAGTTATATATGCTTACGCTTGTGATGTGTAATATTAAAATCAAGATGACAACAAAGAAGGTCAAATGCACATGGGTATATTATATGTACTTATATACATAACTTAACTCTCACTAATATACTTTTATATTGACTCTCGCTATAATAATTTTGAGATCTTATTTTAAAAAATAAAACACTTATTCTCTTTACCCTTCATTTTTTTATGTTTTTTTACTATTTTTCTTGAAGAGTGTCTTTACACACACATTGTAAATATTTTTTTTTAAAAAAAATCCTCAAATCTTTCTCAATCAATTAAAAAATGATATATTATGAAATTTAAACATGTACAATTCTAATATTTAACCCCTTTTTATATCGAATCTTGTTTAATTTTTTGGTAACAATGATGAATTAAAAGAACAAAAAAAAAAAAAACAAAAACAAAACTTAAGCAACAGATCTAATCCTAGGATAGGAATGCCCTTTAGCATCAGCTTCAACTAGAGGCATAAATTCCTCTCCCTATCAAAACAACTACAGATTGGCACCTTGACAGAGCTCCTTTCTTTTTGCAATTGCATCAGCACACATATTGCCCTCTCTTGGAATATGATCAATAGATATAGACCAATCCAAGGATAACAGTTTCTGAATACCATAAATGAGGCCATCCCCCCGGACCGCCCGGATCCCACGAGTGAATAGATCAAACTTATGAAACCTTGGACAATATCCTCTAATTAACTTCAATGCTAACATAGAATCTGCCCAGCAGGCCACAGATTTAAAACCAAAATCCCAAACCAATTGAAGGGAAGAACAAATAACTTGGAGTTCAGCCTGCAAATGCAGGAGTTAACTAGAGAGCCATAAAAACCTATTATCCAAGATCCATTACAATCTCTGATCAATCCACCAAAACCAGTCAGACCTTGATCATAAAAAAGCTTCAATCTACATTAACAGCTACTGTCTCTGGAATTGGCCATCTGACATGAATAATTCCAGGTTGAACCCATCCTTGCTTGAAATAAATACTGAATTGAAGAGAAGGTGTAAACTGACAGTCTTGCAATACAGCTAAGAAAGGGGAACTGAAGAACCTGTAAAGATTTTCTGATTTCTTGCCAACCAGATTGTCCAGGCAGCAACTAAAAACAAGTTACCGTAATTTTTGCAAGCCCACAACAGCTAGTCATAGGGATTATCTATGGACATAAAATGACTAGTGTTGACAAATCCAAGCCTTTCCCATAATTTGAAAGTTGCAGGGCAATCTCTCAGGAAATGTAACACATCTTCAATATGATCTTGACAATTCAAACAAAGGGAGGAGGTTGTGATATGTCTTGCAGTTAACAATTGCTTTGTTGGAAGTCTATTAGATGCAGCAAGCCAGATAAATTTTTTTACAGATTCACTGCAATCTAATCTACAAATCCAACTCTAATTGTTTCCATCAATATTATCATGATGACTTAAAAGCCACTTGTATCCATCTCTAGCAGAATAGGCACCATCACTTGCATTTCCCAAACTATGACATCAGGAAGTCCTTCAGAAAGGTATGGTTTTATTTGATGAATCCTCTGACACAAAGCTTCAGGTGATAGTCCAAAGCATACCTAAATTCCAGCAATTGCCATCCCATACATCACGGACTTTATGCTAAGTGTCATGAGAGTTAACAAATTGAACTTCATCACATAAAGCCGTAGGAAGCCATTTGTCAAAAAAGTGTTAAGGCCACGGGAAACACTAGAAGGGGGGTTGAATAGTGTTTTGTTAATATTTACAGATTTTGGAAAACCTTTCGAAACAAGCAAAACATATTTGAAAATATTTGATCAACCTTCCGAAACTGGAGTGTTCAGCAACCTGCTGATGCAACTCGGAAGGTTGAATTAAAACCTTTTAAAATAATTTTCCCTTTAAAGAAAAGGTTGTTTTCTATTCAGATTAATAAAACGACTTTTCTTTAACCCTCCTTTGTTAGTTTAAATAGATATCAGTGAAAACTAAAGAGGTAAAGGAAGAGAGAACTTAACACAAAGATTTATACTAGTTCACCCACTAACCTAGTGAGCTACATCCAGTCCCAGGGAAACCACCACTGGATTTTCCAATAATCCGTAAGATTACAACCGAGTATTCTTTGTTTTCAACTGCCTCTCCAGCAATTCAATATATTTTTTGCACACCTGGCCTCTCCAAGCTTAACGAGTATTCTTTGCACACCTGGCCTCTCCAGGCCCAACGAGTATTCTTTGTTTTCAACTGCCTCCTCTCCAGGCAACACGTGCAATATTCTTTTACAGACAAGCCTCTCTAGGCTCAACGAGTATTCTTTTACAGTCAAGCCTCTCCATGCTCAACGAGTATTCTTTATTCCACCAAGCCTCTCCAGGCAATTCAATGACACATAAAGTGTTTACAACATAAAGTTCAGGTTAAGTTTCTAAGAAACTTAAGCTTTGGATATTCTTGTACAGAGAGATTATTGAGTACTACTCAGGATATAAGGAAAGTAGATTCTAAGTACAAGGAAGGTTACAACAACAGAGTGTTTAGGCTTGGTAGTATTTTTCTTCTAAGTAGCTAAACCACTCTTTCTCTGACAGGAAGGCTTCTCTCATATCTTCCATGCTCTCTTCTCTTTCTTTTCTGGAGCTATTCACCTTTTTGTGAGATTGTTCTTCATTACTTGCTCTCTTCACTCTTGTTGGTCAACAGCTATATAGATCTTCTTTTTAGTATGGTCGACCCCTTCAAAGTCTTTAAGATTAGCTATTTATAGAGCCCATAATTGTACTGTTGATGTTATCTTGATACCATTGCGAGATGGCCTATAGATTTTGATAGCTTGTAGAGCGGGTGCAGCAGAGAGTAGGTAACAGAAGCACAGTCTTTACTTTTTCTGCACAAGTGTACTTTACAGCTGGCATACAAGTTTTTTTTCATGTACTATGTTTCAGTAAGCGCAGAAAGAACTTTGTAGATTTCCTTGTTGTATAAACTTTGCAGAAGACGTTTAGAGACCTTTCAATCCTTTGCGCATAAAGTCTTTAGTCTTTAACGGATAGCTTCTTGTATGACCTCAGTAAGACTTCTCAGCTTAGAGATTCGAACATGTCATCAGAAGGTTGAGAGAGTCTTTCACCAACTTCAAGCATTTCAGAGAGTTCATCATTATGGTGATCTTGAATTGCCACGTCCTCATGATAGTTCGGAGACAATGTGTTCAACAGGTTTGGTTTTAATATGCACATACTTCCGCAGGTTGAGAGCTTTCTGATAATTGTATAACTTCCACGTGTTGCTCTTAGATCAGCAGGTTCAAAGTATGCTTCTATCATATGATTGCTTCGAGCTTGCTTTATCTAGTTCAGTGTAAGCTATTTTAGATGCTTGGCATATTATTCCCTGCAACACATAGAGTAAATTCCTTTTGAAGAATCCGTTCTTAATCAGATAATGTAATCAGCAAATTTGATAATCATTAAAACTAAGAGTAAGGAGTCTTGAGTCAAATTGATACTTAATTTATATTGAGACTCAACAAAAAGAAATGGAAGAACCTTCACCAATTCCTTGCAGTATTAAAACATCTTTCAGCCTTGCAACAGCCTTTTGAATAGATCTCTAAATAAAGAAGCACCCCCTTGGAATTCTTAAAAAGGTTCTCAGCATCATACTATAACAGTGAGAACTTTAACCCACAATTTAGAAATCATCATCATTCTAGACAATACTCCAAGCAAGTTTCCAAGAAGTGATATATTTTGCAGTCTAGCTATTTCACCCCCAGACACCTGACTTCTTAGAATGAGCAATTCTATCCCAATTGCATTAAAATGTCAATCAGTAAGGACTATTTCCTTTCCAAAGGAATTTCTAGAAATTCTATCCAATTCCTTACAAGTGGCTTTCTGGTAGCCATTGAATAGAGGTAGGTAGGAATAGAGTTTAAAACAAAATTTACTAATGTCAACCTCCCAGCCTTATTCAGCAGTTTTCCTTTCCAAGAGGCTAGTCTATGATTCATTTTATCCAAGATATGATTGAAATCAGTTTTGGAAGGCCTAGAATGGAAGACCTTAAAGCCTAAAACTTGCAGAAATAATGAACAATATTTGCAAGCAATCTGACTTGATCAGACTTAGCTTTCGCAAACAAAAGGACATCATCTACAAAGAAAAGATGAGAAACACCAGGACAATTGGGAGAAATTTTCACAGGAGTCAAATCATGGTTTAAAAAACAAAATTATTTAGAAGAGCACTTAATTTTTTCATAACATAGAATAAACAAGTATGGAGACAAAGGATCTTCTTGTCTTAATCCCCTCAAAGGAGAGAAAGCATACAAGAGTCGCCCTTGTGTGTGGTTGAAATATTCACTAGGAGTAACTTTTTTTTTTAATATTTGTTATATTTAATAAATTTTGTAAATCTGAAATTTTATCAATATAACTGTTAATTGGAATTTTTCTTTCAAATAAATATGAAATATATAAAGAATAAAAAGATTTTAAAATTATTTAAAGTAGATGGCCTTATTATATTCAGTGAAACAATCTTGACAAAACAAATATTGACCATTCATATATAGTTTATTTATCAAGATTAGTTGTTCTCATGAATATTAATGTTCCACTATATCAATAATTCCTGTAAACGTCCTATTTACTTAATTCGAAAATAATGCATACCATTTCTAAATTCGTGAAATTATTCGCGCATTACTGATACCAACATACAATGCAATACAAAGCTTAGGTAATCCAACTTTTACTTAAGCGGAAGATTGAATAATCATAACAATATATAGTGGTTGCCTATAAAGATCAGATACAATATCGAATAATAGGCATAATGGGATATAATCATTATACGTCCTATAGACTCCTTCAATTATTCAACTCGTTTTAATTCCCCATATATTGATGAGTGTGAATAATTAATGAAGTTTTACCCACATGTTCAACTACACCAGTTGAAAGTGGCTTTTGGAGTCTTCCACCACATGACAATTAATGTCTCTAAAAATAGTGACTTTTACATAGGGGTATATTTGGAATGCTATAATTTTATTAAGACCAATACATTAACCAATTTTTATTAACGGACGGAGGGAGTATTAAATACCAATGTCACATTAACCCGTCACTTTTAAGTATTAATCCTTGATTAAATTTCACTAGTTCTCATATTAATTGAGCACCTTCTTTGGTTTAACCACATGTATCCTTCACGGGAGGTAATCCTTTTTTTAGCTGGGAACATCCACATCATGGTGGGGCTAGCTCTCCCAGCGGGGATATTTTTCATTCACAAAACTCGAACCCGAGACCACACTTAAAGGGAAACAAACATGTGCCACTTGAACCAACCTCGTTGGTTTAATTGAGCACCTTCTATTGAATTTAATTACCGTTGAAAACTAGGTCATAGCTAGATTTTCAAGGTTTGATTAATTGAACATAATGAACATATGAAAAATATTAATTCTCCGTATAATTAAAATATGGGAATTAGAGAGGTTTTTAGTCATTAAGAATAAATATAAGAAATAAGAAATATTAAAATGAAACTTTAAAAACGATTTTATAAATATAATAATGTGAGGGAGTAGTAACATGATTTTATATACCTAGCATAAAAATAAAGCGAAAGAGAGTGAGGGTGTATTTGGCAAAACCTAGCTGATAAGCTAGCTGGCAGTTGATAAGCTAGCTGCTAGCTGATAAGCTCCTAGCTTATAAGCTCCGAGCTGATAAGCTAGCTTATTGAAATAGAAGTGTTTGGTAGAACTAGCTGATAAGCTAGTCGGTAAACGTAAAATGACATAAAATGATATAACTAGATAAGTTTTATCATATAAATTCTATTTGTGTTTTTTAGATAAAATGTATTATTATGCAATTATATTTTAGATTTTTAAAAATAATTAAATTTTATTAATTTTTTTAGTGATAAAATTTAATTAAAAAATTAAATAAATAGTAAATTGATAAATAAAGTATAATATAAAAATTTCATAAAATAGTGAAAAGAAAATAATAATTTTACTTACTTTGTCCTTTTTTCACTTCCGTTCATTCTCTCCGTCCTCCTCGGTTCCCCCGCCTTGCCCTGTTTTTTGTCCTTCCCCTTCCCCTCGCCGCTAATCCTCGGTCCCCCGAAATTAATCCTAAGGTAAATGTATTCAAATAAAACGGATGTGACGAAGAATTAAAATAAGATACAGCTACAAGGTATAAGCTAGGTGAAGTAGCTTGTAACTTATAAGTTAAAAGCTCCTAAAATAAGCTACTTTGAGGTACCTTACCAAACACTTTTGTATTGGTTAAACTAGCTTATAAACTAATCAAATAAACTAATAATTAGCTTATTGGCCTTGCCAAGCAGAATTGGAGAGGTAATCAGAGTATAGTAAAGCATAAGAAATGTTTGACTTTTGAGAGTTAGATTGCGATCTTAGGTTCAGTGTATGGAGGCTGTACTGGAGTTAGTTTGACAGTTTAACAGTTTGGAGTTACGAGTATATTAATTGAATGGAACCGATCCTTATACTATTGCTATTCACACCAACCGACACACTTTATGGCATATAACACCGTCTTGTCTACTCTAGGTTCCCCAATCCAACATTTCATTTCATTTAATTTTAACGCACTTATATTTAATTACTACTAGTTAGTAGTCTCAATTTAATTTGATCAATCAAAGAAAGAGTAGTTTGATCAATTTAATTTAACGCACTTATATTTAATTACTACCCTCCATTTCATTTTGAGAGTCGTTTAAGGTTTCTTCTACACACAAATTAAGAAGAATAATAAATGACTTAAAAGACATAGTAATCTTACTAAATTACCCTTCTTAATTTACTACACACTTTTCTCATTTTATCTAACTACATTAATGAGTAGTGTAGTGCACAAATTTTTTAAGTTTCTTTCCCATAAAAGTGGGAGGGTAAAAATGGAAAACTATCATTAATACTCACATAGAAACTATAGAACGACTCATATTAATAAAAAAAAATTATTTTCCTAAAACGACTATCAAAATTGAAATGGAGGGAGTAGTAGCATAGGAAGAAATTCTTGATCATAGATAGTTTGTTATATATGCATGTCTGTCATGATCATCCCATTCTTACAACGAATTTTTGAGTGTGTTTGGGCAAGTCCAATAAGCTAGCTACTAGCTTATTTGACTAGTTTATAAGCTAGTTTGACCAACACAAAGTGTTGGTAAGGTACCTCAAAGTAGCTTTTTAGGAGCTTCTAGCTTATAAGCTACAAGCTACTTCACCTAGCTTCTAGCTTGTAACTTCTAGCTTATTTAATTTCTTCTTCCATCACTACCCCTTATATTTTAATACATTTCCTTTATTATTATTAATTTCTTTTACCTATTATTACATATATAATAAGTAATTTAAAAAATTATGAATTAATTAAATTATTATTTTCTTTTCACTATTTTATGAATTTTTTTATATTATACTATTTATTTTATTAATTTCATTATTTATTTTAATTTTTAATTAAATATTTTATTACTAAAAAGTTTATAAGAATTTAATTATTTTTTTAAAAAAATATAAAATTATAATTGCATAATATATATTAGTTTTTCTAAAAAAAACACAAATAGAATTCATATAATAAAATTTACGTAGTTATGCCCTTTAATGTCATTTTACGTTTAGCTAACTACCTTATCAGCTAGTTTTACCAAACACTTCTAATTCAATAAGCTAGCTTATCAGCTCGGAGCTTATAAGCTAGGAGCTTATCAGCTAACACTAATTTATCAGCTAGAAGCTAGCTTATCAGCTACCGGTTAGCTTATTAGCTAGTTTTGCCAAACACACTCTTTATCTTTGTGAGACATTATGTTCTTAAATAATCCGTTTCTAGTGGAGAAGCCTGAAAATTAGTGGGGCATATTATTCATTGGAATGATAGTTTGAATTAATAGACGATGCCCAAATTTCAACAAGTGGCACGGGGTTTAAGGATTCACCAAATGAATACTACTCCCTCCATTCTTATTTTTATTTA
Source organism: Sesbania bispinosa (assembly GCA_026901365.1). Classification (NCBI taxonomy): domain Eukaryota; kingdom Viridiplantae; phylum Streptophyta; class Magnoliopsida; order Fabales; family Fabaceae; genus Sesbania; species Sesbania bispinosa. Next base: position 248,349 of record QLOH01000824.1, read on the forward strand.
TAATATAACATTTGAAAATTTTTTCATGGGTTTATTTAGAAGACAAAGTACATAAATTTAAAGAGTAAACTAGCAAATTAGTCCCTGACTTTTTAGGGTCATGCAGTTTAGTCCTTAAGAAATAAAAAACCTCAATATAGTCTCTGACTTCTTATTTTTCTTTCACTATAGTCCAATTGTGTGTTCCCAGTTATTTTTTATGATATGTCACATTTCGTGACACTGCATCATACTATTTGCCATCGGGGCACAAAAATAACGTCATTGGAGTTGGGATTTTCCAATGAAAAAGGGGGAGAAGAGAGAAAAAGGGAAAATAGGGGAGCACACAACGGTTGGAGTTGAAGCCTTTCAAGCTATAAATTTGACAAAACCACATCATTTTTGTGTCATAGTAGACACTATAGTGACAAATAGTGAGACAGAGTGTCACTAAAACGTGACACGTTGTAAAAAAAATTAACGGAAAACACAAAGTTGGACTATAGTGAAAGAAAATACAAGAAGTCGGGGACTATATTGGGGTTTTCTATTTCTTAGGGACTAAACTGCATGACCCTAATAAAGTCAGGGACCAATTTGCTAGTTTCCTCTAAATTTAAAAGCATTTATTGTCTTTTCTTATATTTGCCATTGTTGACCATTAAAGGTTCGAAGGTGACACAATTAACATTGTAATAGAGTTTAATTTTAAATTGTGGTAAACTTGTAATCTTGTAGTAATTTCTTAAAAATCAATGAATTATTAATTTTTAATATGTGTATTTTTGTCCGAATTGTTTTATAAATAGGATAGGATGATGGAGAACATTGCTAGCCAGCCAATTAAGCTTTGAGAATTTTAATTAAACTTCAAGCTTAGTGGATAGAAGTGCTAAAAGACATTTATTTAATTTCCAAAACGAAAGCTTCCTCCGAGCAAAAAGGAAAAGAGATGTATCTTGGATTTGGAATCTTTAGTCTATTACAATGAAATATTTTGCATCAATCCAAACATTAGTTTCTAATGCATGATGATATTAAATTAACGCATATTATATTTTAAACATACATAAATATGCATTGTTTTGTAACATTAATTAATAATAATTAATAAGTATAACATTTCATATATTATTAATTAAATTTAATAAATGATTGGTAACACATTATTAGATTAAAAAATGTGCATTTTTTTTACGCTGATAAAGCATATCCATTAATTTTTAAAATTTTAAAATGATAAAAAATGAATTTGAAGGATTCAAATATAAAGGGAGTGTTTAAAACAATTTATTTTGAGAGTAAAACTAGCAAATCCGTCCCTGACTTTTTTTATAGGACCATGCAGTTTAGTCCCTGAGAAATATAAAACCCTAATATAGTCCCTAACTTCTTGCTTTTTTAGTCACTATAGTCCAACTATGTGTTTTCCGTTAATTTTTTTATGACGTATCACATTTTGTGACACTATATCACACTATTTGCTATCGGGGGACAAAAATAATGTCATTGGGGTTGAGACCTTCTAATGAAGAAGGGGGAGAAGAGAGAAAAATGAGTATGGAGCACACTATCGTTGGAGTTAAAGGATTTCAAGCTATAAATTTGATAAAATCACATAATTTTTGTGCCACAGTGGACACTTTAGTGACAAACAATGTGACAGAGTGTCATTAAACGTGACACTTCGTAAAAAAAGTTAACGGTAAACATAATGTTGATTTATAGTGACAAAAAAAGCAAGAAGTCAGGGACTATATTGAAGTTTTATATTTCTTATGGACTAAACTGCATGACCGGAAAAAAGTCGGGGACAAGTTTGCTAGTTTACACATTTATTGAGCTTATCTTATGACATACTACTTTGGACTCAAATATAAGCAAAAAAAATCACGCTAATTAAGAATATTAGTTAACTACATTAAATTTTTTAATGTCATCTAAAAATGAATTGTATTCTCTAAATTGTCCTTCATAGAAGACTTCAATTTGATTGAAACTTGTTCCAAGTGGAAATACTCTCTCTATATGGCTCATTAAATAGGTCATTGGAAAAATAAAATATGAATTTAAATAAAGGGTATTTTGGTACGAGGTCATTAAATATGGTAAAAATTAGTTGAGATTTGCTTATATTTTGGACTACCATATATGGATTTTGTTACTTATATTTAGGGGTGAGAATAGGTCAGCCGGCCTGTCAGGGGCCTGCGGCCTGACCTGTTTATGGCCTAGACTGGTCTGGCTAGTTTAGTAAAAGGTCAGGCTAAGGCTTGTTAAAAGGCCTGTTTAGTTAAATAGGTCAGGCTTCAGGCCTATGAAAAAATCCTATTAGGCTTAACAGGCTGACCTGTTTAATATAATAATATAAAATATATTAAATTATTTATATAAATAACTATAAATATATTTAAATATTATAATATAGTAAAAAATTAGAATATATTAAATTAATTATATAAAAAACATGCTTAAAAGGCATGCTGGCCTGCATAGGCTTATAGGCCCGTTGGCCTGTTTGTAGGCCTTGTTAAAAAAACAGGCTTACAGGCCAGCCCAACTTTTTTGTAGGCCAGGCCAGGCCTTACAAAAAGGTCTGTAACAGGTAACAGGCCAGGCTCAGGCTTAAGAATTAGGAGTCGGGCCAGGCTTAGGCCTGCCAAAGCCAGACCTGGTCTGGCCTGTTTCCACCCCTACTTATATTCGAGTCCGGAGGGTGTACGTAAGTGTTTGAATAAGAGTGTGTTTGGCTAGCCATTTCAGCTAGCTGAAGTTGAAAAATATTAGCTGAAATAAAAAACGTTGTGTTTGGGAAGGTAGCTTTTTGGTAGCTACAAGCTTTTCTTAAAAAGCTACTTTGAGTAGCTTTTTTAAAAAAGCTACTTGGAGTAGTTTTTTAAAAAAAGCTTCAAATTTCAGCTACTAGCTGAAAATTAATTACAAGTTTAACCCTCAACCACCCACACTTATCATTATTTAATAATTAATGTTGTCCTTAAATGTCATTTTACCATTTTCAACTAGTTTTACCAAACACATTCAATAGTTTTTCAGCTTTCAGCTAGCTTTAAGCTTTCAGCGAGCTTTTCAACTTTCAGCTAGTTTTACCAAACACACTCTAAATTTATAAAAATAATTTTTGACCTATTTATAAGTTATTTTAACTTATTTTAATACCGGAGTTGTGCAGTATGTGAGAGATAGATAAATACCATATTTGGGTCTCAATTATCGCTTAGCGCCTATGACATAGTGCACAATTAAAGCAAGCTAAGGGGCCGTCCGGGGTGGTTGCGAGTTTTCAGTTTTTGCTTTTTAAAAATTTTCAATCAAGTTTTATAACTCAAAATCAAAAATTGAAAATCACTTTTTGTGGTTTTTAAAACAAACATTTTGAAAGTGTACTAATTAATTATGGATAATTCCATTAATGATGATGGAACCTTTTTAGTCTTGTTTTGCTTTCTTGAAGCGTGATTCATATTTTTGGCTGAAAGATTTTGGTTAGTCAATTGTACTAGCACCTATACTGATATAAACTTTTATGTCCTGTTTTGCATTCTTTTATTTTTTTTGTCAAGGTCCTGCTTTGCATTCATGAAGCGTGATTCATATTTTGGATGTGGCCCTTTCTTTTTTTGTTTTATTTTTGAAAGATATGGGTTTGGACTATGGACCTTAATGAATCAGACCACTATGGAAAGGGACATGAACCGTGTTCATTACGTGATGTGCCCAAAGCTTTGGACCCTTGTGACTGTCAAGTGTCGAAGTCAGCTTTATCATAAACTAGTGTTAATATCTCATAATTAATTTTTTATATCATATAAAAAATCTATTAAATATATTTAATTAACTTTTTTTAATTTAAGCAAAGATATATATAAAAAACTAATGTATGAAAATTATCAATAAAGTAAGTTTTTATCAATGAAATGAATTTTTAAAATTTTTAAAATAAAAATATTAAATACTTATTTTTTTATATTGTAATTCATTTTTAGTAAACTTAAAATATTTTTGATAAAATAAATTATTTTTATATTTAATATTAGTTGTTTTTCATATTTTATAATTTTTCCATCTTTTCATGTTACAATAATTCATGTTTTTCTTTTCTAATCAATTTTAAAAAAAAAACGTTGATACGTGAATATGTTAATCATGTTACCAAATTTGATTTAATCATGTATTAAAATAAAATAAAGTTTTCGACTAACTATGTGAATATGTTACCAAATTATAAATACATAATCTTTGGTTAAAATTCGATAATAAATTAGTCATTACTCAAATTATTTATATTTGTTAAAAGTTAAAATCTTTTTGAGAAAATATTTTCATAAAGGTTGTTACTTATAATAACATTCTTTATATTAGTTCTTATTTTAGTACGCACATTAATAAATTTATATTAGTGCATGTTGACGAAGATTATATTATTATTATAGTAGTAGTATAATCCTGCAAGGTCGGGCGTTATAATCCTACAGTCTCCACTCTTGCTAGGGTTAAACCCACATTTATGTCTGTGGGAGATTACTGGTCAAAGACAAAAAAAAAAACTATTTCATTCTTCATCAAACTAATTTACTTTAACATATAATGTGTTTTTAAATATAAAAAAAGGTACACTATTTGATCACATATCTGCGAATGCTCTAATTATCTAAAATTTGATATAGATGATCATGAATGTAATATAATATGTTTCGACGGTTGGATCAATCAAATTCATATTTTAAAAAAATTATTAGGTAGTGTAACTCTAAAAGTTTGACACCTAGTGTTAATTGAGCATATCCTTAATCGATTATTTGCATGTTTATTTACTTTTTAAATATAAGATAGATAAATAAAAATAATATGTAAAAAAATATAGCATGACTTATCATTAATACAATATTGTAATAATCAAATTCAATTCTAAAATTCAATTTTTTATACTTCATAGAAATAACTATGCAATATAAGGGATACTTGTAAGTTTAATTATAAAATTAAAGAAAAAAATTTATCATAAAAATTAAAGAAAAAAAGTAAAAAAAAAACTAATTTAAAAAATAATACATGTGACAAACCAATAATAAAAACATTGTAATTTTAAGATTCAAAGATAAAAGTAGAAATGAATATTAAATAAATATATGAAGATAAATGATTTCTAAAATAATTTTTTTAGTTGAAGTGATTTATTAAATGTATGGAAATATAAAATTTAAAATTATTTATTTTTTATATATATTTTTATTTTTATAAAAAATGTTTGTTTAATATATAAAATATTGGCTAATTTAATTTTAAAATATATAAGATGTTTTCCTACCTAATTTTTTTATTTACCTGCTTCTTCTTTTCCTATCATATCGTTTATATATTCTCTTTTTTTGTTATTTTATTTTTTTATATCTCTCTTTCTTACGCTTTTTACACCATAAAAATCTCTATCAAAGTTTTAATACACTTGAAAAAGAGTATGATATTTTCACATTACATCTTTCACCCTCTCTCATTATTTATTTTTCTTTATATTTCTCTTTTCCACACACTTCTCACACTCAAATAGATGGACTCTTATGGTATGATTGGATTCTTCCTTTGGGTGATGGGTTTTGGGCACATATGGTGATGGTGAGACTGATATTGATATACCAGAGGACCTGTTGTTATATTCTACGAATGATACAATAGGTGATATTGTTGCTTTTGCCTACCCCGACTTGCTCTCCAATTTTGGAAACATTGAGTTATTCCAGGATAAGACAATTCTTGCTCCTACATTAGATGTAGTTCATTCCATTAATGAATATGTGATGAAATTATTTCCTGGAGAAGCAAGGGTTTATTTGAGTTCAGATTCTATATGAAAGGTGGATGAAGAGGTTGGTATTCAAACTAAAAGTATATTTTATATGAAAAGCATTTTTCATTCGGGCTATAAAAAATTATTACACACCATAAATAAAAACATGATTTAACACAAAAATGAAGAATTTACTAACATAAAGTGACTAATTTAATAAACATATAATAAATAAAAAGAGAATTATTTTAGTATACACAAATAGAAAATGGGCAATTAATACATTATACACAAATATATCCTTTTTAAAGTATGTGTTATTATTTTCGTTGTATAAGAAGAATATAATTAAGTTGAAATAATTATGTTTTCAAATTATTTTCTAAATTCAATTTAAATTAACCTTTACAATATATAATTAATGATGTTAATAGCATATACTATGGTTTAGTATTAAACAAATCTAAGGTAACATGGAATGGAAATTGAAATTGAAATCGCAATATATTAGGATTTACTTACTTACATATATTAGAGTACTCATCCGTACTCATTGTACCAAAATACATTCATGAACCCAAAGCAAAATAGTATCCCGACCCACGTCTCACAACACACATAGACCCTCAAAGCCAAAGGTATGTCAACGGGGCGGGGGTGGGTAGTGCCTACCCGTATACATATTCGCTAAAATTAACGGGTACCCATGCGGGTAACGGGTATCCGCGGGTATTCACGGGTATCCATTAACGTTTAAGAATTTAAATTTTATAAAAAAAAGAGAGGAGATGTTATATAATATATTATAATATCATACTATATATTTATAAACAATCATTATATAATACCATTACATGTTAATATAGTAAGAATATCATCAAAAAATAATATAAAATAAATTATATATCATCATAAAATAATAAAAAATTCTAATATTTGAATATATTTACTAGAAAAATATGTTTTAATGAGTATGCGGGTACCCACGGTGCGGGTAGTATAATATTTGTCCCCACCCATTTAATAAATGTCGGTACCCACTGCGGATACATCCATGGGTATCCGCGAGTGCGAGTTTTTTTGACATCCCTAAGCCCAACCCATATTTACCTAGTCAATGACCCAAGACAATGTTGACCGGCCAAAAAAATTAAAGCTTGAGTGAACAGTGCTCAAACAATCGGCACCGTGTAATAGTATAGATTCTTCAAATTTTGGGCTCATAATGTAAATCCTAAAGGCCCAATAAATGACAAAAAAAATTCCCCCTTGAATGAACAGTACCCAATCAAACCCTCCTATGTAATAGTATAGATAGATGCAAGCTGGCCCAATTCTCACCAGTGCTTCGAACTCCTATTTCTATATTTGTTATAAGAGAAATTGAGAAAAAAGTTAAAGAAGAATAAAAATGAATAAACCCTCAAATTCGTCCCCAAACTAGTTTCTCTTTTCTAATTAGTCCCCAAACTAAGTTAATTTCATAAGTAGTCCTCGAACTTTCAAATATCCATCACATTAGCCCTTCAACTTTCACATTATCCCATCACATTGGTCCTTGTTGGAAGACTAATGTGATAAATATTTGAAAGTTCGAGGACTAACTTTTATTTTTGTTTACTTTAGGGACTAAGTAGGAGAGAGAGTGATACTTCGAGGACGAAAATAGTAGTTTATTCGAATAAAAATATAGGGAAAGAAAAGGAGAGAAAACGAACACATGCAAGAAAAAAGAGTGATGTGAAAAAAATTTAGATATACATCTTATATAATTTTTTTTCTCTAAAAATGAGAATAAAATGTGAGGGAAGAAGAGAAAATTATGCCGTGTTATAATATTTTTATAAATTTCATGTAATAATTAATTATTCTAATAACTAAATTGATATTAAGTGAGAACTAAAGGAATTTTGAAATGTATTATGATTAAATAATTGACAAAATAATGATTAGTGGGATTATTTAATTAAATAAAGAGACAAATTAATAAATTATACTTTATTGCATTGTAAATATATAAATGTCATTTAATACGAAAACATTCTAGTTTTTATTTTTTGATCCAACCAAATAAGAGAAAGTGAGGTTTGCATTTCTTTCTAATTAACTTGTAGTATTAAGTAGGGTTGTACATTGGTTAGGTAGATCTGATCAACCTGACCAACTCAAGGTAAAAATGGGGGGTCGGGTCATCGGATTTGATTAAGTGGAACCCGATTAATTCGGGTTGAGTACAAGTTTTCCAGTTTCCATATTTCCAACACTAATATCCCGATTCGACCATAAATATAAAAAAATTAAAATAAAATAAAATAAAATGGTAAAAATACCAAAATAACTAATTTTTCTTTCATCTGACTCGATCCAACTACATATTGTTTTGTGTTTTTTTTTCATTTTTATTTATTTTCACCTCTTTTAATTTTATGTGAGTCCAACTACCCAATCCAATACAACGCGAACATAATAGGGTTGATTCAAATCATGTTTCAATTCAGAAACAAAAAGAATCAAGATCGGGTCCAAAATACCATTAAACCTCTAAGTCGATTGAATCACCTCGTGTGCACCCTAGTATTAGCAAGGGGCAGGTTTAGAGTGTCGATTATTTTCAATGCTTTTAAGTTTTTTGAAAAGGATATTAAATAACAACACTTAAAAGGTCAAAATAATGATGTAATATATATAGTGAAAGGAGATGAATTGATTTGACATATGGATTATTATGAGATAATAAGAAAAAAAATTCATGGAAATAAGATATTTGGACAATAATAACTTAGTCGTAACATTTAAATGTGATTGAGTTTGGGACTCATAATTTTGAAGGCCAAAATCAAAATAAAAAATCTAAGAAATTAATATATGAGATTTATTAACGTAGAGAGGAAGAGGGAGAATGGACCTTGGTGAGACCAAGAAGAAGGAAAGCAATGCGATCAGGATTGAATCGGATGCAAGAGGACAAGTGCAAGCCTAAGGACAGAGAGGACAGTGGGATTGGGTGGAGTAGACAAAGAAGGTTTGATGATGGTACTGCATATTTCTTCACCAATTTTCCGGATAACTACAATGCTGCAGATATGTGGAAGGTCTTTTTGAAATGGGGAGGAAAGGTAGTAGATGTGTATGTCCCGAATAGGAGGAATAGGATGGGATATCATTTTGGATTTGTTAAATTAAGAGGTATTGTTAAATTCAAAATATCCCCCGATTCCCAAAGAAGCAGGTTTTCAACGGTGTAGAGCATATGGTGCAAGGAGGAGTCCAAAAGAAGGCGGTTCATAAAAGCAATGACAATATGTTGCGGCCTGGGCGTTCTTTTGTGGACATGGTGAAAGGGAACATGAGGAAGGACTGGAAGCTAAAGGAGCAGAAGCAAAGCAATGATAAGTCCAATTGGATGGGATTGGAGTATTCGGTGCCTGATGTTGAAATGGAATGGCTGCAAGGATGTTACGTTGGGCAGGTTAATCAAAGGGATGAAGTGTTTTTGTTACAGGATAAGATCATCGCTGAAGGAATTCTCACCATTAAAGTAATACCTATGGGAGGAGACCTGGTGCTGATTCATCCTCAAGACAATGAGGATATGGTGGAACTGACGAAAGAATTGGAAGAATTATTTTCTCATTGGTTTGTTGATATCCGTCCATGGAGCCCGAAAATTAATTCAAAGGAGAGATTTGTCTAGGTTAGATGTCATGGTGTCCCTGTGTATGCGTGGACAGAAGACTTCTTTCGCTCATTAGCTATCCATTTTGGGCGGTTTGTCAGTATAGATACTAGTACAAAGTGCAAAGCCAGGTTTGATGTAGCAAGACTGTTAATTCAAACAACTTCAGTAGAAATTATTAATCGTTGGTTGAAAATAAAAATTAACGACTTAGTTTTTTCCATTGTGATTATTGAGGAACCATTCATTGATCCACTCAGAAGGAATTCTGGTATATGGCAGTATTATTCAGATTCAGATTCAACTCAGAAGGGACAATTTTTTGAAGGGGATGACCTCCATTTCCACGTGCAAAATGAAGAAGATTATTTTGAATTTGAAAATGCATTTGATCAATTAAGGAAGGAATTAGCATTAAATGTGGGACATTCGTTACTCAATTTGGGTAGTGGAATAGAAAATAATCATGGAGATATTGTTTCTAGAATTATGGGTGTAACAGATCAGCGGAGATTTGATTTGGAGGCGGAGATACCAACTAATTCTCATTCACTCAAGCTTAACGATTCTGGGCCAGCGTGTAATGAAGGCAAATCTGTGATGGCAGCGGTTACTACAATTAATTCCAAACCTCATGTTCAAGTGACATCTGAAGCCCAGCAAGCAATGAAGCCGAACGTGAAGCCGAACATAGGTAGTCCACCGTGCGAGAAAATTAACGGCCCAGGTGAAAATGATCTGTCTCAAGGTATTGCCTTTGGGCCAACATGTCATGGAGCCCACCTTGTAAAGGAGATTGATCATGTGTGTTGCGCTCATGAAGGCGAACGTGAGGCAGCTGGACTACATGATGGAGCGTGTAACTCAGCCCATTTAAGTCCAATTGCAATGGTAGGGCCCAACGCGTGGATGCTGGACTACATGATGGAGACGTGGTGTGGAGAGGTGGTCATGAAGCCGCAAGCCCAGTTCTACAAGACCAATCCAGATTATTTGATGCGTGCCAATCTGATGAGTGCCAATCCCTCATTAATCAGTCGGCGTGCCTAATCCTTCATGAGCATAACTCCAATCTCCCATATGCGGTGGTCAGTGATGGTGAGGAAGGGGTACTTTGTGACGTGCCTATTGCGCAGGTAGAAAATATTTCTCAAGTATTTCCCAATTCAAGTCCGAATAATGTACAAGGGCGAGCTCATAAAAAAAGAAGGGGGAGGCCGCGGAAACAAAAATCCCAGGTGAGTGATCATGGCTTTGAGCTACATGATGCTAGAATAATGGTAGGACTAGATGCTATTGATGTCGCTAAAAATGTGTGGGGTAATGGGGTTAAATTAGGAGTAAAAGGGGATGGTACTGATGCAAAAATGGTGGAGTTGATTGAACATATGGAGAAGAGGGATAAGTTGGCTATTGGTAGGGAAGAGGTGTGATAAGTGTAAATTAGGCGTTATTTTCCTATATTTTTATTACACTTATCAAGACTAAAATATTAATTTATGCCCCAAAATAATCCATTTTTGTGAATAATTATGATAATTGTAATTATTTGGTTTGAATTTGAATTTGATGCTATTTTGATTAGAAATCTGTTAATTTATGCAGATTTATGGAAGACTTGAAATAGGAAAGAAAATAGCATTAAATGGGGAGATTGTTTACAGATTTGAAGTTTAAATGAGGACAAAATAAAGATAAGATCAACAACCATTTAAACAAAGGATCCTGTGGATGACTTTCCCCAATTTAAATTCAAGCTCAAATAAATACGAAATCAAGCCATAAAAGGGAAACAAAGGAAACCAATCAAGCAAAGGCAAGATCAAAAAGAGATCAAGTGGATAAAAGAGAAATTGAAGAAAGTATACAGTGTGTTTCACGCTTCACATGCGCTTAGCGCAGGTGAAGCGCGGCTTACAGAAGGACACGCTTCATCTGTGGTTAGCGCAGGTGAAGCGCAAGTTACGCAGCAGCTTTTTAAATTCAAATAACAGATTGATCTCTTCCAGATTTAGATTAGGTTTTCTCAATCTATAAATAGAACCTTTTTGCACAGATCAAAGGAGCGTAGAATTGAGGATAGAAGCATAAGGATTTGAAGAAGGTGACAGATTCTTCAGTGATTTGTAATGGCTACCATGAGTAGCTAAGCTCTTCAGTAGGATTTGATGTAGTGGATTTAATCCCTAAGTGTATGTGAATTCTCTTGTTTTTAATTATAAATCCATGTTTGTATTCACATCGGTACTTTTATGTTGTTCTTAATGCATTACTTCCGCGTGTGCGCCGGAGTCGTAGGCTAGTGATCAGGATACAACGAGAATGAGATTTCCGGCTAGTATTAGAGTTTAGGGGAGCCTAGACATAGGGAACCTAACCTCCGATTGCTAAAAGTACTCATTTAATCATAAAGGAATATAGTTCTGTCCCGAGGATTGAAGTGTTTTGGTGAGTGACAGCCCCTTCATAGGTATTCTATAGGAACGTATGATTAAATTGATAGCCCAGTTATAGTAATATAGGGCCATGTCCTGGGTAATGACTACCAATGGATGCCTATAGATAATATGATTGGCGCTTAGTTATAGTACTATAGGGGCTATGTCCTGGGTAATGGCTACCAATGGATGCCTTATAGATAATATAATTAAGCAAAAGCTAAGGTATAAGTATTAATAAGTTTATAATTAAAAAGGAAGATTCACATACAGGAGGGGTGCGAAGAAGCGAAATCCAATCCTAGTCCAAGTAATTTTATCTCATCTCAATTTTATTGTTCATTGTTTACTTTTATTATTCTGCACTACAATCACTTTTTTAAACAATTGCTCATTTACTAATTCGATCATTGAAATCATACGAAGTGAACCGCTCCCTGTGGATACGATATCTTCTACTTACTATTATACTGCTGATATTTTGGTACGCTTGCTAGAACATCATCAAGTATTTTTGGCGGGGAGCGGTGTTTCAATTCGTATAACCTTGGGAGGTCGAATTATCAAATTTTTCTTTCTTTAATTCGTATATAAAAAAATATTTTATATTATCTGTTACACTTATCCTTTTTCGAGTTCTTTTCTTTTATGCTTTTAAGAAGTCAGGTGTCCACAAGCCCATTAAACTTCGATCCAAAGATAGAAAGGACGACCAGGAAGAATAAAAGCAGAAATAAAAGAAGGAGGAGAAGGAGATTATCTGAAGAACCAAAAGATATGGCGGAGGTACCACCTAGGAGAAGGACTCTGGGAGAGTATGTTACTCAACAAGGCCCTCGCCATCATTCCAGTATTGTACTACCTCCAACTGCAAGGACCTTGGAACTAAAAGTTGTTCATCTCAACCTCATAAATGTCAATCAATTCGCAGGATTGGATCACGAGGATCTACACTCTCACTTAGTTAACTTTTATGAATTGATAGGAACTATGGGATTTGAAGAGGGAGATTTAGAATCTGTCTACTTACGTCTTTTTCCTTTCTCTTTGATAGGTAAAGCGAAGGAATGGTTGCAGTCTCATCCAAATCAAAGTTTAAATGCTTGGGGGATTGTTGAAGACAAGTTTCTGAATAGATTTTTCCCATCAGGGAAACATATCCAAGCAAAAGCAGACATATCCACCTTCAGGCAAGGAGCTGATGAACCACTTTGTGAAGCCTGGGAAAGATACAAAACCTTGTCGCGGAAGTGTCCTAATCACGAGTATGAAGACATTTCCCAGTTGAACATCTTTTGCAAAGGACTCAGACCAGAATCCAAATCCTTTATTGATGCCGCAACAGGAGGAACTATCTTTTCCATTGATGCTGAAAGGGTTGTTGCAATTATTGATAATTTTGCCCAAAACGATCAACAAGCCCAATGTGGAAGGCAACCATCTCAGATTCAGAAGAAGGGAATGTTAGAACTTAATTCAAGTGATGCCATCTTGGCTGAAAATAAATTGATTAAGAGGCAAATGGAGGCACTCACAGAAGCATTAAAAGCACTCCCTCAGCAACTCAAAGCTGTCCAATCTCAGCCAGCCCAAGCCCAACCATTGGTATGTGACTTCTGTGGAGGAAACCATTCAAATGGTCAATGTTCTATCCAAGACACACAAGCAGAGCAAGTCAACTTTATGGGAAATCAGAGGGGGCAAGGAAGTTTCTCTAACAACAATAACCAGTATTCTCAAGGGTAGAGGAACAAAGAGGAACAACCAAACCAACTCTGGTTGGGGGCAGAATGGTGGAGATAGACAGACTCCTTACCAGCAGCAACAACCATCAGTTCATGACAAACTCGCTAGGTTGAAAGAAAATATTGATACATTTATATCAGGATTTGAAGGTTTTAAGAAGAATAATGATGCATCAATCAAATCGTTGGAGAATCAAGTGGGCCAGCTAGCACAAGAAATGGGAGAATTCAGGAAAGGCAATTTCTCAGCGAATACTTTTACCAACCCCAAGGAACAATGCAACTTGCTTACTACTATTGGCAGCAAGTCAGAAGACAGTGAGGTAGAGGAAGAGAATCTTATCTTTGAAGAACCGTTACTTCAAGAAGAGAGAGTACAGGTACAATGTGAGAAGGAAATATGCCAAGAGGCAGCATCGGAAGAAGAACAAGAGGAACCCAAGGAAGTCTTCATTACAGGCAAGTCTCCTGATCCAGGTAAGTTTACGATACCCTTGTCTATTGAAAACTTACCTACCACTCATGCTTTACTAGATCTTGGAGCGAGCATCAACTTGATGCTGCTATCGTATTTTAATAAGTTGGGTGTTTTGAAGGTCAAGTCTGTTAATGTAAAGTTATCGCTTGCAAACAAGTCTACTCAAAACCTTTATGGGATAGTTGAGGATCTACCAGTAAGAGTGGATAAGTTTGTGTATGCGGTGGATTTTTATGTTGTAGAGACACCAGAGGAGGATACTGATGTCCCCCTTATATTAGGAAGACCATTTATGAAGGCTGCCAAGATAATTGTTGATGTTGATAAAGGGGAGTACCAGGTAAGCTCAAATAATGAAAGTATCATCTTTCATATTGACAGAGGAAGCCCCAAGATCTTGAAAACTCCAGAAAAGAATGAAATATATCCTACTGATGGGATCTATCAATTCCAAGCAAAGCTGCAAAAAGACAAGAAGAGAGGAGTGCTCATTGCTGATAATGGGCCAAAGAAGAAGAAGGTTTCCGAATTTCTGAGGAAACCAAGAATGAGAGTAAAGCAGCCTGAATCTATTTGGGAGTTTAAGTATAAAAAGAGAAAAAGATCAACATCAGACACTGAAGAAGGAAGTAGTGAAGAAAGTGAAGGAAGAATGAACCATTGGCATAGAGGATGGGAGCTTAAGGGCAGGATAGGAATAGAGTCAACCCTTATCCTCCAATTGAGGCCACCATAAATTTCTGAGTAACCAAGCGTCGAGCTAGAAGACGTTAAACAAGCGCTTTCTGGGAGGCAACTCAGCAATTTTTAATCTGCTTTCATTTTTCTTTTGTTTTTGTTTTTTATTATTTTGCTTTTGTTTTTATTGAGTCTATACCTGTATAGAATAGGAAGAGGTTAAGTAAAGGCTGAATTTCTTGAAAGGAATGCATGAAAAACAGTAAAAGGTAGGAAGAGAATGTAAAAATTAGCTTCCTGCGCTTTAACTGCGCTTAGCGCACTTAAAGCGCAGAATTTAAAATTGCTCTCTGTTTTTCACGCTTCATATGCGCTAAGCGCATAATGAAGCGTGAGCGCAGCGCTTCTTCTCTCATGAGATGCGCGCTGCACATGCGCTAAGCGCATATGTAGCGCACCTACCCGCGTCCAGAATTTCTTTAAATCCTGGACGAGGGAAGATTTTCCATAACCTTTCCTCTTCAAATTCCTTCCTTTTCTCTGTGATTCCTACCTTCCCTTTTGCTCTTATTGCTTCCATACCCTTGCTTTTCCCAGTTCTGAGGCCATACCAGGTATGTTTTTATAGTTTTGGTCAGTTTGCACCGATTAAAACCGGGTATGTCTCTCAGGAGATGCGCGCTGCACATGCGCTAAGCGCATATGTAGCGCACCTGCGCGCGTCCAGAATTTCTTTAAATCCTGGACGAGGGAAGATTTTCCATAACCTTCCCTCTTCAAATTCCTTCCTTTTCTCTGTGATTCCTACCTTCCTTTTTGCTCTTATTGCTTCAATACCCTTGCTTTTCCCAGTTCTGAGGCTATACCAGGTATGTTTTTATAGTTTTAGTGAGTTTGCACCGATTAAAATTTTCATTTTTGTTCTTATTTGAGCAGAAACCTTAGGGTAGGAAACTTAGGCTTTTAGAACACCTTAGGATATAAATATTTGTTTTTAAAGCCTTAAGTTTAGTATATATGTTGTTAGGACTTATTTATAACATGTTTACTTGCTTAGGTGGTAGTTTTTGAAGTGCTCAATGAATGCTTGCAAGTTACTCTGTTTGGTGCATGTATGCTTAGTTGTTTCATATTTTTGCATGCCCATGCATGAATAACTGTGCCTTATTGCATGTTACTGATGACATGATTTTTTGAGCTTAATTTTTGTTACCAATCTGTTATGCCATGTTCTTAGAAAGCAATTAGGACTGCTTTAATTGATCACTTTAGCATGTCTTAATATATTAATTAAATTGACATTGGGTAACTTTAAAATCAAATTAATTGTGCAAGTGCTTGACTTGATAATTGTTCTAAATGTTGATTTAAATTGGCCATTTATTTCAATAATTTTGAACAATTATTTTGCATAAATAATTTTAGTTTGATTTTTGCAGATGGCTCGTACTAAGACCGTTAAGGCAGCAGGATCTACCAGTAGGGGCAGAGGGGGTGCCAAGAGAGCTAGGCAGGTACCCCAACAGGAGCCTGAGTTTGATGCCCATAGATTCAGAGATACCAGAGCTTCTGAAGCTTACAGTGACATCATGTACTGTAACTTCATTATAGAAAGGCCGGTGAGACTAGAGCCAGAGGAGCGTGAGGAGTTCAGGGCTGAGATCTATAGGAGAAATTGGGTGCGTCTCAGTAGCCCAGACAACCATTTTTACCCTGACATTGTGAGAGAGTTTTACGCCAACGCCATTGGTGATCATGGTGTAGACTCTAGGAGGAGGTCTTATGTGCGAGGACAGGAGATCAGATTTGATTGCGATGCAATCAATGCTTTACTTCAGTATCCAACACCTATGGATGGAGACCTTATGGAGTGCCAGTATCATGAGAGGATGAGAGAGGTGGGGCTCAATGGTAATGACCCCCTGGATACAGAGGCCGCACAGTTGTTATGCTTACCAGGTTATTCCTTTGAGAGGAATGCTTACAGAAAGGCTGCTCGCATCTACAGGCAGCATATGAGAGCTATTTCGAGGATGTGGATAGTGTTGGTTCTCGCCAACATCTGTCCCAACAACCATGTTTCAGATATCCAGATGCATGTAGCTCACCTCATCTTCACCATACTCTCTGGAGGTGACATCGATATCTCCAGGGTTATCACCCAGAGGATATCAGATTTTGTTTCTACTATTGCACGTCGCACTCCCACCACGAGGATCAGGTTAGGCTTTCCTGCGCTCATTACAGGACTCTGCAGAGCTGGGGGTGTGGATGTGAACCCCACAGTTCACATCCTTAACCCCATAACCAAAGGATACATTGATGCCTATTGTTTCCCATATGAGTATGGCGAGGAGGAGGAGCCAACACCACCACCAGCACCACCAGCAGCAGCATCAGTTGACCCTACCTTTAGACAGTGGGCTCAGCATACCACCTCGCAGCTGATATCACTCCACAGATCCCATGTTCATCTACAGGAGTACTTGTACTCTATTAGGCCAGATCCCTACCCAGGCATGACTCCGGAGTAGTTCAGAGATTATATCTAGTGGCCTGGGGACAAGCCTATTCTTCCGGGAGGAGGTGGAGCAGCTGCAGATGGAGCTGATGCTGACCCCATGGACCACCAGGACCAGGACCAAGATTGATTTTTTATTTGGTGCTTTTCTTTCTTTTTCTTTTCTTTTTCTTTTATTTCTTCTTATTTTCCTTTTCTTTTCTTTATTTTTATTTTTATTTTATTCTGGATATGTACTGTATATATTCCACTGATACACTCTATATTTTGCTATGCAGTACATTTTCTGTATGTTATTCTGTTTATTTTTTTAGGACTTAGGATTTTCTAGGATTTCTAAACTTTTTAGGAATTAGGAAAACAAAGGAAATTTTTTCAAAAATTTTTGAATTAGGAAGTTTAACTAACCAGGTTAGGAAAGAAGAAAAGAGTGTTGTGATTAATTCCATAATCAGTTAGGATTAGGATGCTTCACAGGAGAACCTATCAGGGTAGTTAATTAAAACCAGTAAATGCTTTATCAAGGAATTTTGCCAAGAAACCGGTGAGTTTGAGAGCCCAAACACTTGAATTGAGAGTTTTTCACCGCTGCTTGTCAATTTTTATTGATTGGGTTTTTGGATCTTATTCTGCTTATGGAAAATATGGAGGTGACAAAGGCAATTTTTGTTTTCAATATATTTTCTCAGTGCCAAACAGCCAACCCTTGATATAATTTTTCCAAATTCTTGATAACCCATTTGAGCCTTAATGATTATTCTTGTGCACCCAAGCCATAATTAAAATCTATATCATGTCCCTTACACATCTGGGATAAAGAGCAAGGTGCAAGCAAAAACAATGGGAAGAAAAGGTTGGTGAATTGAAATTCAAGGAATTCAAAGAGCAGGTACATGAAAGCACAAAGAAGATCACTCCCCCAAAATCAAAAAGAGAATTTTTTTTGAATAAATTGAATAAGTTGGGGGGAGTGCATTCTCAAACAAAGAAAGAGGCCTGCAAAAATAAGAAAAATCAAGAATGAGATGGTGGAAGGAGAGAAGTTTCAAATCAAGCAACATCAAAAGATGCTCTCTATTCCAAATGTTCATTGATTATCCAGAAAAGCCATGATTTCTTGATAGCTCAGCCTCATTACAACCTTGAAAAGACCTTTTGATCCATATTAACCATGAGCAGGTGTAGGAACTAGAAACGGCTATCAATCTTAGTTGTTCAACTGTGGTGAAAACATTGAGGGAAACAGTACCCGTGAGCATGAGTGAATGGTGAGAGGTTTTCTGAGCCTGCAACAATAAAATCTGCTTTTCCTTCCTATTTTGAGAAACACTTTCAGGAGCCAATGTGTGGTAGGCCTATTTTGGATAACTGTGATTTCAGGTCATTATCTGCGGAGGATGGTTCATCTCTGATAACACCATTTTTAGATGAGGAAGTAAAGTCAGCAGTGTGGGACTGTGAGGGTTCTAAGAGCTCGGGACCAGATGGGTTTAACTTTACTTTTATTAAGGATTTCTGGGAGGTGTTGAAATCTGATTTTTTGGCATTCTGTAGGGAATTTCATGAGCATGGTAAGCTGGTAAGGGGCTCTAACAGTTCGTTCATTGTATTAGTGCCCAAGGTGGATAATCCTCAAAAAATATAGGAGTATCGGCCTATTTCACTTATAGGGTGCTTGTACAAGGTATTGGCAAAACTTTTAGCCAATAGATTGCGGAAAGTTATTGGAAAGGTAATCTCCCAGACTCAATCTTCTTTTGTTCAGGGTAGATCTATTTTTTATGGTATTGTGATAGCTAATGAGATTGTAGAAGAGGCAAAAAGAAAGAAGAGCCCTTGTTTGTTTTTTAAAATAGATTTTGAAAAGGCATATGACTCTATAAATTGGGATTTCCTATTATTCGTGATGGATAAAATGGGTTTCTGTAACATCCCAAAAATTTAGAAATCTAGAATTTTAATAAAATAGATAAATAAATAAATATTACTTATAACTATATTTCAATAATGTTGGTTATAAAATTAGAAGTTTTATAAAAGTAATAGTAAATATTAATATAACTGTAATTATGATATAACAATATAATATTCTAAATATTAGGAGAGATGTCAGATTATTAAGATTTTAATCAAATTTGATTGTATTAAGTATAATAATTAAATCAGAGTAAAAAGAAAGGGTATAATAATAAAATTATTTGAAGATAAATCGTATTATTAAGATTACAATTAGCCTCAATTGTTATAAATATATTAATTATTATATTAATATAATCATATCAAGATTGGGACAACGTAAAGAAAGAGATATGCTTTTAAGATCAGATTTTAAAATAGGAAGAATGACATCACAAGAATTAGAGATAGGAAAGTAATATCATTTTGAGAATAATGTTTAATTATAAGATTTGAATTTGAGTGTAAATGAATAAGGATCATATAAATAAGAAAAGTACAATTTCATGAATTATAGATGATAATAATAGTTATAATAATATTATTTTAGGAAATAAATTTAATAATGATTATAAGATACTATAAAAAAATAAGGTATCCTGATATTAATTTTAATAGAGTCTAACATAATTTTTAAGATATATATATAATACATATATCAAATAAAAGAAAGAAAACAAAAAGGGGATCCACCTATAATATTACCCCTTCCTCTTAGTACCCCTGGGCTTGCCGCAAACGGGCGAGAGTAGTAAAATAGGTTTAGAGAAAAGGAGAGAGAGAGTGAGAGAAAGAAGAAGAAGGTTTGGATAGAGGCTTTCCCCATCATCTCCTAGCTTGGATCTCCATTATCCTCCTCCTCCTCTATTATTGTTCAATTTGAGGTGAGTGAAGCCCACACACTTGCACCTCATTTTGGGTATGTTTTTAATATGACCCCTATCCTTCTATTCCTTTTCTCCTTGGTATGTGAATGTTGATTTATGGTTGGATTGGATGGTGAACATGCTTTGAGAGGATTATTACTTGTATGTGAAAACCCTAGATTAGAGGGATTTGGGGATTTTGGGAATATGTGGGTACAAATGGTATTGGATAATTTTATTGATGATTCTTGAAGTGTGAAGGAGATTTTGTTGTATAATGAAGTGTATGTATATATTAGGGTTGTTATGGAATATGCTTCCAAGGTTTCTAATTGAAAAGGGTATTTTTAGATTTACATGGTTGAAGTGAAATGATTATTATGAGAAAACTTAGATCCATGATATGATATTTGTTCTATGTACACGTGTTAGTTCTATACATGCCATGAGATATGAATTATTTGTGAAGGATGAGCCATTGCATGTTTTTTTGGCCTATGGCCCAGTTAAGACTAAGAAAATGGTTTTTGGCTTTGGCCCAATAAAAGTGGCTTCGGCCCCAGGTTTTGGCTTCGGCCCCAGTTCACCTTAATTAATCAAGATTGGACTTTGGTCCCCGGCTAATTTGGACTTCGGTCCCCAGTTAAAACACGGGTTTCGGCCCCCAGTTAATTGGCGGTGTTATGCCCAAGGAAGACGTTCCTTGTAGTCTGAGCTCAGGTTTAGCCCCAAATAGTGAAAAGACCTCGTCTGCCGGGTAACGCAGGTCATGCATAGCATATCCATTTTTCATAATTGCATTAAACATCTTGTATAGTTGAGTGAAATTGTAATGTGGTAATTGAAATAGTTATGTATGACATGTTGAATGATATGTTGCACGTCATATGTCTCCCTCCCTACACTGCTTACTGCATGCTTTGCTCGCTGAGACCGTAGTCTCACCCCACGTTTCGGGGGTATATTTTAGTTTATGCAGGGTATTCTAGCCTTTGCCCAAAGATGAAGAGGAGCTTTTGGAGTAGATCTACACCTCTAGAGACCAGATAGAAATTATGAAGTGTTATCCTTTGTAATTAATCGTTAATAATGTAATCAAATAAAGATTTCATCATATGGTTAAGTGTAGTCTTTAATTAATTAGGAATTCATGTAGAAATCTTTAGACTGGCCACAGAGGCCTATTTCTTCTTTGGACTAGATTAGTACTCTTGTTATTATGATTTGTACTGGGATTTTGTTGGTTTTCAGGTGATTCTGGAAATTGGGAAATGTCCAGTTTTCAGGGGAAACTCTGCCGGATTTCCGGTAGGAGTTTATGAACTCTCACACTTGGGGGTGTAGGTTGCCCCACTTTCCAGTTTAGAATTTTGTGTTTAAAATGTAATGTATGAATTATGTGGTAGTCTAAGCAAACGTTGGAATGCTCAGGCATCTTTGTATTATGTGTGTCGATATCGAAAATGACGCGAAATAATTTCAGAAATTTGGGAATAGTGTTTCCAACGGACATTATTCTTGAATTTAGAAATTAGGACGTTACATTTTGGTATAAGAGCAGTTCAATCCAATTGGACTGTGGTTAGGTTAGTTGCCTGTGGCTTACTATGATTCCACCGTACCCCGTACTCAGTGTAGGGACTGATCACCCCTCTACTTGGTGCGTTGTACCCGGGATCATGGTTAGTGACGTAAACAGGATGCCTTGTTAAGGGAGTTGGGAATTTTCCCCAACAAGGTTAGAGCCACCCACTTGATAGATAGAAGGAGAGTGACAGAGGTCCATTTCCAAGAGTAGGATTTTCACCTTATAGAACGTGATCTTTAGTTCCTAATGGATATGAGGCACCCTTAGATGGAAAGGTAAAATAGAAGTTTTGAGAGAGTGTGTGGAATTGTTTTTTGGAAGGTGGAAGCAAGAAGGAGATTTGGAGGGAATATATATTGAGTAGACTCCCTAGGGGGAAAGGGAGCATTGTTTGCTTGTGTTTACACCTTGGTGATGTGGCTTGTTTGATTTATTAGGATACTTGTTTCTGCTTGAATGATTGAGTGACATGTCTGTTTGTTTGCGTTGTTCGAATGTCTCGTATGTAGAGGTTGATTGTAGGTACCTAGGAATGAGTTTTTTTTTTTGTGGCAGGTAGAGGTTAGAGGGGAAGTGTGGGACTCATGGGAGGTTAGAGGAACCTAATGCCATTAGTGAAGGGGGGAGTAACCCTAGCTCTTGGTGAAGTTGTTTACCATGGGGTTAATGTAATATTAAAGATAATTTAAGGGATTGAATTAGGACCTTTAATCTCACATTCTTATTTCATTCCTTTAAACCCTTGTTAGTGTATATTGATGTTGATGGTTGGTGGTAGTTGCACCTTGGTGACATAATTTATTTCAATAGGATGGAGTGTTTGATTTACCTGACTGAATTTGAATTTCTTAGATTAAGATTTACCTAAATTAGGATTTGAATAATCTGCATAATTTGAATTTTAAACCGAGGATTAGAATTTCATTAGGTTATGTGATATGGAAAATATGTAGCTTCTTGAAGTTGAGTTTTAAGATTAGGATTTGATTTTGAAAATTTTGTTAGGATTTAGTTAGATTTGGATTAAATAATCAACTTAATTTGGATTTATAACAGTTTAGATTCGAGTTGTAGTTACAAGATAAGTTAAAAGAATGAGAAGGTTTTGCTTGATGGTGAATTTAGATTTTTGAAAATTGGGATTAGTCTATGGTGAATTTAAATTAGGATACATATATATATATAGTTGTTTAATTTTGAATTTAGATTCCCATATAAGGTCCTATTTAGATTTGAATTAAAAGGTTTTCAAGGATATAATTTGTTATATAAAAAAACAGTTTAAATGTACAAATCTTCACAACTAATTAAAATTGGGGAAGAGATGAAATGAGAACTATAAGTGGATCTTTAGATCTTAGGGTAAAAGTTATAATGGTCTGAAGTTGTATTTTATTGATGAAGGATACGAGAAAAGTATTATAAGGGATTAAGTGATCTTTTAATTGAGGAAAACTGTTAAGCTTGTTTTTACTGGTTAGATATAGAGATTTAATTTTTAACTGATAGTTTTAAGGATAAGATTTGATATTGTATGATTTACCGGGTATAGATTTAATTTTTTTAGACAGATATTTCTTTTACTTTGATGGTTAAAAGATAGGAATGTTATAATTTTGAAAATTTTATAGTTATACTTAAAAAGTTTCTAGATAAAGACCAAATCTTGAGCTTGATAGAGATTTCATTGGTTGTGTACGTATATGGTTTAGAGGTGTTGATTTATCATTGGACCTAGGTGGATCTCGATAAGGATATGTTACAATTTAGATCGTTTTATAATTGGGATATGATCATGAGACAAAGGCTCACACATTTATCGTTAATTAGGCTATGATCCTTGAATGTGTTGAAATTAATTATTTAGTAGTTGCATATGTCTCTAATCTTAAGAAGATATTTAGAATTTATACTTGGAGCCATGAAGCTTAGGTTTATGATAGAAAATTGATCTATGGGTTATGATGAATTTGACTGATGATTAGGATTTAGTTTAGAAATATGACTTATTTTGAATTTTGGTTATTTTGTTTTTTTATTATTATTAAAGATATAAGATAATAAGGTGATATCCAACCCAAAGCTATAGGTTACCGGTACATAATGTCATAGACTTAAGTTTAAGAGAATAGTAAGACAAATTTTGAGGACAAAATTTATTTAAGGGAGGTGGAATTGTAACATCCCAAAAATTTAGAAATCTAGAATTTTAATAAAATAGATAAATAAATAAATATTACTTATAACTATATTTCAATAATGTTGGTTATAAAATTAGAAATTTTATAAAAGTAATAGTAAATATTAATATAACCGTAATTATGATATAACAATATAATATTCTAAATATTAGGAGAGATGTCAGATTATTAAGATTTTAATCAAATTTGATTGTATTAAGTATAATAATTAAATCAGAGTAAAAAGAAAGGGTATAATAATAAAATTATTTGAAGATAAATCATATTATTAAGATTACAATTAGCCTCAATTGTTATAAATATACTAATTATTATATTAATATAATCATATCAAGATCGGGACAACATAAAGAAAGAGATATGTTTTTAAGATCAGATTTTAAAATAGGAAGAATGACATCACAAAAATTAGAGATAGGAAAGTAATATCATTTTGAGAATAATGTTTAATTATAAGATTTGAATTTGAGTGTAAATGAATAAGGATCATATAAATAAGAAAAGTACAATTTCATGAATTATAGATGATAATAATAGTTATAATAATATTATTTTAGGAAATAAGTTTAATAATGATTATAAGATAATATAAAAAAAATAAGGTATCCTGATATTAATTTTAATAGAGTCTAACATAATTTTTAAGATATATATATATATATATATAATACATATATCAAATAAAAGAAAGAAAACAAAAGGGGGATTGACCTATAATATTACCCCTTCCTCTTGGTTATTAACCCCCCCGCGGTAGTTGTGATGGAAATTGAACGCGCACCCCTGGGCTTGCCGCAAACGGGCGAGAGTAGAAAAATAGGTTTAGAGAAAAGGAGAGAGAGAGTGAGAGAAGGAAGAAGAAGGTTTGGATAGAGGCTTTCCCCATCATCTCCTAGCTTGGATCTCCATTATCCTCCTCCTCCTCTATTATTGTTCAATTTGAGGTGAGTGAAGCTCACACACTTGCACCTCATTTTGGGTATGTTTTTAATATGACCCCTATCCTTCTATTCCTTTTCTCCTTGGTATGTGGATGTTGATTTATGGTTGGATTGGATGGTGAACATGCTTTGAGAGGATTATTACTTGTATGTGAAAACCCTAGATTAGAGGGATTTGGGGATTTTGGGAATATGTGGGTACAAATGGTATTGGATAATTTTATTGATGATTCTTGAAGTGTGAAGGAGATTTTGTTGTATAATGAAGTGTATGTATATATTTGGGTTGTTATGGAATATGCTTCCAAGGTTTCTAATTGAAAAGGGTATTTTTAGATTTACATGGTTGAAGTGAAATGATTATTATGAGAAAACTTAGATCCATGATATGATATTTGTTCTATGTACACGTGTTAGTTCTATACATGCCATGAGATATGAATTATTTGTGAAGGATGAGCCATTGCATGTTTTTTTGGCCTATGGCCCAGTTAAGACTAAGAAAATGGTTTTTGGCTTTGGCCCAATAAAAATGGCTTCGGCCCCAGGTTTTGGCCTCGGCCCCCGTTCACCTTAATTAATCAAGATTGGACTTTGTTCCCCAGCTAATTTGGACTTCGGTCCCCAGTTAATTGCCGGTGTTATGCCCAAGGAAGACGTTCCTTGTAGTCTGACCTCAGGTTTAGCCCCAGATAGTGAAAAGACCCCGTCTGCCGGGTAACGCAGGTCATGCATAGCATATCCATTTTTCATACTTGCATTAAACATCTTGTATAGTTGAGTGAAATTGTAATGTGGTAATTGAAATAGTTATGCATGACATGTTGAATGATATGTTGCACGTCATATGTCTCCCTCCCTACACTGCTTACTGCATGCTCTGCTCGCTGAGACCGTAGTCTCACCCCACGTTTCGGGGGTATATTTTAGTTTATGCAGGGTATTCTAGCCTTTGCCCAAAGATGAAGAGGAGCTTTTGGAGTAGATCTACACCTCTCGAGACCAGATAGAAATTATGAAGTGTTATCCTTTGTAATTAATCGTTAATAATGTAATTAAATAAAGATTTCATCATATGGTTAAGTGTAGTCTTTAATTAATTAGGAATTGATGTAGAAATCTTTAGACTGGCCACGGAGGCCTATTTCTTCTTTGGACTAGATTAGTACTCTTGTTATTATGATTTGTACTGGGATTTTGTTGGTTTTCAGGTGATTCTGGAAATTGGGAAATGTCCAGTTTTCAGGGGAAACTCTGCCGGATTTCCGGTAGGAGTTTATGAACTCTCACACTTGTGGGTGTAGGTTGCCCCACTTTCCAGTTTAGAATTTTGTGTTTAAAATGTAATGTATGAATTGGGTGGTAGTCTAAGCAAACGTTGGAATGCTTAGGCATCTTTGTATTATGTGTGCCGATATCGAAAATGGCGCGAAATAATTTCAGAAATTTGGGAATAGTGTTTCCAACGGACATTATTCTTGAATTTAGAAATTAGGACGTTATAGTTTCCCTTGGAAATGGGGAAAGTGGATAACAGAGTGCCTATGTTCTGTTAGAATCTCAGTTCTGGTAAATGGGAGTCCTTTTACTGAATTTGGAGTTGGCAGGGGGTGAGACAGGGTGATCCATTGACTCCTTTTCTTTTCTTAATTGTTGCTGAGGGGTTGAATTCCATGATGTGTAAAGCACTGAAATTACAAGTGTTTACTGGGTATGCCGCTGGTGCTGATGGGGTTTTAGTTTCACACTTACAGTATGCTGATGATACTATTTTAGTGGGTGAAGCTTCAGTCTCTAATGTGTGGGGAATTAAAGCGGTATCTCAATTGTTTGAGCTTGTAGCTGGACTTAAAGTAAATTTCCATAAAAGTAAACTTTTGGGGATAAATGTTGATTCAAATTGGTTGGACCTCATGGCTCAATTCCTTAATTGCAGAGTTGGTAATTTTCCTTGCTCTTACTTGGGATTACCAATAGGGGCTAATCCATATAGACTAAAGACATGGAAACCAATTATTCAGAAGGTCCAAAAAAGGCTCTCAAAGTGGAAGATGAAGACGTTGTCCTTTTGTGGTAGGCTTGTCCTCTTAAAATCTGTTCTTCTATCGATTCCGATCTATTTCCTCTCTTTTTTCAAGGCTCCAAAAGGTATCATTTCTCAATTTGAATCTCTTTTTATTAATTTTCTTTGGGGCGGGGGTGAGGATAATAAGAAAATTTCTTGGGTTGCTTGGGGTGATGTCTGTAAAAATAAAAAACATGGGGGCTTAGGTATATGGGACTTGAAATCTTTTAATTTAGCCCTTCTTGGGAAATGGCGGTGGCGTTTTTTGACTGATAAAGGTTGTTTATGGCATAGAGTTTTAACTTCCATCTATGAAGACTTCTCTGGGGGTAGAGGGAGGGCAAGGTGTAAAGGTTCTAGATGGTGGTCAGATATATGGTCTATTGAGAATGATGATAACATTGTTTCAAACTGGTTTTCTATTAGGTGTCTTAGGGTGGTTGGAAGTGGTAGAGATATCTCCTTTGGGACTGATGTGTGGTGTGGGTCTATTCCTTTGTGTGATCGTTATGATAGGTTATTCTTTATTGCTACTAATAAAAATGAGTCAGTAGCTAAAATGAGTGAGTTTATTGAGGGAGTGCATAGTTGGAAATGGAGCTGGAGGATAAACTTGTTCCAATGGGAGATGGTTCAGCTAACTTTTTTGCTTGAAGAATTGAGTTTGATAAAAGTACAGGAGCAGGAACAATCCACAGATTCTTGGAGCTGGAGGCCAGATCCTGGGGGGAGCTATTCAGTTAAATCAGCTTATTCAACTATTGCTAATTAGGCTATCTGTGCAGATTTTCCGCTGCATACCTTCATTTGGTGTAAATATGTTCCTTCCAAGGTCTCTTGTTTTGTTTGGAGGGTTGTCCTGGACAAAATTCCATCAAAGCATAACTTGGTCAAAAGGAATAATATTCAGACTGTTGATTCGTTGTGTGTGTTTGGTGTGGGCAGTGTATGGAAACAACAACACATATATTTTTTGAGTGCCACTTTGCGTATCTTATCTGGAGGTTGTGCTTAAACATTTTGAGCACTTCCTAGACACCCCAAATTGTAATCCAGATATGCGTATGAGATGGTCGGTTATATGGATGACTACTGTCTGAAGTTTGTGGTTGGCAAGGAATGAGACAGTATTTTCTAATTCTACTATTGACACTGAAGAGTTGTTGGACTTGATTCAGCTCCGGTACTGGTGGTGGTTATCATCAAAGGTTGTTTCTTTTTCCTACCCGTTTCATATGTGGTTGTCAAATCCATCAACCTGTCTTAATTTCATTATGTGAGGTTTGATGTTGTCTATTGCAATTGTTGCTGTAATGTACTCTGACTTGATTTTTTCTGACATTTCCTGATGTATTTGGGTTAGAGCACCCCTAGTGCTCTAATAAATAATATTTTGCTTATAAAAAAAAAAAGAGATTATGGGGTTATATTATACTAGTGGTCCTTTTATACATTATATGGATGAACATGGTTTATTATGCAGGCATAATGACAATGAAATTTGGCATAATATGGTGAAGTCAAACTAATAAGTACTTTTAAATTATCAGACGATAAATATGACTTGAAACCATATCAACTTTAATAAGTCGGATGATAAGTGTGGACAATTAGAAACACTATTATTGGACTAATTAAGATGAGAGATTTAAAATAAGGGTGATGTCAGTGGATTATGCTTGGATGAATATAACAAAAATAAAGAATTAAACTACACAAGCGATTTTGACATTAATGATGATCAAGTTGGATTTTTCATGAATGAAAAAGTCTACTCGAAGAATAAAGATTCTAACAAATTAAACAAATAATTTTCGACATAATTTCTTTGGTATATTTTTTCAACAGTATTTTATAATTACATTTTTTTAAATTATACATAGTGATTATATAATTTAATTTGTTCCTAAACAGTTAATCATAAATCAATAGTTTATTAATGTTATTGGAGAGTATTAAAGATTATTATCTGATTCCCACCCTTTTTTCTGACTATCTGATCCCACCCTTTTCCTTTTTCTTTCTCATCCTCTCACCCAATCTTATCTTCCAATCACGTCAGTGTTATTAATATACATATTAATTAGCTAGTATTGATTGAGTATGTATAATATGAGATGAGCTTTTTGGAGTATTGAAGATAATGAAAAACTGGAGGATGGGAAAATTGTAAGTTACGCAAAATTTATTTTTACCTAATAGGGCTAATGTAGGCCAAATATTAAAAAAACTTTTAAGAATAGACATTCTAAAATTAAATAAAATTATATAATATAATTATTGTAATTATACTTGAAGGTTATCTTTTAATTTAGATTGTTTGAAACACAAAATTAATTACTTACTAAACTAGTAATCATATACATTGCACAATATTTTTAAAATTAAAAATAATAAAAAATATTTAAGAGGTAAAATACTTAAAAAGAAGATATGTGAAAATAACAAGGTGAAACTTTTTACATTATAAAAAGGAAATTAAAGAAATAAATTATGAAAAATAAGATACGTACACCATATGTATTTTAATCTGATAAGGTATGTTAGAATATAAATTCATAAACTCTAAATTTTCAGTTTGAAATTTTTTTACATTGAAAAAATGAAATTTATTATTGATTAAATTTAAATAATAATATTTAAGAATAATAACTATACGTGTGTGTTTATAATATAATGAGGTATGTAGAATAAGCAATGTGACATTGTGACATTGCTTTATTTAATATTCCCTATTCAATTAATAATAAAGTCAATTAATAAGACATATAGATGATTATACTAATTTTAAAATTATTATATTTTTAATTCAAATTTAGCTTTTAAGCTTTTAAGGATGCAAATATTATCAACGATGACTACTACATGATGAGGATGATGACTACTACGTGAAAAAATATGGTAGTAGTGCTGAGCTTGTAAGAGAAGAATCAAAACTAGAAAGGGAGATCATCAACATTATTGTTAGTGGAAATGGAGATTCCCTCAAGCCAAATTCTGGCCAATCTGTCACTATTTGCAATCACAGCGTCTGCATTGGGTTTGAAGATGTAGATAATGAAGAGTGTCGAGTATGGGAGTGGCATGCCCACATCATGGTCTATGATAGAGAACATGGTTCCTCACTTGAGTATATATATGGAACTTACTTCCAAAGCTAAATGCCTAATCTGCAGGAGGGAATTGATTGATACCAATGATTTCTTCAACGATCAAATTATTTATCACAACATCAACACTCCTCTATGATCATCCTAGTATTGATTAATGCACACTTTCTTTTAAATTTTAAGTTTGATATATGCATGTGTCTACAATCATCTAGTTTTATGTTAGTATTTTAATTTATTTGACGGGTTTGGGTAATGTTAATCATTAGATGGAATCTTTTGTATCATGGGTGCTTTATCTCAAATAATGAGACTTTTTTAATTATAAAATATAATATTGCATATAATCAAGTTATAATTCTAGTACTTTAATCACGTGATAATATTATAATCATTTATTTAACTTTATTCTAGAATTTTATTCATTTCATTATTTAAAGGGTTAATAAAGTAAACCTCTAACCAACAAATTCAAAATAATAATTAGCATAGGAATTATATTAATAATTAAAAAAATAAATGTATATAGGTGATAAACGTCCCATGGCTAGAATATTTGAAAAAGAGAATATATATATATATATATATATATATATATATATAGGGAGCGTATCACATGAGAATGATGTTTTATGTGAGAATGATAAGAATATTTTGTAGCCATCAGATTTAAATAGAGGGTTGAAATTAAAACAGCCCACTTAAAGATATCATGTGTATCCTTCACCGTTACTTACCACCGCCACCGTTGCCGCCACCACTATCGCCGTCGCCGCCACCATCACCGTTGTTGCCGCCACCACAAGTATTCTTTGATCTACCAAGCCACTTCTGGCTCTAACAACAAGTATTATTTCTAACAATAAGCCTCTTTAGGCTCTACAAATAGCTAAGTGTTTACAAGTAAAGAATGAACTTAGAACACAAGTTCTTCATTCTGGGTGTACAAGATACAACAGAGATCTAACTTTGGATATGAATGTTGTTTGTACAAAGTTTTAGCAAAGATTAAATCCTAGAAGGATTTTAGCAGCATATCGCGAAGCGTAGGCTTGTAAAATATGAAATCTTTCTTGCTTATTGTTGGCAATTTACTTCGGGAGGTCTGGTATCTATAGGTTTCATTCAGACTGAAAACGTTGTTGAGAAGTCCGTTGTGAGATTGCATTTAATGCATTTCATCCCGTTAAGACACAGCTTTTGACATCGTACCAGGTTGAAGCGTTGTTCTGACTTTTGCAACTGCTGCATCACAACGTTTCCTCTTTTGTGCTTGTATTTTGAATCTCAGCTAAAAGTTGTCTTTTGTTTTGCCTTTCTGGTGTTCTGAGGTTGCGTGTGGTTCTGGTACAAGCTTTGACTTGCCACGTCAGATGTCTTTGTACTTCAGACAGACTTTGTCTTCAGATGAGAACCAACGTCTGAACTGTTTACTCTTCAAACAATTCTTTGATCTTCAGAACTTGAGTCTTCAGATTATGGCATGACTTCAGACAGAATTTGTTCAGATAATCTCTTGATCTGAAATATCAGAACTTCAAGTGAAAGTATTTAAATTAAACATAAAGTTCTGAGTTTAATTAAGTTTATAATCATCAAAATAAAGTGTTAGGGGTGTCTTAAACATTTAAAGTCTTGATACTCAACAATAAAGAGTTTGTTTATATTAAAATGTTCATCTCAGGGGAGAGGGTGTAGATTTGTCAATAAGAAGGGAGAGGAGTGTAATTTAAGCTTCTCTTGAGGGGAGTGTAGTTTGCCCTAATCTTTTTTTTTCTTTTGAAAGCTCAAATTCAATTTGAGATGTATCTTAAATCTAAAACTTGGAACTCATATAATGAGTTTATTCACTTTTTAAATATTTTAAAAATATTTTTTAGTGTTAAATAGGTTTTCTAAACAAATGAAATTAGAACTGATCCATGTCTTGACATATTACAATAATTGAATGATAAATGCTATTTTTAAATATCATTTGAATTATAAGAACTTATTGAGTAGTTTGATGCTAACTTGAATTTTTTTGAATTAATGGACTTATTTGATCTTTTAAATATTTATTCATAAGAAAATATTTTCTTACACACTATTCAATAATTTTTTAAATAAAATTAAATATACATGACAACCAATGGCAATGATTAAATGGTGAATGATAATTATCTTTACTTCTTTAGCATAATTTAGACTATTAGGGTTCAGTGTGTTGTTCGTCCTGACTTAGACACTATGCAATTGTGGATTCATTTTCCAAACAGAATCATCTTCTCAAAAATAATATTCTAAATTATAATTAATCAATCCACATGTAGAGAACATTGACTTTGAGCTCCTCGTGAGAAATACTCCCTCCGGACATGAATATAAACAAAAAAATACTCACTAAAGCTTTTTGGAGTATTGAAGATAATGAAAAACTGGAGGATAGGAAAATTGTAAAGTTACGCAAAATTTATTTTTACCCAATAAGGCTAATGTTGGCCAAATTAAAACAACTTTTAAGACTAGACATTCTAAAATTATATAATATAATTATTGCGATTATACTTGAAGGTTATTTTTTAATTTAGATTGTTTGAAACACAAAATTAATTACTTACTAAACTAGTAATCATATACATTGCACAATATTTTTAAAATTAAAAATAATAAAAAATATTTAAGAGGTAAAATACTTAAAAAGAAGATATGTGAAAATAACAAGATGAAACTTTTTACATTATAAAAAGGAAATTAAAGAAATAAATTATGAAAAATAAGATACGTACCCCATATGTATTTTAATCTGATAAGGTATGTTAGAATATAAATTCATAAACTCTAAATTTTCAGTTTGAAATTGTTTACATCGAAAAAATGAATTTTATTATTGATTAAATTTAAATAATAATATTTAAGAATAATAACTATACGTGTGTGTTTATAATATAATGAGGTGCTTGATGTAGAATAAGCTATGTGACATTGTGACATATTAAAAATGGGAGTATATTATCAAAATAAGAATTTAATCTATACGGGTCAGTTATCATAATAAATTTTATTTATTTAATATTCCCTATTCAATTAATAATAAAGTCAATTAATAAGACATATAGATGATTATACTAATTTTAAAATTATTATATTTTTATTTCAAATTTATCTTTTAAGCTTTTAAGGATGCAAATATTATCAAATTTTCATAATTAATTTTACCTAATATTTCTATTTCACCCAAAAATAAACCCAATTGATGAAAAAAATTAAATAGTTACAAATTAAAAGAGTTATAGTAAAATCATAGTCTATATTTTAAGAGAAAAATCTGTACTCCTATTATTAGTCATTAACTAACTAATAACTTCAATTTAAAAAAAACAATTAATAAATTCTTTTAGGTTTTTTTTTTCCGGGACCTTAAACAAGTCTTATATTTGGACAGCCCGGTAAAAAATAAAATTAATATTCACATGTGCACAAAATGTCTTTTGGCTAAAATTTAAAAATTTGTTACCAATTCTAGTGTAGAAACCATAGTTGTAAAAACCGGACCGGATCGGCTGGTTTGACCGGGAATCGGCCTGGTGACCGGTCCGTTCAACCCAAAAAAATCGGAGGAGCTCAGAACCAGTGAAAACCGATCGAACCGATCAAGAACCAGTGAAAGCTGGTATAAAACCGGTTGAATCGGTCCTTTTAAAAAAATCAATTTTTTTATTTTTTATTTTTTATTTAATCTAAAATATTTTTAAGATAAATAAAGACATATATTTAAGGATTACACATAGATATCTATTATTTTACTAATCATTATTAATTTTTTTGTTATAATAAGGTCATTTATATTGATTTACAACTTTATAAATCTTAATTTCTTATAATTTTGTGTTACTTTATTAATTAAAATATTATATAATATTAAAAAAATATTTAATTAAAATCGGTTCAACCATGGTCGAACCATTGAAACGTGAACCGGTGCCTTCACTGGTTCAATTATCGGTCCGGTTTTTAAAACATTGGTAGAAACACAAAAATTAGAGGATGTCCATACCTAAAAATTTGAAAGCACTTGCAGCATATGTGAAGAGTTCAATTTCAATTTTATTTATTTTTCATTAGTGATTTGTATGATTTAAATTGGAAGATATTCTAAATTGTAAAAATCTTTTCAAAAACACTACATGCTATATTTTTTTTGACAAAAGCTATATTATCAATCTAAAGAAACCAAGGGCGTAGGTCTAGCTTATGAAGCAAAAGCCTAAAAACTGATGAAGCTAAGATGTAAAGGGTTTGAAAATGAAATACTTGTCTATAAAGGCTCTCCGAAAAGGTTCAATGGTGGGCCTTTACTATTCCCACCCCACTTTTTACTACTCTCACCCCTTTTGTTTTTTATTTTTTTCCTAAATACCCCACACTCATTCCCCACTTCTACACATCATCGTCAGCAGTGTTATTAAATTCGGCTTGGTCATCGACTCGGTTGGGGTATTTGAGTCAATGGATCATTGGTTCAATCACTAATTGAACTGGATATTGAAAAATATATAAATATTTAATGTAAAATAAAAATTATAATAAAATAATATACATAAATGGGGATATTTATGATATTAAATCTTTTACTATAAATAACTTTATTTCCTTTATTTATCCTATAACTTTTTTTTTATCCATTTTATAAATATTGTTTAAATTATTTTAGTCCAAACTTAAAACTGTCTAAAACGGATGATGCCTGATGTACCAACTATAGCAAAGAAAAAAAAAACACTCCCGATATAGGCATTATTTAAAATCATTTATTAACTTTATTATTGGGCTTGACCATATTATTAGCTCAACACACAGAACCCTAATAATCCTTCTTTTAATTAGCAACACAACCGCAATACCTCCTTCCCGCAACACAGTCGCAACATGCAACAACTTCTTCCTCTTTTTCTTTGAGGAAACAACTCCTTCCTTATCTCTATTACATAAGTAGCCACACATCTCTCTGAAATCATACGCACAACATTGCAAGAGACAACATAAGAGCATCATGTTCGCCTTTCCCTCTTCTTATTTTCTTTTTGTGTTACAAATCTATTCTACTCTTAGAAGCAAAATAGATTAGTGGAAGATAACCAGTGGCTGGTGAGCAACCAACGGCATGAAACAACTTTATATGACGGTTCAAGAATTTCTTTTAAAAAAAAAATACAGGATCTAACCTGGTTTTTAGAAACCCGTCGAGTCACCGGTTTTAGTCAAAATCGGTCGAGCTAGTGTGGTTCTTACCGGTTGAAAATGCATTTCCTATCCAACATATCACTTGAAGCAGCCACTTGAGCGGTTTAGTGGTTGAACCGGCCGGGCCGATTCGATCCGAGTTTTTCAACACTGATTGTGAGTGAAGTCACACCAATTCTAACTAATGCATGCATGGTGTGATTTTTGTCCTAGCATATGTGTTGCCATGTCATGTTCATGTAAAAAACTAAAAATTGCATTCATTGGCCCCTTCATACAACAAAAAGAATCCTCTCTTAATACACTTAATTATTTGGTGGAGGTTTTGCATATATCTAGCATCTTAATACAAAATAGCAAAGTACATATAATTGGGTCCCTTAAGCATCTTGACAGGGGTTCGATTCCTGGTGGTGTGTATGGATAATACTTTATTGAGAGAAAAAAATCTCACTTCGGTGATCTCTACGCCTCGAAGGGATTAGTCTCTAGCTATTGGCTGGGGATACCCTTGGTTCACGAAAAAAAAGAAGCAAAGTGCATCTTAACCTATTTTTTGTCATGATTCCACCTACTGGAGTCACTCAAATTCTTAGATGAAGTCACTAACATGAGATGATAATGTGAAATTTTCACTTGAGAAGATCCAAATATATTATTTAATAATTGAATTATGGGACTTGACTTCTGGGAAGAGTTTTATGTTTAAATGAAATTATATATTGTACAATGGATACAATATATATTGGAAGGACATGGATAGTCCCTATCTCTGCCTATAATTGTGTCTCTAAATTTTCCATCAAGTATTGAAGAGCATAAGGAAAAAAGTAAGAGATAAAAAAAAGCCCCCTCTTTTACTACCTGAAGATTTACAAAGGTCCTTACGAATTCTCAAGATCCTTATTTTTTGTGTTAACCACAGGTATCCCCTAATACCAGAGACAATCATGTTCAGGGCTTATCCACAGTTAAAGCTCTTCACCCCTCCATAACAGTGTGTTTACTGGGGATCAAACCCATGAGCTTTTCCTATAATCTCATACTGCATTGTCAATCGAGCCACAACTCTTTCGTCTCAAGATCCTTATTTGATATTAATTAAACATGAAAAGTTTACATTATATCATCAATATAGACATATACATTATAATATGTTTGAGTTTTTATATACTATTTAACAAATTGTGTTGTTAAGTCACTTTCAAATTTAAGGCTTTCAATGTGTTCTAAATGCTAAAATGAATCCAAGAAACTACTCATAATTTAATTCTATTTTAAGATTTTATTCAAATTTTAATTTTTTGTATTGATTATAGTATTTATTTTTTATATTCTTACTATAAACATTGGTAGGGAAGTTCAACATGATGGAACTGTCCTATGTGGGCCAAAGGTCCAAAGCCTTGGAAAGTTTATGTTAGAAGAGAAAAAAGATGTTATGAGAGTTAGTTATGTGCGTAAATAAGGAGTCATGAGAGTAAGTTAGATGAAAGATGTTGGAAAAGTTTAGGTATATTGTATGTTTTACTTATAAGTGAGTATAAAAAAAGGTTACTTTGTGTAAGGGACTTTGTCTTGTGTTCTTCCTTTATGTCACCCCAACGCGTGGGGTTTTATCAGGAATTTCATCCTAATGTGCTCCACCCTCAATTTAACCTTATACATGGATGTTTTCCTCCACATGTTCTGTCCTATTGTGATGAAGGAGGGCAATAAATATAATTTTATGATTATATTTACATTGTGATTAATTTAGTTTAATTTAGAATTTTCTTTATCTGAATTTTCTTTATCTCCTAATCAAATCCATGACCTTCCAAATAACTTTGTGTAACATCCTAAATTTAATTAAATAAAATAAAATAAAATAAATTAAATAAATAAGTGAGAGGAATAAAAAAATAAATAATAGTATTAATATTATTAATAGGTTGTAATTAGGATAAAGCTATTTCAAATTTAAAAGATGATAAAGGGGGAGTTGAGGTTGGGCCCAAGCCCAATTAGGCATTCTAGTAAGGAGGGGTTGTCAGTTCACCCTAATCCTTATTCGTATGATCATCAGAGAGCGAAAGGCTAAGGAGGGGAGAAACCAAGTCTCGAGAGGAGGTTGCTGCAGAGTGATCATCAAGAACTAAGAAAGAGACTTCCCTGCTGATTGATCGATCTTCACTAAGGTACGGTGGGGGAGAGGGTATTGCTTGTATGTACATGTGGGGGATGCTTGGGTAGTAACCTAAGACTTTAATTCGTATTAATAATTGATATATTGAGTATGGATGATGAAAACTGTAATTGATGATTGATTGTATGATTCTTGATGAATCTTGAGGAGATTGAATGAGAATAATATGAATAGTGAAAAGGGGATTAATGAGGGTTTGATGATTTGGGGTTTTGATGGGAAAACCTTGTAAAACTGTTAAAGATTGATAGTTTGGTGGAGTTTGATGAATATAAACGTATATAGATGATATTTTGATGAAAAGGATTAATTAGAGATTGAATAGAGAAGTTTGGAATTGGTAGAGATCGCAAGAACTGCAATCTGCGTCGCGGGTAATCGATTACCAAGAGTGGTAATCGATTACCAGGGTGTTCTGGGCAACCAGGAGGGCTGTTTGCTCGCAGGTAATCGATTACAGGGATGCTGTAATCGATTACCAGAGAGTTGGTTTGCTGGTAATCGATTACAGAGGTTTGGTAATCGATTACCAGGGTAATTGCTTGCAGGTAATCAATTACCAAGTGTGGGTAATCAATTACCAGAGACTTTCTTTGCGAGTAATCGATTAAAGGAGGCTTGTAATCGATTACCAGTGTGGATTGGTGAATCCTTGTGATGGATGATTGCTCATATTGAGTTTGATGTGTTATTTATGATGATAATGATATTTGGTGATAATTATGATAATTTATGATGATGATGATTGGTGAATATGTATGATGATACATGATGATGGTAATTGATGTTATTTATGATGATAATGAGATTTGGTGATATTTATGATGATTTTGATGATGATGATTGGTGAATATGTATGATAATATATGATGATATGATGAATGGTGATAATTATAATGATTAATGATGATGATGAGTGGTGATAATTATAATGAACTATGATGGGAATGATTGATGATGATGTTGGTGTTGTACCTGAGTCTAACTCGCGGAGGTGAATATGGTACCTGAGTATAACTCGGGGAGGTGATAATGGTGATGATGATTTAATTAACCTAATGATGTAAATGACGTTTGAATATATATGATGTTGTACTTGAGATACACAAGCCCAGCGAGGGGTGGGGTGTAACTCAGGGAGGTGATTGTACCTAAGTATAACTCAGGGAGGTGATTGTACTTGAGATACATAAGCCCAGTGAGGGGTGGGGTGTAGCTCAGGGAGGTGATTGTACTTGAGATACACAAGCCCAGTGAGGGGTGAAGTGTAGCTCAGGGAGGTGAATGTTGTACCTGAGTCTAACTCAGGGAGGTGATGTTGTACCTGAGTCTAACTCGGGGAGGTGATTATAGTACCTGAGTGTAACTCAGGGAGGTGATTATTGATTATGTTATTGGGAGGTGAGTATTGATTATGTTATTGATTATGGTACCTGAGTGTAACTCAGGGAGGTGAGTATTGATTATGTTAATGATTATGGTACCTGAGTATAACTCAGGGAGGTGAGTAATGACTATGATAATGTTGATGATTGTACCTGAGTATAACTCAGGGAGGCGAACACTGATTATGATGAAATTGAATATGGTACCTGAGGAGTACAAGCCTAGAGTGGGTGAAGTACAACTCAGGGAGGTGCATGATGGTGATGACGATATGATGATTTTGATGAATATGATGAAAATGATGATTGTGATGAGTATGGTGATATTGATGATAATGATGAGTATGATAATATGATGATAACGATGATAATGATGATTTTGATGATAACGAGGATTATGATGATTGTGGTGACATTGATGATGTTGTTGGTGTATATAATGATGATGATTATGTTTTACATTTGATAATAGAATGAGTTATATGATGATGTTGTTTACATGAGGGTGAGGATATGGTAGTCTCCTATGTGTATGTCTGAGTAGTATTCTTTTCCTCACTGTTACACTGTTACAGGTGATGATGATGACACAACTGGTGTCGAGTGTTGAGTAAAGGGAGTGTTGCTCTGGTACATGTGACATCAAGGCACATCATTGGGGTTTCTTTAATTATGTTTTTAGTTAGGAATAATTTTATAAACTTTTCTTTAATTGTCTTGCACGACAAGTAGAATGTTTTGTTATTTCTATTTTGGGAGATTCCGCTGCTTAAGTGTTTTGAAAACAGTCGATTGCTATTTCCACTTTAAATTATTTTACTTTGAGGTAAATGACGTTTTATACAATGAGAATTGTGAACCTTTTTACCCAGTGTGGGATGTCATCTTTATATATTTCAAACTATTTAATGTATAAGAGTATGGGGTAGAAGGGTGTCACACTTTGCACCTAGCTGCTTGCTTTGTATCCCATTGATCTTGACATTCAAAGATCAAAATCTTTATTTAATTTCCAAAACATTGCAACAAAATCATACATTCTCAAATCTAACCACTTACAATCATAAAAAATGGTGAATCATGATTATGTGTATGACATCTTCATGAGTTTTAGGGATAGAAAATTTTAAAATAAATTTTACAATATGCCGACAATAAGGTGTCGGTAATATGTTTTCAAATACTAATACTTATTGTTGGTATATTTTGTTGCTGGTATTTGAAAAATATATTACCGAGAACAATTTGTTGGCGTTCTCCTATGCAACAAAAAAGAAACATGAAAAGAGAACAGAGTAAAGACAAGGGATATTTGTGATGATGACAACCCATGACATAAAGGAAAACGTGAAATTGAGGATCGAAACACAAAGGGAAATCGATAGTACACAAAAGGCTCAGTGTCTATGAAAAAGCAAAGAGGGGGAGGAGGGCATAAAGATGAAGAGGGGTGAGGGTGGTGTAAAGGGAGGCAGGGAGAGATGAAGGGTTTAAATTAAAAAGGGTAATGTCACATTTGTAAGCTTAAAAGAACTGGAATCATGACATGTATATTTTAAAGGTTAGCTTTTTTACAAGTAAGTGATCAAGAATCCTCCAAGATTATGGCAACTCGCAAGTCCGTGCTTTCCACATAGGAAGAAGATCTCGTTCTTCGTAGTACAAAAAAAGTCAAGTTGGGGAATGAGGATGAGGCAGATCAAGGTGAAAAGGAAGGTGGAAGCAGTCCCCAAAATCCATCATACAAAGACTTAGTCCTTCAGTAAATTGGATTGCATTTGCTGCCACTGTTTGAGGTTGATGATGTGGTTGTTCTTGCAGAGGAATCAAGTGATGAGGAAAGATTTGTACATGGAGATGACATGGATGCAGTGCGTCATAAAACTCCTCTGAGACCAAAAATTCAGTTTGAAGAGGAGGAGTATAATGAATAGTGCTTACCATGGAAACAAGTGTTTGTAGTCAAGGTTCTGGGCAAGAAGATCTACATGTAGTTTTTTTACATTGTGATTAATTTAGTTTAATTTAGAATGTTGAATATAATTTTAGTTTATTTATATAAATTAATTATATAAGGTATTTGAAAACATAAATAAACAATTTTTACAAAAAAAATGCGGATAGACAGGCACGACGTCGTGCCTGTCTTTCCGCTAGTTGTTATTGTTATTGTTGTTATTATTATTATTTATTATTATTATTATTATTATTATTATATAATTATTATATTTAAATATAATTTCATAATAGTAAAAGTAATAGTATATTAAAATATACTTAATGTTAATATACTATATATTTAATAATACATTTAATATAGTATATTACTATATAGTAATATAGTATATATGTTATTAATACATGTTAATACATTTAATATATGATATAGTATACTATATATTAATTAATTATAGTATATTTAATATATGATATAGTATATTTAATTATTTATACTATATATTATTAATGTATTTTAAATATTTATCATATACTATATTTTAAATAATTATAGTATATTTAATAATATAGATTATATAGTATATTTAACATATGATATGGTATATTTATTTATAGTATATTTAATATACTATATTCAATTATGGTATACTAAATATAGTATATTATCATATATTAAATTATAGTATATCTAGTAATACATTTAATGTAGTATATTAATATATAATAATATAATAATATAATAATTAAATATAATATATCATATATTCAATGAACATATATTATTTTCATAATATTAAAAGAAATAGTATATTAAAATATACTTAATGTTAATATACTATATATTTGATTATAGTATATTTACTAATACATTTAATATATATATATATATATTAATCTTTTTTCTCATAATATAATATAAAATGTTATTAGTACTTGTTAATACATTTAATATATGATAATATACTATATTTAGTATACCATAATTGAATATATTGAATACTAATTATAGTATATTATCATATATTAAATTATAGTATATCTAGTAATACATTTAATGTAGTATATTAATATATAATAATATAATAATTAAATATAATATATCATATATTCAATGTATTAACAGATATTAATAATTTTGTAGTATATTTAATAATACTATAAATTTGATTTATTTTAGATATACAAATTAATATACTATATTTATTAACATTAAATTTATAGTATATTAATTTGTATATCTTAAATACATTAAATGTATATTAAATATATTAATTATATTATAATTAGTTTATTTATAGTATATACTATAATTTTTTATGTATAGTATATTAATTAGTATATTTAAAATACATTAAATATATGTTTAATATATTGATTAATATACTAAAAATATAATTATATTATATTTAAATATATTTTCATAATATTAAAAGTAATAGTATATTATAATATACTTAATGTTAATATACTATATATTTAATTATAGTATATTTAATGATACATTAATATAGTATTAATTTATAATAATATAGTATATATGTTATTAATACATGTTAATACATTTAATATATGATAATATACTATATTTAGTATACCATAATTGAATATAATATTTTAAATATACCATATCATATATTAAATATACTATAATTATTTAATATATAGTATATTATAAATATTTAAAATACATTAATAATATACAGTATGAATAAATAAACATACTATATCATATATTAAATATACTATAATTAGATAATATATAGTATACTATATCATATATTAAATGTATTAACGTGTATTAAAAACATATATACTATATTATTATATATTAATATACTGTAAATATTAATATACTATATTAAATGTATTATTAAATATACTATAATTAAATATATAGTATATTAACATTAAGTATATTTTAATATACTATTACATTTAATATTATGAAAATATATTTAAATATAATATGATTATATTTTTAGTATATTATTTAATATATTAAATGTATATTTAATGTATTTTAAATATACTAATTAATATACTATAAATTTAAAAATTACAGTAAATACGATAAATATACTAATTATAATATAATTAATACATTTAATATACATTTAATGTATTTTAGATATACGAATTGATATGCTATAAATTTAATGTGAATAAATATAGTATATTAATTTGTATATCTAAAATACATTAAATGTATAGTATTATTAAATATACTATAAAATTATTAATATCTGTTAATACATTAATTGAATATATGGTATAGTATATTCAATTATTATATTATTATATATTAATATACTACATTAAATATATTACTAGATATACTATAATTTAATATATGTTAATATAAACTCCCATACTCTCTTTATATAGAGAATAGATATTTAATATAATAAAAAATAAAATAGACCTAAATAATAATTCTTTATATCCTGATTTACAGTTTCCACTAACCAATAATCACCCAATAAAAATAATAACTACCTAAACAATGTAGAAAGATCTATACTATATATAAAGAGAGTAGAGGAGTTTTGGTTTCCGCATTTTCATTTCCATTATACCCCTATTTTATATCATGATTTACTGATTTACGGTTCCCACTAACTAATAATCCCCCAATAAAAATAATAACTACCTAAAAATATAGAAATATGAAGAAGAGACTTCAGATTAGAAAGATGGGAAAAGAATGAGAGATTATGAAAATAAGAAATGCGGAAAGCAGGCATCACAGGCATGATGCCTGTCTTTCCGCTTGTAGTACATAATGTTAATGTTGACATAAATTTTATTTATACATAATATTAATTACTTAGTTTTTTATCTGAATTATAATGATAAAATATTATAAGGATTAATTTATATTAAAATACATAAAAATATTTATATTTTTCAATAAACAAAATATTTGAATGATAGAGATTTCACTAAATTTATATTGAAAGATGTAATATT
The DNA here is from genome assembly GCA_026901365.1 of Sesbania bispinosa. Classification (NCBI taxonomy): domain Eukaryota; kingdom Viridiplantae; phylum Streptophyta; class Magnoliopsida; order Fabales; family Fabaceae; genus Sesbania; species Sesbania bispinosa. The sequence goes on from QLOH01000824.1 coordinate 292,122, forward strand.
AAATTATTAATTTAATCTAAAACCAATGTTATTAACTATATTAACTAAGAGTATCTTACATTTATTTAAAAAAATGTATCTAACATTTAAAATTTAATATATAGTATAATAAATGTTTTAAAAATATACTCATATCTTAAAATCAACTAAATTCAACGTAGAGAAAAAAAAAACCCACCACATTCTTCCATAACTATTAACAAACTAATTGTGATCCTAATCATTATAACAAAATTATTGTAACTCTACCATATGTTACACACACATGCACGTATATTTACATCTTAATTGTTATAACACACATGTACAATGACCCGTTTTATTACCATTTAAATTGTTCAAACTTTACTTCTTTATTTTATAAGGGCACTCTCTCCTTAAATTGACAAAATTAGGTATAAGTCAAACAAGTTAGCAATAACAAATATTTGGTGGTGGAGTGTTGGCATAAAATAATGATAAATCCCATAAACTTTTAAACCCTTTAAATAGGAATCACTACTTCCATCTTTTAAAACTTTGTCTTTCTCATTCGTTCATTTAGAACCCACATCAAACACCATGTGCACCTCCCCTAACAACTCCGACTCCAACTCCAACATGGATAATGTTCCACCCCAAACCCTCGAGAACTTCCTCTTCAACTCTGCTAGTGATGATGAGGATGATGACTACTACGTGGAAAGATATGGTAGCAATGCAGAGCTTGTAAGAGAAGAATCAAAGCTAGAAAGGGAGATCATCAACATTATTGTTAGTGGAAATGGAGATTCCCTCAAGCCAAATTCTGGCCAATCTGTCACTATTTGCAATCACAGCATCTGCATTGGGTTTGAAGATGTAGATAATGAAGAGTGTCGAGTATGGGAGTGACATGCCCACATCATGGTCTATGATAGAGAACATGGTTCCTCACTTGAGTATATATATGGAACTTACTTCCAAAGCTAAATGCCTAATCTGCAGAAGGGAATTGATTGATACTAATGATTTCTTCAACGATCAAATTATTTATCACAACATCAACACTCCTCTATGATCATCCCAGTATTGATTAATGCACACTTTCTTTTAAATTTTAAGTTTGATATATGCATGTGTCTATAATCATCTAGTTTTATGTTGGTATTTTAATTTATTTGATGGGTTTGGGTAATGTTAATCATTAGATGGAATCTTTTGTACTTTACACAAGCCGAGTTTGATTGAGTAATTTTATTGCATTGTTTTATAGATTTTATGCATATATAATCAATAAAAACTTTAAAATTTAAATTATCTTATCATGGGTGCTTTATCTCAAATAATGAGACTTTTTTAATTATAAAATATAATATTGCATATGATCAAGTTATAATTCTAGTACTTTAATCACGTGATAATATTATAATCATTTATTTAACTTTATTCTAGAATTTTATTCATTTCATTATTTAAAGGGTTAATAAAGTAAACCTCTAACCAACAAATTCAAAATAATAATTAGCATATGTATTATAATAATAATTAAAAAAATAAATGTATATAGGTGATAAAAGTCCCATGGCTAGAATATTTGAAAAAGAGAATATATATATATATATATATATATATATATATAGGGAGCGTATCACATGAGAATGGTGTTTTTATGTGAGAATGATAAGAATATTTTGTAGCCATCAGATTTAAATAGAGGGTTGAGATTAAAATAACCCACTTAAAGATATCATGTGTATCCTTCACCGTTACTTACCACCGTCGCCGTTGCCGCCACCACTATCGCCCCTGTCGCCATCGCCGCCACCATCACCGCCACCACAAGTATTCTTTGATCTACCAAGCCACTTCTGGCTCTAACAACAAGTATTATTTCTAACAATAAGCCTCTTTAGGCTCTACAAATAGCTAAGTGTTTACAAGTAAAGAATGAACTTAGAACACAAGTTCTTCATTCTGGGTGTACAAGATACAACAGAGATCTAACTTTGGATATGAAAGTTTTTTGTACAAAGTTTTAGCAAAGATTAAATCCTAGAAGGATTTTAGCAGCATATCGCGGAGCGTAGGCTTGTAAAATATGAAATCTTTCTTGCTTATTGTTGGCAATTTACTTCGGGAGGTCTGGTATCTATAGGTTTCATTCAGACTGAAAACGTTGTTGAGAAGTCTGTTGTGAGATTGCATTTAATGCATTTCATCCCGTTAAGACACAGATTTTGACACCGTACCAGGTTGAAGCGTTGTTCTGACTTTTGCAACTGCTGCATCGCAACATTTCCTCTTTTATGCTTGTATTTTGAAGCTCATCTAAAAATTGTCTTTTGTTTTGCCTTTCTGGTGTTCTGAGGGCGTGTGGTTGTACAAGCTTTGACTTGCCACGTCAGATGTCTTTGTACTTCAGACAGACTTTGTCTTCAGATGAGAACCAATGTCTGAACTGTTTACTCTTCAGACAGTTCTTTGATCTTCAGAACTTGAGTCTTCAGATTATGGCATGACTTCAGACATAATTTCTTCAGATAATCTCTTTATCTCAAATATCAGAACTTCAAGTGAAAGTATTTAAATTAAGCATAAAGTTCTGAGTTTAATTAAGTTTATAATCATCAAAATAAAGTGTTAGGGGTGTCTTAGACATTTAAAGTCTTGAGACTCAACATTAAAGAGTTTGTTTATATTAAAATGTTCATCTCAGGGGAGAGGGTGTAGATTTGACAATAAGAAGGGAGAGGAGTGTAATTTAAGCTTCTCTTGAGGGGAGTATAGTTTGCCCTAATCTTTTTTTCTTTTGAAAGCTCAAATTCAATTTGAGATGTATCTTAAATCTAACACTTGGAACTCACATAATGAGTTTATTCACTTTTTAAATATTTTTAAAAATATTTTTTAGTGTTAAATAGGTTTTCTAAACAAATGAAATTAGAACTGATCCAAGTCTTGACATATTACAATAATTGAATGATAAATGCTATTTTTAAATATCATTTGAATTATAAGAACTTATTGAGAAGTTTGATGCTAACTTGAATTTTTTTGAATTAATTGACTTATTTGATCTTTTAAATATTTATTCATAAGAAAATATTTTCTTACACACTATTCAATAATTTTTTAAATAAAATTAAATATACATGACAACCAATGGCAATGATTAAATGGTGAATGATAATTATCTTTACTTCTTTAGCATAATTTAGACTATTAGGGTTCAGTGTGTTGTTCGTCCTGACTTAGACCCTGTGCAATTGTGGATTCATTTTCCAAACAGAATCATCTTCTCAAAAATAATATTCTAAATTATAATTAATCAATCCACATGTAGAGAACAGTGACTTTGAGCTCCTCGTGAGAAATACTCCCTCCGGACTTGAATATAAACAAAAAAACACTCATTGAAGCTTTTTGGAGTATTGAAGATAATGAAAAACTAGAGGATAGGAAAATTGTAAGTTACGCAAAATTTATTTTTACCCAATAGGGCTAATGTAGGCCAAATTAAAACAAATTTTAAGACTAGACATTCTAAAATTAAATAAAATTATATAATATAATTATTGTGATTATACTTGAAGGTTATCTTTTGATTTAGATTGTTTGAAACACAAAATTAATTACTTACTAAACTAGTAATCATATACATTGCACAATATTTTTAAAATTAAAAATAATAAAAAAAATATTTAAGAGGTAAAATACTTAAAAAGAAGATATGTGAAAATAACAAGATGAAACTTTTTACATTATAAAAAGGAAATTAAAGAAATAAATTATGAAAAATAAGATACGTACACCATATGTATTTTAATCTGATAAGGTATGTTAGAATATAAATTCATAAACTCTAAATTTTCAGTTTGAAATTTTTTTACATTGAAAAAATGAAATTTATTATTGATTAAATTTAAATAATAATATTTAAGAATAATAACTATACGTGTGTGTTTATAATGAGGTGCTTGATGTAGAATAAGCTATGTGACATTGTGACGTATTAAAAATGGGAGTACATTATCAAAATAAGAATTTAATATATATGGGTCAGTTATCATAAGAAATAAGTTTTTTATACAACAACTCATACAACACACCTTTTCTCTCTATCTCTCTCCATCATATCACCTATCACATCCCGCATTTCTCTCTCTTTTCCATCTATTCTCTCTTTCTCTCCCAATGTTATACTTGTACAACATGTACAAAGATCATTTCTCTTATCATAATAAATTTTATTTAATATTCCCTATTCAATTAATAATAAAGTCAATTAATAAGACATATAGATGATTATACTAATTTTAAAATTATTATATTTTTTATTTCAAATTTATCTTTTAAGCTTTTAAGGATGCAAATATTATCAAGTTTTCATAATTAATTTTACCCAATATTTCTATTTCACCCAAAAATAAACCCAATTGATGAAAAAAATTAAATAGTTACAAATTAAGAGAGTTATAGTAAAATCATAGTCTATATTTTAAGAGAAAAATCTGTACTCCTATTATTAGTCATTAACTAATTAATAATTCAATTTAAAAAAAACAATTAATAAATTCTTTTAATTTTTTTTCCGGGACCTTAAACAAGTCTTATATTTGGACAGCCCTGTAAAAAATAAAATTAATATTCACATGTGCACAAAATGTCTTTTGGCTAAAATTTAAAAATTTGTTACCAATTCTAGTGTAGAAACCATAGTTGTAAAAATCGGACCGGACCGGCCGGTTCGACCGGGAACCGGCCTGGTGACCGGTCCGTTCAACCTAAAAATATCGGAGGAGCTCAGAACCGATGAGAACCGGTCGAACCGATCAAGAACCGGTGAAAACCGGTATAAAATCGGTACTAGAAAACCGGTTGAACCGGTCCTTTTAAAAATCAATTTTTTTTGTTTTTTATTTAATCTAAAATATTTTTAAGATAAATAAAGACATATATTTAAGGATTACACATAGATATCTATTATTTTACTAATCATTATTAATTTTTTCTGTTATAATAAGGTCATTTATACTGATTTACAACTTTATATATCTTAATTTCTTATAATTTAGTGTTACTTTATTAATTAAAATATTATATAATATTAAAAAATATATTTAATTAAAACCGGTTGAACCACGGTTCAACCACGGTCGAACCATTGAACCATGAACCGGTGTGTTCACCGGTTCAATTACCGGTCCGATTTTAAAACATTGGTAGAGACACAAAAATTAGAGGATGTCCATGCCTAAAAATTTGAAAGCACTTGCAGCATATGTGAAGAGTTCAGATTCAATTTTATTTATTTTTCATTAGTGATTTGTAAGATTTAAATTGAAAGATATTCTAAATTGTAAAAATCTTTTCAAAAACACTACATGCTATATTTTCGATTTTTTTTTTTACAAAAGCTATATTATCAATCTAAAGAAACCAAGGGCGTAGGTCTAGCTTATGAAGCAAAAGCCTAAAAACTGATGAAGCTAAGCTGTAAAGGGTTTGGAAATGAAATACTTGTCTATAAAGGCCCTCCGAAAAGGTTCAATGGTGGGCCTTTACTTTTCCCACCCCACTTTTTACTACTCTCACCCCTTTTGTTTTTTATTTTTTTCTAAATACCCCACACTCATTCCCCACTTCTACACATCATCTTCAGCAGTGTTATTAAATTCGGCTTGGTCATCGACTCGGTTGGGGTATTTGAGTCAATGGATCATTGGTTCAATCACTAATTGAATTGGATATTGAAAAATATTAAATATTTAAATGTAAAATAAAAATTATAATAAAATAATATACATAAATGGGGATATTTATGATATTAAATCTTTTACTATAAATAAATTTATTTCATTTATTTTTCCTATAACTTTTTTTATCCATTTTATAAATATTGTTTAAATTATTTTTGTACAAACTTAAAACTGTCTAAAACGGATGATGCCTGATGTACCAACTATAGCAAAGAAAAAAAACACTCCCGATATAGGCATTATTTAAAATCATTTATTAACTTTATTATTGGGCTTGACCATATTATTAGCTCAAGACACAAAACCCTAATAATCCTTCTTTTAATTAGCAACACAACCGCAATACCTCCTTCCCGCAACACAGTCGCAACATGCAACAACTTCTTCCTCTTTTTCTTTGAGGAAACAACCCCTTCCTTATCTCTATTACATAAGTAGCCACACATCTCTCTGAAATCATACGCACAACATTGCAAGAGACAACATAAGAGCATCATGTTCGCCTTTCCCTCTTCTTATTTTCTTTTTATGTTACAAATCTATTCTACTCTTAGAAGCAAAATAGATCAGTGGAAGATAACCAGTGGCTTGTGGTGAGCAACCAACGAGATGAAGCAATTTTATATGACGGTTCAAGAATTTTTTTTTTTAAAAAATACAGGATCTAACCTAATTTTCAGAAACCCGTCGAGTCACCGGTTTTAGTCAAAATCGGTCGAGCTAATGTGGTTCATATCGGTTGAAATGCATTTCATATCCAACATATCACTTGAACCAGCCACTTGACCGGTTTAGTGGTTGAACCGGCCGAGCCGATTCGATCCGAGTTTTTCAACACTGATTGTGAGTAAAGTCACACCAATTCTAACTAATGCATGCATGGTGTGATTTTTGTCTTGGCATATGTGTTTCCATGTCATGTTCATGTAAAAAACTAAAATTGCATTCATTGGCCCCTTCATACCACAAAAAGAATCCTCTCTTAATACATTTAATTATTTGGTGGAGGTTTTGCATATATCTAGCATCTTAATACATAATAGCAAAGTACATATAATTGGGTCCCTTAAGCATCTTGACAGGGGTTCGATTCCTGATGGTGTGTATGGATAATACTTTATTGAGAGAGAAAAAACCCACTTTGGTGATCTCTACGCCTCGAAGGGATTAGTCTCTAGCTATTGGCTGGGGATACCCTTGGTTCACAAAGAAAAAAGAAGCAAAGTGAAACTTAACCTATTTTTTTGTCATGATTCCACCTACTGGAGTCACTCAAATTCTTAGATGAAGTCACTAACATGAGATGATAGTGTGAAATTTTCACTTGAGAAGATCCAAATATATTATTTAATATTTGAATTATGGGACTTGACTTCTGGGAAGAGTTTTATGTTTAAATGAAATTATATATTGTACAATGGATACAATATATATTGGAAGGACATGGATAGTCCCTATCTCTGCCTATAATTGTGTCTCTAAATTTTTCATCAAGTATTGAAGAGCATAAGGAAAAAAGTAAGAGATAAAAAAAGCCCCCTTTTTTACTACCTGGAGATTTACAAAGGTCCTTATGAATTCTCAAGATCCTTATTTTTTGTGTTAACCACAGGTATCCCCTAATACCAGAGACAATCATGTTGAGGGCTTATCCACAGTTAAAGCTCTTCATCCCTCCCTAACAGTGTGTTTACTGGTGATCAAATGCAGGAGCTCTTCCTATAATCTCATACTGCATTGTCAACCGAGCCACAACTCTTTCGTCTCAAGATCCTTATTTGATATTAATTAAACATGAAAAGTTTACATTATATCATCAATATAGACATATACATTATAATATGTTTGAGTTTGTATATACTATTTAACAAATTGTGTTGTTAAGTCACTTTCAAATTTAAGGCTTTCAATGTGTTCTAAATGCTAAAATGAATCCAAGAAACTACTCATAATTTAATTATATTTTAAGATTTTATTCAAATTTTAATTTTTTGTATTGATTAAAGTATTTATTTTTTATATTCTTACTATAAACATTGGTAGGGAAGTTCAACATGATGGAACTGTCCTATGTGGGCCAAAGGTCCAAAGCCTTGGAAAGTTTATGTTAGAAGAGAAAAAAGATGTTATGAGAGTTAGTTATGTGCGTAAATAAGGAGTCATGAGAGTAAGTTAGATGAAAGATGTTGGAAAAGTTAGGTATATTGTATGTTTTACTTATAAGTGAGTATAAAAAAAGGTTACTTTGTGTAAGGGACTTTGTCTTGTGTTCTTCCTTTATTTCACCCCAACGCGTGGGGTTTTATCAGGAATTTCATCCTAATGTGCTCCGCCCTCAATTTAACCTTATACATGGATGTTTTCCTCCACATGTTCCGTCCTATTGTGATGAAGGAGGGCAAGCGCTTTTCCTGGTTAGCGTCGAGATCGGGTCCGGGGGGTAAATTATTCAAAATTTTCCAATCTTCATACAAGAATTTCAAAGAGCGCTATATGTTATTCCAACCTTATGGGACAGGTTGGGATAATATTGTCAGAAAATCAAGTGTTAGGCACCTGCACCCCTACTGGACCCAAGAACATTTTGCCAAAAAATCCAAAGAATATGTTATGAGCTACGAGGAGTTGTCTACAATCGAGAAATAAGTTGTTGGAGCTCTTCATTCTTTTACTAAAGAAAAAGGGGAGGTAGACTGCCAAAGTCAATTATCTTAAGAGCAGCCAGTCTCCCGTGAGCGACCAGAAGGCACTGGCCAAGAGGATGGCCAAAAAGGCGGTTGCTGCTAAGGCGGGTTCCCAATCCGGTTTCATACATCTCCATGTTCAAGATGAAGAGATGGTGGGCGTTCCCCGCGAATGGAAGACTGTCTTCTTTGGGATGGTTGCTCCTCTTCCCGAGGACCAAAGATATGCGTCGGAGGATGTCTTGGCTTTTCAGAAACCTGGACCTGTGTTGAGAGCCTGATGTGCTCATATTCCAATCTTGTCAATCGTTGCACATAGTCAGTCAACATCGCATCATGATGAAGGATGAACTCTAGAAGTTCTTAACGAGAAGGTTGTTAGTATATGCACTTGAGACTTATATGTTTTATTTTGAACATGCATCACTTGTATCATATTATTTTATAAAGGCAATTCATTTTATTAATTCTTTTAGAATATAATAAATCTCCTTAGAATAGTAAGCTTAAACTTCATAAGAAATCAAGTAGATGACTTGATCGTAAGATCTTATGAAGAACTATTCTTAAAATAGTCCTTGGTCAAGCACCTTCTTAGGACAATTAAATGCATTTAGACTAGTATGTGAGTTCATTGATGATCATATCTCACGGATCATGGATATGAGATATCAAGTGCTCACATAAGTACATATTAAGACTAATGGTGTACTGGACTGACCCACCTTAAGAACGTTGCATGGTTTGTTACATAAGTGTCATGAACGTTTCTTATATTGATAAATATTATATGAAGTCATTTGACCTAAAATCACTATGATTCCTACATAAGGAATTATATGTTTTAAATATCATCAAACGTTTCCTGTAACAAGTGATGAGATTCTGGCAAGCGTACCAAAATTTCAGCAGTATAATAGTAAGTATGAGTTTATCGTATCCACAGGGAACGGTTCGCTTCGTATTTACTAGTGATCGGACTATCAAGTAAGAAACAGTATTTTGATGATTTGTTGTGCAGAAAGTAAATTTGCATAAAGTAATGAGATAATAGAGATAAAGTAAGATAGCGTTACTTGGATAAGGATTGAACTTCGTATTATCGCACCCCTTATGCATTTGAACCCCAATATTATTTATGAATATATTTCTATAATATCCTAGCCAAACTATATTGTTTTACCCCGAATTACCAATAGTAAACCACTCCAAGATAATCCATGCGGGTTCTCCCAGACGACAAATTACCCCGGCTTGATTGCTCTACTTTTCTGTTCGTTAACACTATCAATTCACCGTATATTCCTATAGGGACTACTATGAAGAGGCTGTCGCATTCCAATTCTTCAATCATCGATTCCCCCTATATTCCTATAGCGATTACTATGAGTACTTTTACCAATCAGAATTTAAGTTTCCTAAGTATCGGCTCCCCCAAACTCGCTGTTGAATTAATAAAACCATTTACCAATGTATTTTATAAAAACAACCTATAACTCTGGCACAAGTGCAGAAGCTACGCATTAAGCAAAGTATAAAAGCACCAATATTATAGAATATGAATTCATAAATAATAAAGAGAATTCACATACACTTGGGGATTGAATCAACTACATTCAACCCTATTGGAGAGTTTAGCTACGCATGGTAGCCATACAGACCAATGAAGAAATTGTCACACTTTTCTTCAATCCTAGCTCTGCCCTTGCCGTCTCTCTAATCTCCTTCCTAAACGCTACTATGATCTTTACAAAAGGTCCTATTTATAGACCAAGGAAAGCTATCTTAAATCGGGAAGGAATCTATTTTGAAAACATATCTTTACAAAAGGTCCTATTTATAAACGCTACTATGTTCCTGAGCTTCACCTGCGCTCAACGCGTTTGAAGCACAGGATCCAGAGAGGAATCCTGATAGTTGCGCTTCACCTGCGCTCAGCGCAGGTGGAGCGTATTTCCCGTTCCAGCTTTCCTTGATTCTCTCTCTTTTTAACTTGATCTCTTCATGATCTTATACTTGTTTGCTTGACTTTCCTTGTTTCCCTCTTTTTGATCTGGTTTTGTATTTGTCTTGCCTTTGAATTTAAATTGGGAAGTTATTCGCAGAATCCTTGTTTAAATGGCAGCTGATCTTATCTTTATTTGTTCTCATTTAAACTTCAAATCTGCAGATCCTATCCTCAAATAATGTTATCTTCTCTTCTCATTTAAATCTCCTCATAAATCTGCAAAATCAACAGATTTTATATTAAAATAGCATCAAATTCAAATTCAAATTAAATAAACACAATTATTACAATTATTAATAAAAAGGGATTATTCTGGGGCATAAATTGTTGTTTTAACCTTGATAAGTGCAGTAAAAATACAAGAATATATCATATAATTTGCACTTATCAAATACCCCCAACTTAAATTCTTGCTTGTCCTCAAGCAAGAGACCTCTTTGTAATAAAAAATTAATTCAACCCCCTGTACAATTCTAAAAAATAAGGACAAATTTTCATCATCTCTTTATTAGGCAGAAGTCACTTTCCAAATATAAGAAAAAATCAGAATTAAGAGATGTTACCTATGCTCAATCAGAATAGGATACGACAATTCAGTCAAACTTTCTCAGAAATAGCAATTAAAGCAATAAATGATAAATCAAGGAATTCTCTCATTCTCACGGGTAAGTGTTTCCCTCAATTTTTCCACCACAGTTGAACAACTAGAATTGATAGTCGTTTCTAGATTTTAAACATCCACATGGTCAATATGGATCAAAAGGTATTTCCTTGATTGTAATGAGGTTGGGCTATCAAGAAATCATGGTTTTTCTGGATAAGCAAGAAAACACTTAGAATAGAGAGCATCTTTTGATTTTTCTTGGACTTGGAACTTCTCTCCATTCTCCATCTCATTCTTGATTTGTGTCATTCACCTAGCCTCTTTCTTTGTTTGAGGATGCACTCCCCCAACTTATTCAATTCAAGCACTTTTTCTTTTTGATTTTTGAGGGGGGTGATCCTCTTTTGCTTTCTTGTGCCTGCACTTTATAATTCTTGACTTTCAAATTACCAACCTTTTCTTCCCATTATTTCAAGTTGCACCTTGCTCTCTATCCCAAGTGTGTAAGGGACAGGATATAGATCTCAATTATGACTGGGGTGCATAAGAAGAAACACTTAAGCTCAAATGAGTTTAAAAAAAATTGAAAAAATTGTATCAAGGGTTGGCTTTTTGGCACTGAGAAAATAATGTAAAATAAAAAATTGCCTTTATCACTTCCACATTTTCCATGAACAGAGTAAAATCCAAAAACTCAATCAATAACAATTGACAAGCAGCGGTGAAAACTCTCAATTTAAGTGTTTGGACTCACAACTCACTGACTTATTGGTTAAATTCCTTGGTAAAGCACTTACTGGTTTTAATTAACTACCCTCATAGGTTCTTCTGTGAAATATCCTAATCCTAACTGATTATGGAATTAATCACAAAACCCTTTCTTTTTTCCTAATCTGGTTAGTTAAACTACCTAATTTCAGAGAATTTTGAAAAAAAAATCCTTAGATTCCTAATTCCTAAAATCCTCAAAATTTTAAAAATCCTAAAATATCCTAAAAATAAAAGAAAAAATTAAGAAAATGTTGAAAATGCACTGCATAAGAAAATGATGTATTAGTAGAGTATATATACAGTACATATCTAGAATAATCAAAAGAAAATAAAAAGAAAGAAAATAAAAGAGAAATGAAAAGAAAAAGAAAAAGAAAGAAAAGCACCAAATAAAAAAAATCAATCGTCCTGGTCCATATCATCTACTCCATCTCTAGCTGCTCCACCCTCCCCTGGAAGAATAAGCCTGTTCTCAGGCCACTGTAAATATGCTCTAAACTGATCAGGGTGCATGCCTGGGTAAGGGTCCGAGCGAGCCTGATAATGCATATCCTGAAAATGTACTGCTGCTCGGTGGAGAGTGGACATCTGGGCCAGAATATGTGTGTTCTGAGCAATGATTTGTTGAGCCCAGACTGGAGGCTGTATGTCTGCTGCTGGTGATGGTGGTGGTGGTGATGGTGGCTGTTGTAACATCCCGCAAAATTAGAAGCTTTAATAATTGATTTGGCTAAAACAGAGATGTATGTGCTAGTAATTAAGGAAAGGAAAGTTGAGGGATTTAAGGGTCAAAACCTAGTATAAAAACCAAGTTTTAGGTTTTAACTTAAGTGAATTTAGAGAATTTGGGTTCTGGTAATCGATTACAGTGGGTTCGTAATCGATTACCCGAGAGCTGGTTTTTTGGTAATCGATTACTCACAGGTTGTAATCGATTACCTGAGAGCCGAGTTTTCGGTAATCGATTATGTAATCGATTACCCGAGAGCTGAGTTTTTGGCAATCGATTACTCACAGGTTGTAATCGATTACCCGAGAGCGTAGTTTTTGGTAATCGATTACATGGTGTTGTAATCGATTACCAGGAAATCTGGGTTGGTGGTAATCGATTACCACGGGTTGTAATCGATTACCCGAAGGGATTCTAGTGTTATTTTGCCGCTGGTAATCGATTATAATAGGCTTGTAATCGATTACCGTCGCTCCAGTATTTAAGGTCGAGAACATGAAAAATCAGATTTTTCATTTTTCTTTCTTCCCCTTCTTCAATCTAGAGAGAGTCCTAGAGAGAGAAAGTTCGATTTGGAGCTTAGGAAGGAGATTGAAGCAAGAATAATCAAGTGGATCACTTTTATTCCCCATTCTTCTCTTGATTTTCAAGATTGGGTGAGTATAACTCACACACACACTTTCCCCTTTGATTTTAATTTCTCCCCAATGTATGAACCCTACTCTTAAATTCCCTTTCTATATGATTATTGTGGTTAGATCAGTGATGTTTGTGTGAGATTGAGTAGTTTTGTTAGGATTTTCATTGAAAACCTTAGGGTAGCGAGATTTACGAAACTAGCGAGATTACGAAATTGTCAAAATGCTCAATGTATGAACCCTACCTCTTCGATTCCCTTTCTATATGGTTAAATTGATTGGATTTATGAAGTTTATATTGGAATTGAGTAATTTATGCTAGGAATTGATTTAAAACCCTTGAATTTCGAAGTTACGAAACTTACGAAAGTTACGAAACTCTCGAAGTGCTTGAAATTCCAGTTTTGGGTTATCGATTCATGTATACCGGTTTCGACCGTGAGTTAAATAAGTCGGCCTTCGTGCTGTGAGTTAAGAAATTGATTAATTAAGTGAAAAATTGACTTCGGTCCAGTAATGGGTGCGATACGTCCCCGGGAAAGACATTTCCCGTAGTCTGAGCTCAGTTCTAACTCCAGTTTAAGTAATAAGTTCATGCCTGCTGGGCACAGCAGCGAGTTGCATCATTAGTGCATTTATTTGCTTCTAGCATTGATTATGATTATGTTACACATTAATTGGTAATTGAATTTCTCACTTAGTATGTCTCACTTATCAGTTTACATGAATTATGTTCCAAGAAGTTTGTTTAATTGTTAATTGTTATTGATATATGCTTCTTGCATTCATGCATGTGGTTGTATTCACTGGGATTATTATCTCACCCCACGTTTCGGGGATATATCTTAGTGATGCAGGTACTTCCGGTGAGGTTGAGGCAGTTAAGGTGAGGGTGGAGCTGAGTCTTAGTTCAGCTGGAAGATTAGTTTAATAGAAGTAGTTTCCTAAAGTATTTGTATATTGCTTAATCGGTTATTTGCCGAGGTGTATCGATGTAAATTATATAAGTATATTTATTTCTGAGTTAGCCACTGAGGCCTAGCTCTAATGCTATGATAGGTATGATATTGAATGTATTGGTTTTGCTGATTTTCAGATTAAGCAGCTTTTGGTAATGGTCCGGTTTTAGGGGAGACTCTGCCGGATTTCCGGTATGAGTTCATTGAATCACACTTCTCCAAGTGTGGATTCTTCCCTAAGTTTAAGTAAGATTTATTCTTATTTAGGAATTTTGATGTTATATTGTGATGTTATATTGTGATTGCTTAAGCTAATCGTTGGAAAGTTTAAGCGTATGTATGACGATATCGAAAATTTAACGAAATAATTTCAGGAACTTCAAGGATAGTGTCTCCAACGGGCATTATTTCTGAGTTTAGAAATTAGGGCATTACAGTTGTGGCTGTTGCTGCTACTTATCTTCCTCATCGTCATCCTCCTCCGGGATGCAGTTGGCCTCTATATATCCTCTATGCATGGGGCTCAAAATACGGATCGAACGGAGCACCTCAATACCACTAGACTCACATAGAGATGTGATAAGTGATGGGAAGTCTAAGCTGATCCTGGAGGTGGCGCTGCGGCACCCCACAAAAGATACAAAGTCTGCAATCTTCTGTGTGATGACATTGGCGATGTCTATGTTTGCACCAGTGATGATGCTATAGATGAGGTGGGCTACTGGCATGACTATGTTAGAATTTATCTCGCAATTTGATTACACTGGGATGGCGGTAATTCTTGTTTCTTGAAATTCAATTTGGTGGGGTACTAAAATTTTAGATTCAAATTTTAAAATTATGAAATGTTTAATTTTTAAATTATAAATTATAAAAGTATTGGTAGGGGAATAATTCAGAGTTTAAAGGCTTTAAATTGACGCACATAACATGAAAGTGAAATTGGGTTTTAAATAGGAATAAATATGAAAATTATGATTTTTTTAAATTAAGGTATTAATTACATATGATTAATAACACACTCTTCGGGAGGGGTGAAGAGTCTTAACTGCGACTAAGCCCCGAATAGGATTGCCCCTGGTAATAGGGGATATCTATGGTTTATACCAAAAAAATAACCACTCACTAGTCACAAGAAACCATGTAGGTGAGGTCATTTCAGGAATGTAAATCCTAAATCTGGCCATTTTGTTCTTTACGCATCCCCATTCCCATGCCCAACTAATAGGGGTGTCCAAAAAATAAGACCTAACCATCAACCGTATAATCCGACATGGAGGAATGCTTTTCGGACGGTTACAAGTGGGTTTTCGGGCTGGGCGGGTAATAAAGGACGGTTCTTTACGGTTTTGTCGGTCGGATTCGGATGTGGAGAAAAAATTTCGTCGGAGACCAAATCCGATCGACCTGCACTCACATTTGTATTTGCGTTCTTTTTTTGTTAGATTTTGCATGTGTATTCTGAAGGGCCGCGTGTGCAAGCCCACTTCACTCTAAGCCTACCCAATTACTAACCCTTAACCTCTCATATATAAACAACTTTTAGAAACCCTTGTGCCTCAATTCTCAAATACCTAGCAGCCGCACCCTTTCAGATTCCTCACCCTCTCCTTCTCTGGTTCTCCTTCTCCCTTACCCTCTCCTTCTCCTTCTATCATACCCACTCACTGCTCGGCCTCTACCTCTCCCCTCTCCCTAGTATTCGTAACTCTCTTTCACTCCCCCCTTTCTAGTTTTATGATCTTCTTCTCTAATATAACATTTTGTTTCTCTTCTCTCATGCAATTTGTAGATCTAATCTTTTGGTTGTTTTCTTTGTTTTTTGTAAGACTTGCGACGGTGGTGGCAGCCATATTCGCAGCGGCGCAGCGAGCAGTTGTGGTTGTGGGCCTGCGCGACACCCTTTCTTCTATTTCCTCTTTCTGTTCTGGTTTTGCTATTTTCTTCTATGTGCATGTTGTTTTCTTCTGATTTTCAAGTGGTTGTGAGATGGTGCCATGGTGGAAGTCGTTGCCTCTGTTGTGGCCTGGCTGATGGTGGAAGTCACCGTAATCACTGTGTCTATTTTTTTAGGTCTTTAGTCTTTCTCTTCTTGAATCTGGTGGTTTTGTACTTTTGTATTTAGCTATTTTTATTTATTTGGATTTTTGTTTTCCTTTACCATTCTGTTTCTTTGTATTTTGCTATTTTTTTTATTCTTTCATGTACCAAATAAATATTGTAAATCTATTATATTCCTTTTATGTAAATTTATTATATTCATATATGTGTAGATTATGATAAACATGTAATAAGTGAAAATAATATTCAGAAAAAACTATTAAAATAATTCTTAAAATTGTGATTGTGGAAACTGGAAAATTGAAACGGCCCAATTAAAAAGTATAAGTAAAAAATTTAATAATGTTGCTAAAAAATGAGATGAGATAAAAAAATCTTCAAAAGAACTAAGCAAAGTTGGATGCGGCCCAAAATTATTCCAAACCGAATTAACCCACCCGGTGAAACCCGCAAACCGTCTTACCCGAAACCCGATAAAACATATGTATTTTCTGGTCGGGATTGGGCTACAAAATGAATGAGTCGGTTTTGGTCGGATTGGGTTTTTTGGGCCCGAATCCGACCAAATCTGTCCGATGGACAACCCTACCAACTAAAGCAAACAAAACCGCGTGTGCCAAAATGCCAACTAACATTAAGGAAAAGGAAAAACAGAAAGCTACAGCCAAACACGCCTTCAGACACCGTCTTTCTTTTCAATCTTCGAGCTTTATTTTCCCAACTACAAGTCCACAGCGTAATCAATCATCACCGCCACTTTACCTATTTGTCACGCTACAAACGCCGTCAATCTTCCAATTCCTCATTCAAGTGAATTTGTTATTTTTTTTTTTCAATTTTCTTGCTCTTCTTCAATGAGAAAATATAACATTAATTATTATTTTATTAATTATAATTATAATTTATGTAATAATTATATTAATAATAGAGAGCATGATAAAAAATAATATAATAAAGAGATAGGGATATATGAAAGAACTGAATACAATAACAAATCAAACAATGTCATAATATCTGGTTAATCAAACAAATTCATCATATCATACATCATATTTAATATTAAATTATTTAACCTCAAATCCTTCTCAATAGTCTGACTTATAGTTTTGTTTGATGTCATCATATCTCTAACTATTACTATATATTATTCTATCTATTTTATCTTCTTTACATGTGCAATTCTATGTGTTTTCTCTATATAAAAAAATTAAATATTAACTTTAATTAATATATAAAAATAACGAGCTCAAATTACATTTAAACATGAAAAAAGGAAGCATTTTTCTTATTAATACTTGAACAATTTAATTGTATTTTTTATCCCTCTTATTTGAATTGTGTACGATTTTAATTATCAAGTTTTATTGACCGAATCAAGTCCTTTAATTTATTTTTAAAATAAAACAAACAAAATGCTCGCTGATTATGACTCATAAATTTAACTATAAAAAAAGGTTGAATTGGATTTTCATTCCCTCTAATTTTGATAGTGTGTTTGGTAAGAAATTTCAGGTAGATGAAAGCTAAAATTAGTAGTTGAATCCATTTAATCAGTGTTTGAGTGTGTTTGGTAAGAAATTTCAGTTAGATAAAAAGCTAAAATTAGTAGTCGAAACCATTTAATCAGTGTTTGGTAAGGTAGTTTTTTTAAATAGCCAATAGCTTCTATTGTTAAAACTACTTTAGGTAGTTTTTTTTAAAAAAAAACTCTCATTTTCAGCTACTAGATGAAAATTTATTACAAGTTTACCCTTCAACCATTCGCAATCATTATTATTTAATGTCCTTAGATGTCATTTTAACATTTCCAGCTACTTTCATCAAACATTTTCAATTAAATAAAATAATTTTTCAGTTTTCATCTAACTGTTCAACTTTCAATTAGTTTTTTAGCTAATTTTAGCACCATTACCCTATGTTTTTTCAAAATAGTGCTCAACTACTAGCTAGGACATGGTGGATGTGTGGGATAAACACAAATTTTCTCAGTTGGTGACGGAAAACAATTTTGGGTGACAGAGACTCTATTTTAGCTTAGTGTTGTGATGACTTTTGTTAGTTATGACAGTTATGACTTAGGAATGAGTTTGTTATTCTGTTAGGTTGTTATTTCAGTTAGGTTAGTTAGTCGTTGCTCTCTAAACTGCCTACATATATAGTACCTTGCTGTATAGGGAAAAAAGGCGTAAGTGCAAGTGAGAACGATTACGGAAGAACCTGTCTGAAGTTAACAGGTGTAACCTTGTCTGAAGCAGCTTGTCTGAAGCTGGTTGTCTGAAATAGAGAAACGTTTTTCTCTTGCATATTTTCTTCTCTTTCTTCGTGTTCTTTAATTCTTTTTCTTTTAAGCTTTCAATTTCTTGTTCTTACCCAACAAGTGGCGCCGTCTGTGGGAAAGGAAGTGAAAAGGAAAGATAATCAAGAATGGCAACGAAGTTTGATATTGAGAAGTTCTTTGGAGCAAATGACTTTGGGCTGTGGAAAATCAAGATGGAGGCTATCTTGATACAGCAAGGATGCGAGGAAGCGTTGAAGGGGGACGTGAACATGTCATCATCTTTAACGCAGGCAGAGAAAAAGAATATGGTAGACAAGGCAAGGAGTGCAATCGTTCTGTGTCTTGGTGATAAGGCACTCAGAGAGGTGGCGAAGGAGGAAACAGCTGCAGGTGTGTGGACAAAGTTGGAATCTTTATACATGACAAAGTCTTTGGCTCATAGACTCTGTCTGAAGAAACAACTTTACTCGTTCAAGATGGTGGAGTCAAGAACGATTGAAGAGCAGTTGGCAGTTTTCAGCAAGATTGTTGATGATCTTGAAAACATTGGTGTGAAGCTTGAAGATGAGGACAAGGTTGTTATTCTTTTGAATTCTTTACCTAAGACCTTTGAACATTTCAGAGATGCTTTACTGTACGGGAAGGATCAGATGATTACTCTAGAGGAGGTTGTGACCTCAGTTCGAACCAAAGAGTTGCATAAACTTCAAGATTCGAAAGGTGTAGAGGAGGTTCCCTCTGGTCTAGTTACAGTGAAGGGCAAGGGAAAGAAGTTAGAGAACAAAGGGAAGAAGGCAAAGTCTGAAGGCGAGAAGCAGATCAAATGTTACAAGTGTCAGAAGTTGGGTCATATCAAGAAGCATTGTCCTGAGAAAGATGCACAGGAGCCTAGGAGACAGGAAACTGCAGGTGTTGCAGAGGCTTCTGAAGGATATGAATCTGCAGGTGTTTTGGTAGCTTCGTCTGAAGACTCTCTGAAGAGTTGGGTCATGGATTCAGGGTGTACCTATCACATGTGTCCTGTGAAAGATTACTTGAGACATTAGAACTGAAGGAGTATGGATCTGTACTTCTTGGGAACAACAAAGCTTGCAAGGTGCAGGGCATTGGGGCAATCGGACTGAGGATGTTTGATAACAGAGAGATGTTGCTGCAGGATGTGAGGTATGTTCCAGAGCTCAAAAGGAACCTTATGTCCATTAGCATGTTTGATGTTACGGGGTATTCCACTAAGGTGGAGGGTGGAATGATGAAGGTGTCCAATGGAGCATCCATAGTTGCTAAGGGGAGAAGAAGTAATGGGTTGTACATTCTGGAAGGATCAACTGTCATTGCACATGCATCAGTTGCAAGTCAGTCAATGGTTGACAAGACTAAACTATGGCACTTACATTTGGGCCATGTTAGTGAGAAAGGCTTGGTGGAGTTGGAGAAGCAACAACTGCTGATGGGTGATAAGCTTTAGAAGCTGGATTTCTGTGACCAGTGTGTTTTGGGTAAGTCTCATAGAGTGCAGTTTGGGACAGGTAAACACACTTCCAGCAGACCCTTTGAATATGCACATGCAGATCTGTGGGGTCCATCTAGGACTCAGACACATGGTGGAGGGTCTTACTTTCTGAGCATTATTGATGACTTCTCAAGGAGGGTATGGACTTACATTCTGAGGAACAAGACTGAGACATTTCAGAAGTTCAGAGAATGGCATACTCAAATAGCTAATCAGTAGGGGACCAAGCTGAAGGTACTGAGAACAGACAATGGGTTGGAATTTGTTTCAGATGAGTTCAACAGTTTTTGCAGGAACCGGGGAATCAAAAGGCATAAAACTGTGGCAGGGACTCTTCAACAAAATGGACTTGCTGAAAGGATGGACAGGACCATTCTGGAGAGAGTCAGGTGCATGCTTTTGGGAGCAGGGATGCCTAAGATCTTCTAGGGAGAAGCTGTAAACACTGTTGTGTATCTGATTAACAGGTGCCCTTCGTCTGCTTTGGGGTACAAGACACCTATGGAAGTTTGAAGTGGAAAACCAGTTGATTACTCTAATCTGAGGGTGTTTGGGGCTTTGGCATATGCACATGTCAAGCAGGATAAGCTGGAGGCACGAGCTGAGAAGTGTATCTTCCTTGGATACGCTGAAGGAGTCAAGGGATATAGGCTATGGAGGTTAGAACCTAAACCTTCAAAGCTTATTATCAGTAGGGATGTAACATTTGATGAGACGAGAATGAGAATGCTTGGTGGAGACTCTGAAAATGGGAGGGAGAAAGCTCACATTGAGATGGAGGCATCTACGAGCAAACTCAGGGAGGATCGTCTGAAGACTTTAGAAGGTGCTACTTCAGAAGGTACATCAGATGATACTTCAGCAGGTTCAGACTTCAGAAGGTCTAAAAACTTCAGAAGGTCTGAAGACTTCAGAAGGTCAGAACGCGCTGTGAATGACTATCAGCTAGCTCGTGATAGAGAAAGGAGGGTTCTAAAACCTACCAAAAGGTTTGGACACGCTGACCTTATCTGTTATGCTCTTAGTATGGCTGAAGATATACAGGGTTCAGATGAACCAAGAAACTTCAGAGAGGCACAGGAGAGTTCAGAGAGGCAGCAATGGCAACGTGCCATGGAGGAGGAACTTGATTCGCTGAAGAAGAACAACACATGGAGACTTGTAGACTTACCTGAGGCACAGAAGGTAATCAGATGCAAATGGGTCTTTAAGAAGAAAGATGAGATTCCTGGTGTTGAGAAAGCGAGGTTCAAGGCAAGGCTTGTGGCTAAGTGATTTACACAGGTTGAGGGTGTGGATTATAATGAGATATTCTCACCAGTTGTAAAGCACTGTTCTATCAGGATCTTGATGTCAATTGTAAACCAGTTTGATTTACACCTGAAGCAATTGGATGTCAAGACAACCTTTCTGCACAGAGATCTGGATGAAACCATTTACATGGAACAACCAGAGGGGTTTGCTGAGGATTAAAGAGTGTGTCTACTTCAAAAATCATTGTATGGTCTGAAACAGAGCCCAAGGCAGTGGTATAAGAAGTTTGATGATTTTCTGATGAGAATGGACTTCAGCAGGTGTAGTTATGACAGCTGTGTCTACATTTTAAGAGAAGAACAAGACATTTTGTACCTGCTCTTGTATGTAGATGATATCCTGGTAGGTAGCCGTAACAAGCACATGAACAATCAGCTCAAGACAAGGTTAAATTCAGAATTTGAGATGAAGGATCTTGGAGTGGCCAAACGCATACTTGGCGTTGATATAGTAAAAGATGAGTCAAAGGGTGTACCGCGTCTAACTCAACAGGCCTATCTGAGGAAGGTTATGAAGAGGTTTAGGATGCATAAATCTAAACCTGTGGGCACACCCTTAGGACACCACATGAAGCTCTCAAGGAGTCAAGCTCCTAATTCAGAAGATGAAAGGAGGAAGATGAATGATGTTCCTTATTCTAGTGGAGTTGGAAGCATCATGTATGGGATGGTCTGTACTAGACCAGACTTGGCTCATGCTGTGAGTGTTGTCAGCAGGTTCATGGGAGACCCTGGACAAGCACATTGGGAGTCTCTAAAGTGGATCCTCAGATACCTGAATGGAACTCTGGATTCAGGATTGCTATATCAAAAGAAACGGTACCTCTCTGAAGGTGGAGCTGCAATTGAAGGGTTCGTTGATGCAGACTATGCAGGGTGTGTGGATACACAAAAATCCTTATCAGGGTATGTGTTTACTTTATTTGGAACTGCAGTGAGTTGGAAGGCAAACCTTCAATCAGTGGTAGCACTGTCTACAACAGAGGCTGAGTATATTGCGTTGTCTGAAGGAGTGAAGGAAGGTCTGTGGTTGAAAGGCATGCTGAATGAGTTGGGAATCGAACAGGAGTGTGTTCAGATTCATTGTGATAGTCAGAGTGCTATTCACTTGGCCAATCATCAGATGTACCATGAAAGGACCAAGCACATTGATGTGAAGTTTCACTTTATCAGAGAAGTGGTTGAAACAGAGGCTGTAAGGATTGTGAAGATTGCTTCTGAAGATAATCCTGCTGATATGTTGACCAAAACACTACCAAGATGCAAGTTTGAGAGATGCTTAAACTTGGTGGGCTTCGTCTGAACGATGTCATTCCAAAGTCAAGGTGGAGATTGTTAGTTATGACAGTTATGACTTAGGAATGAGTTTGTTATTATGTTAGGTTGTTATTTCAGTTAGGTTAGTTAGTCGTTGCTCTCTAAACTGCCTATATATATAGTACCTTGCTGTATAGGGAAAAAAGGCGTAAGTGCAAGTGAGAACGATTATGGAAGAACCCGTCTGAAGTTAACATGTGTAACCTTGTCTGAAGCAGCTTGTCTGAAATAGAGAAACGTTTTTCTCTTGCATATTTTCTTCTCTCTCTTCATGTTCTTTGATTCTTTTTCTTTTAAGCTTTCAAATTCTTGTTCTTACCCAACAACTTTGATTTTAGTGAGGAAGTTATAAGTAGAGGGTGGCCATTTTTTGTCATGGGTCTAATGCAGTTAAATATTGATGGTGTTGTGTTGGTTCCTGAACAGTAGCTACGAATTAACGTTATTGGTGATATGTTAATTAATGGTGGTTCGTGGAAATAATGATGGGAACTATTTGTATGGTTGTCTTGTTGCATGTGGAGGCCAATACGGTAATGTTTGGGTAGTGAGAGGGAGATGGTGGTTCAAAGTGACTAAAGTACTGTGGTTTTGGACACTTGGGAAGATAGAGCCATAACTATCTATGAGTGGAGGGCGTGATGGAAGGAATTGAGGTTGGGGGTACATGGTGCATGGTTGTATCATCAGTTTAGTAGAGTTGATGTGGATGAGTGAGTCATGTTATAATTTTATATAACATGATCATTTTCTATTTGTTACTAGCTAGGTGGCTTTCCATTGATCAATGAGACCGTATTTGCTTACTTTTTAAAATTTAGGGATTCTACTGGCTTAAGAAAAACTTGGTGAGGAACCAAAATCGCAGGTACTTGTTATTCTTCAACATAATGGGATTAATTAAAAGTACAATTCATCATATTATATAATTAAATAATTTATAAGTCGTACATGTCATACTTATGCGTCATCTAACTATTAACTAACTTTATTTTATTTTAAAAATAAAGAAAATTGATTCTCTAAAAAAAGTAATTTAATCTACATATATTAGGGAATGTTCATGGTACATAACTAAATTTTTTTGTACCGATACATTAGTAATCAGAACCGTTGATATATTGTTTTATTTAATGGACGATTGGAATTGGTGACCTGAAAATTGATGAGTTGGATTTGTCAATATTTCATATTTATTAATTAGCCCCTTGTGTAGAAGTCAAAGTTTTATAAGGAGAACCCCGTGTTATGAAAATTTGTAGCAGCAATCTCACTTGTTTTTTACCTATCTAGAATTGTAAAGCCTTCCGTTGTGTTAGTGTATCTGTAACTGTGGGAGCTGTAATAAGTTGGAGAAGAGAACCATAAGACCAAGCTTTCCCTCTCCCTTCATTAGTCACCCATGGCTATCATCCTCCTGCGACGCACCCTCTCACCGGAATCCCATCGCACGTCGCAGTCCACCATGCGCGAAGAAATCAAAGCCCACCCGCCATCGTGTATCCAACCCCATTTGCTTCGCCGCTTCTTTCCTCGAAAGACGTCAAGAATCCCCTTTTCCTTCATCCTCCGGGGGGCTGCAACTTTTGAATTTAGAAAGGGAAAGCAACGCAACTATGGCCCTCTTCTTCTCCCACCACGGCGTGGTTGCTTTTCTTCCCGCTGCATAACTCCTTTGGTGTGGTGGTTATATATAATGACATATTCTTCCTCTCCGGTGATGCAATGGAGTTTAACAGCGTGCAAGTTGTGTGTCTCCTAAACTGCGCCCCAACTCGTGACGTAAGAAATAGAGAGAAAGAGTCTCTACCTTCAAAACACGATCCTAACCTCAGAAAATCATATTGAAAGTGAAAGGGATTTTAGGGAATCAACGGTGCATATTTCTTTGAATTCTAACATGTCTAAAGTATGAAATAAATCTAATTCTTCGATTGTTGTCTCTATGTAAAAATGGCTGTGGATAAATTTTCTGATTTAAGGCCTAATGAGACTCTTTGTCTTTGTAGCCGAGGCTCTAGCCTGGAAAAAGGAGTTTCTTAAAATATATTTGGCTAAAGAAATAAAAAGCCAAATTTTAGGAACAAGTCTAGTGACCTCCACGTGTCAGGAAAAAAATTGATGTACCGGTACAATAATTTGAGTTTTGTGTACCATAAAGAGACCACATATATTATTTTAGTTTATTTTTATTCAAATTGTGATATTAATTTTTAGTTACTCACAATTTTTATTAATGAAAATGGGAATAGGTAGAAGTCTTAGTTTTATATGTTGTTATTAAAAACGTTGCTAAGTAGAAGAATGAATAATTATAATTTATTTAGTAAAAAAATATAATGTTCAATATCTTAAAAAATTAAAAAGATAAATTCTTATTAAATATCTTATGAATATTAATTAGTGTGTGCAGGGACGGATCCGGGATTGATACAAGGGGGGCGAGAAATTTTTTTAATAATAAATATTAAATATTGGTCAAATTCATCAAATCTTTTAATTAAGTTATATATATATGGTACATTCATGTTATAAAATTTATCAATAATAATATTTGTATCAAATAAATTTTTTGATAAAAATCACTTAAAGGGGCTAAATTTCAATAAAAATAAATAAAATTTAGATTATAAAAATTAAATGTATCACACTCATTTTATTTATTACATATATATTGATAGTATATTTTTTATTTGTAATATGTATTCTAATGATAATATAATGG
This sequence comes from Sesbania bispinosa, assembly GCA_026901365.1. Lineage (NCBI taxonomy): Eukaryota > Viridiplantae > Streptophyta > Magnoliopsida > Fabales > Fabaceae > Sesbania > Sesbania bispinosa. The sequence continues at coordinate 317,440 of QLOH01000824.1, forward strand.
GGGAGGGGGAGCCAAAGCTCATGCTTGCCCCCCTGTATCCGTCCTAGTTTATTTTTCAATAAAAAAAATATTTGACAACATTTTAAATTTCTTTAAAAGTATTATTTCATATGATCTAAGCTTTTCAGACACATGCTATAGGACATGTTTGTTTAAATTTTTTTAATTACAAATTTATAATACGGTTCTTTTTAAAAATTTTGAAAGATATATATTATTTTTAATTTTAAGGAAAACGATAACATAGTTAATCTTTTAGGTTTTTAATGTTTTTATAAAGAAATTTATATGATTATTGTACATTTTAAAAATATATTTTAAATTAAAAATTATGAACAAACGGCCCCCAAGTAATTATGTTTGATAATTGACTTTAAACTGCTTAACCTGATGGCACCTGGGTTTTTTCCTTGTGTTTTTGGGACAAATTTCCCCCTGTTTGAAACAGTTGACTGGATGCCTTTCTTGGGCCTAAGTTAAGGAATTTGACAAAAACATAATAATGATACTTTTACGGGCTTTACATTCTAAGTTCTAACAATATAGTAGTCCATTTCACATTTTTTAAGAGAATATGAGGATGAACCACAAAAAGAATAATTCAAATCAAAACACACGTATTAATTAATAAAAGTAATTACCACAGAGTTGTGGCTCAGTTGGCAACGCAGACTGAGATTGTGGGAAGAGCTCCCGGGTTCGATCCCCACTAAACACACTCTTCGGGAGAGGTGAAGAGCCTTAACTGTGACTAAGCCCCGAATAGGATTGCCCCCGGTAATAGGGGATACCTAAGATTTATACCAAAAAAGTATTAACAAAAGTAATTAATGCATTATTTTTCAAAAAATTATTTTACAAGATTATAAGTTTACCCCTATTTAAAATTAAACTTTATTACCATAGTAATTATGTCACTTTAGAATCTTTAATGGTCAACAAGAGCAAATATGAGAAAAAATATTAAATACTTCTAAATTTATAAGCTTTGTCTTGTAAATAGGACTTAAGAAAATTATTAAACATTGTCTTATAAATAGGATCAGATGAAGTATTTATAAGACTCTTTTTGACTCAAACATGCATATTAAGAAAACATGTTTTAATGTATTTATTTTAAAAATCCCGTGTAATTACTAAATTTACCCCTATTTAAATTACTCCACTCTATTCAATTCCCCACATTAATCAAACTATTGAAAACTATACAAATTTAATTAATTATGAAGAGTAAAGACGGTAAAAACTAATAAATGCTTCTAAAACTTTATAAAGGGTTTGACAAAAAAAAAAGACTAAAACAAATTATCAAGAGGGTCTTATTAAAAGGATCGGAAATAGTGTATCATATCATATATCACATGTGTCAAATTTTCTTCCCTCTCTTCCTATTTTTGAGTGTAATTGGAAAAATCTTTTTAATACTACCTCCATTCCAAAACTCTTGTTGTTTAAGGTTATGCGCACAGACCAAGGAAATGATTGATGTGTCTTAATTTAATACTAATTTTACTAAAATAGCCTCATTTAATATCCACCCATATCATTTAACTGCCTTGAAAATATAAAAACTTATATAATTAAGAGAGAGATAATGAGAGTAGGTGTTAGTTGATGTAAGTAATTAAATAAGGGCATAGTTGGAAAAATCTTAATTAATTTTTCTTGGATATCTAAAACAATAAGAGTTTTGGAATTTAGGAGTATGCTAAAACAACAAAAGTTTTGGAATGGAGGGAGTAATAAGTAATGCATTTAATATCATTTGGCCAACAACTATTTTCCTTTTTGAATTTCAATTTATAGTTTTAAAATGATTTGAAGAATATACATTGTCATTAATAAAAAAGTTTATGTTGTAATCCAATTATATATTGCCATATACTTTTTGAGTTTAATAACATACGATGTGTCATATTCACTAAATGATGTGATAATATCTATTAGATAATAATATAAAATTTTTTACATTGATGGTATATATATACTAAAGTCATTTAAAAATAAACTTCAACAATGTTAAAAATGTGTTTTTAACTATAAAAATAAATTAACATTTTGAAGAATCTTAATTTTCTATTTAAATTGTATTGATATTATTATTCCATTCTTCATGTCATTTAATACTCCTCCTAATACCATTCCAATGTGAATATTACTCTTTATTACTAGTTGTTGAGTGAATTTTTTTCAAATTTTGTATTCAATGATAAATTCTTGAAAATAATTACTAGTAAACTTTTTCTCACATTCCAAAGAAAAATAATGAAAATTTAAAATTACATTAGAGATAAGTCAATTGGTCATCACTCACCACCACTTGAAAGAACGACAACTCACAGATTCTAAAATGTTTCCATCGTGCAATCTTCAATGTGCTAAACAAACATGCCGTAGTTAAGATTGAATGTGGATGCTCTCCACCATATAATAAATCTTAAACGTTAAGACATCATTCTTTTGTTTGATTATTTAATGAATTAATAATTAAGAAAGAAATATTTTAAAAGCAAACAAAACAAAAAAATATTCAAAAGTAGTTGTAATCTTGAAATTCCAGATATGTCCCTATAACGCGTACAGTAGTACATTTTACGCGCACACGCTTTTTCTACCTTTCCCTACTTAACAAGCTTCACACCTCAACTCAACAACACTCACTCTCTTCTTCTCATTTCTCAATTCCTTTCAGGTTGAAGATAACTCGTCACTCGTCACTCAGTGACTCACTCAATGGCTGACCGAGTTCACCCGCACGCCTCGCCTCCGGTTTCCGGCGAGCCAACAACGACGCCGTCTCAGAAAGCCGCTGTAGCCACAAACACTACTGCTCCGCCTCCGCCGGCAGGAACCTATGTCATCCAGATCCCCAAGGATCAGGTCTACCGCGTCCCTCCGCCGGAGAATGCCCGTCGCTACGCCAACTACAGTAGCCGGAAAACTCGCCGGTGCTCGTGCTGCTGTTGCCTCTGCTGGTTCATCGGCTTCATCTTAATCCTCGCCGTGCTTCTCGCCATCGCCGCCGGCGTTTTCTACCTGGTTTTCCGGCCGAAAGCTCCGGATTACGCCATCGAACGCGTCGCCATCAAGGGAATGAACCTCACGTCGCTGTCGTCCTCGGCGGCGATCTCGCCGGAGTTTGACGTCGACGTTAGGGCCGATAACGGTAACGACAAGATCGGAATCTACTACGAGAAGGGAAGCTCCGTTGAAATGTTCTACAGAGACGCCAGGCTCTGTGACGGCGCATTGCCGGCGTTTTATCAGCCGTCAAATAACGTGACGGTGTTTCAGACGGTGTTGAAAGGTAACGGAATCGAACTCACGCGGTCGGATCTTACGGCGTTGATGAATGCGGTGGCCAAACGCAGCGTGCCGTTAACGTTGAAGCTGAGGGCACCGGTGAAGATCAAAGTGGGGTCCGTTAAGACGTGGAAGATCACCGTTAAAGTGGACTGTGACGTGACGGTGGATCAACTAACGGCGAAGGCAAGGATCGTTAACAAGGATTGTAGTTATGGGGTGGATCTTTGGTGATGAAAATGCTGTGTTTGGATTTTGGGATATAGGATGAAAAGGTTTAATTTAGAGATTATAAATACATGTTCGGTAATTTTTTGTGCTTTTTGCGCAGAGATTAATATTATGTAGATTTTCATGTATATTACATTATTCGATAACAGATGGATACAATATTCATATTATTCTTTTTCAATTTTGTTTGACGTCCCATTCGTTTTTCGTTGATACTTGATGGGGTGCATGATGCCATAATCTACCAAATCTTGGAATTTTTTAGGCTTGGAGTTTGACATTTTAATTTTGGTATTGCAACGTTGTGGACTGAGTATAAAGATTGGATTGGGCTCAATTAATGGGAAAATTGGTTTATGAACTGCAATTTTATTTTTTGCATAATACAATGGTTTATTACAAAAAAAAAATACAATGGTTATTCAATTTTTTTTATTACCTAATTTTGCTCCACTTGACCAAGGGACAAGTGGGGTTTTGAACGGTCTCTCAGATACAATTAGGGGTGGGAATAGGCCAGGCCGCCGACAGGGGCCTATGGCCTGGCCTAATTAAAGCCTAACCTAGCCTAGCCTATTTAATAAAAAAGTCAGGTTCATGCATTTTAAAAAGCCTATTTAAATAAAGAGGCTAGGCTTAGGCCAACTCACAAGCCTACAAAGCCTGATAGGTCGGCCTATTTATATTTAAAAATTAGTAAATATATTAAAATTATATAAATATTAATTACTTATAAATTATAAGTTATAACGAATTTGAATACACTTAATATTATTATATTAGTATATATCTATAATTTGTAAATTACTTTTATATTTTATTTGTTTGTATTGGTTTGAGTTAAGGATTTTGCAGGCCCAATATCATATATTTTAGTATTGAGTATTGACTAAGATGTTAGATAAGAAAAATCATGATACATGCAGTTTTTGGACTTAGAAATCGATTTATCGTCCCTTTTCATATAAAGGCCTTTAAATAGGCTAACAGGTCAGACCAGGTTTTTAAAAAGGCAGACCTAAAAAAAAAGCCTATAATAGGTAATAGGCCTTGAATTTATAAAATAGGCCCGGCCTATTTAATCAAAGCCTAGTCTGGCCTAGCCTATTCCCACCCCTAGATACAATACCTTGTTTTGCTCCAATTGACCAACCCGATGGTTCTTTCAATACAAAAGTGGCTAATAAAATAGTCAAATTTAAATTCAGTAATTTGGTTTAGCTAGCGTGTGTATAATATGTAAGAATCTATCACTTACTACCACATTCGAGTAAACATATATATGGTTCTGTTAGTATGTGAATGTGATGTTTTTGGCTTATTCATACATGCAAACAAAGGGACTATAATAACTTTGCAGATCAGATGCGGAATTGAAATGAAAAGAACAGTCTTATGTTTTATAGTTTCACAATTAGGTTTTTTAAAATCATGCCAAGAAATACATTGCTATTTGACATCAACAAACGATGTGTTGAAAATCAACTCACATAAAAAACAAGAATATCTGTAGTCTTACGAAATGCGAATGATCTCTTAGTTGACAACTCTTTTAATTTTTCTTTGTAGATACTACAATTTGATTGCAAGTAGATTTATGCAAAAGTTTGTCTTATATGAGAAAAAACTCATTTAAAATAAATATTGATTAAGTACATAACTAAGGGTTATTTATCTTCAAATGTGAATAAAATTGTAAGAGTAATGTAATTTGTACATGTTGTACATGTACAACAAGGAGAGAGAAAGAGAGAAAAGAGAAAAAAAAAGAGAGAAATGTGGGATGTAATAGGTGACGTGATGGAAAGAGATGGAGAGAAAAATGTGTTGTATGAGTTGTTGTATGTTTTTATGTTGTATGAATTTAATATCTCAAATTTATAATACACTTTAAGTTAATAAAAAATAATATATTGAATGTGAGGATAAGGATTCATCCACTTAATTAATAATCTCGAGTTTGATTAAAATATTAAGAAACGAATATATTCTTATTTACTCACTCTAAAGTGTTTTAATCCTTTATTATTATAATAAAATAAAATATTTTGCTAGCAAGTAATTGAGGAAATTATACGGTCCCTAATAGGGTTAGATAGAAATCTTATCCCTTATTAGTAAACATATTGGACAAGATGAAAATGGATTTGGGGCTAGTTTAGATAAACTTCTCTAGAAGGACTTGTGGGAGAAGAAAATAAAATGAATTTAGAAGGTAAAATGAATTTAAATTTTTCTCATAATTTGAAATTAGTTACTTATGGAGAAGTTAAATGAGAAAACTTTTAAAAAAAGTTGAGTTGTAAAGATTATTTCAACTTATATAAGAAGTTGAATTCATATCACATTTTCGATTCATTCTATTTTTCTCCCTTTTAGAGAAATTTATCCAAACTGACCCTTAATCATTTAATTATAAGTTATACTTTTATAAATTATAACCGATCACTAAAAGACATATACTATGTTTGGTAAAATTAGATGATAAGATAAATTCTAGCTAATAAGCTCCTAGTTGATAGGTCAGCTTCAAACTTATAAGTTAGCTTGGTAATAAAATTAGATGATAAGCTAGCTAATAAATATAAAATGACCTAAAAAACGTAAAAAGAAAATAAAGAAAATTAGGAAAGTATATAAAAATATGAGAGATAAAAATTGAAGAAAAATAAATAAATCAGAAGCTAGCTAAAGTAGCTTGTAACTTATAAGTTAAAAACTCCTAAAATAAGATAGAAGCTTGTGTCTTACCGAACACTTTTATATTGATCAAACTCACTTATAAACTAGTCAAATAAGCTAGAAGTTAGCTTATTGGTCTTACCAAACACACTTATCATAAAAAAGGTAGAGGCATAACCTAAATCAAAATTCAATCCAAGACATTGCATAGCTTAGTGTATTTTTTGAGACAAGTGTCGAGCTCCATATATTGGCATGGAGAGGCCATGGATTAACCATAATAGGTTGATCTTTGCTCCTTGTCAGATTTCTCAGTTCTGCAATTTTTTTTTGGTTTACAAAATGGTAGGAAGGAGATAAAACCTCCAATCCTACCGGCAGGGCACCACTGGCATGCTGGGGAGACCAGCAGAGGCCCAACCCAGAGGATTACTGGACAGGCCTAAATCGCAAGTAGTTTTACCCAGTCACAGCTACTGATCAACTAGCCCCTGGGCGCCAAGGGATCTCCCTAGGGAGGGATGCCCACCAAGCGGGATTTTGGATGGCTTCAGGGGGATTCGAACCCATATTCATGAGGAGACAAAGGTTTTTATCCGGGTCCTTGACCATTTGTGCTCGGTTATGCAATTTGTGCACACATAATGACTGTTATGATATAAAAATTTATGATTAAGAATTTAAAGCAATATCATTTATAATTTATTATGAACTAAGTGTCTGTTTGATTTAAATTTCCAATCGTACAGAATCGGTTCCATATAATTGATTTTAATCACTTTCGTCCAATATGATCCCTAAAACGTACATTATTTCTTTTCAATCATTAATTGATTTCTACTATTTATCAAACGGAATGTCGAATTGATGTCAATTGTCAACTTATTTCTTATACTAATTAAGATGAATGTTTACTCAATCTGTTATTCTTGTAAGTTTTATAGATAATTAACATTTTAATGTCGTTGTCAATTGATGTCAACTTATTTCTACGATTTCTTAATGTCGTTGTGGGAAATTTAATTTACTTATTTTCTCTAAAAACCACAAGCTATTGTTGGAGTGGTATTAATTGGCACACGCGCTTATACACAAATTTTTAATTTTAATTTATTTTGCAAATTATAACTATGGTTACATGTCGAAAATCAACAAATATATATGGAGAAACCTCTACTCTATCTTTCTAATTTCTTTCCTTTGTTGCTTGCGATATCTCTGTATTACATTTAAAGGTGAGACTAATCTTGTTTCAGATAATATTTTATCAGCTGCATTTCCATAAGCTTGAATTATAATATTTTAGACCTTCAAATCACTTAACTGTAACAAAATCACTTAACAGAAGGTTGAATAAACTTGCAAGGAAACTCTTAACTCTTGCGCCTGACTTGCTCCAACACTTCACACCTATACATTTCAAACTTAGCTGTCTAATGTCTGCCGTAGAGTCATGTAGCAAGTTTGAAATTAGATGCCACTAGGATGTTTTCCCTGAAAAATATTGGTGTCAAATTTTGGTGCAAGGCCACATGTATAGTACTCTACGGGAGACAATCTCGTTCGAGCTGATTAAGGTCAAATTTTATTACATATTGCACAAGTCAAAGCTACTTTAAACTTGTGCTCGCTAGCTCACGTTAAAATTAGTATATATTATTATTATTATTATTATTAATTCCTTAGCAGAAGAATATATATTACATTATTACTCATAATCCATTTGTTTTGAATATCTTAGGCATTTGGACGTTTTCTTCCCTTGAAATGAGATCCCTCAAATGAAAGAGACATCAAATATTGTGTGTTCATGGACAGTTGATATTTAACAATTCAATATAAATCGTTGAAACAAAAGAATTAGAAAAAAAAATACTAAAGATAATGGAGGAGTGAAATTAAAACCTTAAAGTGAAAACGATCAACTCTACACCCAAAGAGTGTGGCATATATATGTAATATGAGGTGGTAGAATATAAGAAGTGGAACAACCTCCAACTGGAAGGGTTCAACCAGAGTCTCAAAGAAAAAAACTTCATATATCATGAAATATATATTCCAAATTTTTTATAAATATTTGTGTTGTTGTATGTCTTGGGTATTGTGTTTATAGATGTTCAGCTTGTGTAATAGTCTCCTCTAATTTTAAAACTCATTTCTAAGTGTTTATATACATGAAGATTTAAAAATTATTATGGTTTATGTTGAAATATAAATAATAATAATAAAACTAATATATATATATATATACTATTTTTTAAAAAATTATACATATAATATCGATTTAAAATTATATATATAATCAATTCTAAAATTAGACATTTAATTAGTAACTATTAAATATAGATGGGGATCAACTTACTCTAGGAGTAACTCGGACAAAGTTACTACGCTTAATAACTTTTTGTAGAATGTAAATTTAATAAATCTAACTGTTGAATAATGTGATGTTAATATGATGATTATGAACATCAAATTTTAGATCAATTTGACATTCATAGATATGTAATCTTATAATAGACATTTACTTATATTTTAAAAAGTATATTGTACGTTAAACTAAACATCAAATAATTTTTAAATTTTATGAAATTGTATATGCTTGATCTAAATAATGAAAACTTTTAATTAACCGTTGGAGTCATAATTCAATATTTATAAAGAGTTATTAAGTGGAGTAACTTTGCCAAAAATTACTCCGGAAGTAAGTTGATCCCCACACATTAAATATATAAATAAGTTGTGTTTTTTCAAAAGAGAAAATGCAAACTTTTATCAATTAAACACTAAATCCTAAATCGTATCCATAAGATATGACATTCATTTTTTAAATAAAAATTTAAATAATATTTTTAATCTATAATACACTTTCTCAAAAAATAAAAATCATTATATAAAACTCGTATTTAACATATATGATTTTATATTTAATGATTAAAAAAATAATTATATATAAAGGATACAATTTAGGAGAGACTATTATTTTTCAGTTTTCTAGAATATTCTCCCATCCAATAAGTAAGATACTAATATCCCGGGATATATTCAAGCACAAAGCCGAGAACCCCTCCCAACAATATTATTTTTCTTAATATGATTCCAAGAATCTAAGCCAAGACCACATGCTTATTGTAACTTGAGAATTATACCATTCTGGTAACTAAGCTCTTAAAGTACACATTGGAAATGCTTGCCAAATAGAAGGTGATTGAATTTTGCAATGGATCATCAAGCAGCATGAAGCTCGAAGGAGTGTGTTGGAAGATCAGTTGGTGATTTATAGGGTGGAAATAAAGTATTATTGATCAATCAATTTTATGGACAATCAATTCTAAAACATTTTTTTTGTAAGAGATTAAAAAAATATTTCTCAAACATAAGAAAATCTATTATGTGAATTTGTGAATGTAAGTTACAAAGTTACAGTTTACCTACCTCTTTGAGATCTCAAACATGTCATTAATGTACTGATTTATATAATGCCAAAAGATGTAAAATAGGAAAAAAAAAATAACAAAAATTGTACTTAAAAAAGGAAAAATAAAAATGCTAAAACAGTCAGGTTCAACTAATGACAAATTTTTTAAAGAAAAAATTTGCATGAAAGCATAACTGATTTAGAAAATACTAATCACAAGAGTATCCAGGTTAAAGCACCTCTTTTTCTAAACATTACCAAAAAAAATTAACCAATAAAAGCTTTCATCTGTCAGTGTTCCCTCCTAAAATTCAAATAAACCTTGACCTATAAGCATACATGCAAATCATAAATGCAAAAAAGAATATGTTGGTAAAGAAAACAAAGTAAAAGTCCTATAAGAGAGACTTTGTTTACAAAAATGACACTATACAAGTTCCTTCTCTTTGCATACATGACTCTTCAACAAAACCTAGTAATTACAACATTTTCCTAACCTGTAAGTTAACTCTCCCTTTTATTATTAAAAAGTATGAAACTATCATATAAAGTATGACCAACCAGTAAAGGTTTTATTCCTTCCCTCTCATGTGCAAATGCCACATCCAAATGGACTTGTAACTTAAAGTCAAAATTCATGACTTCAATGTAAAGCTATAATACTGTAACCCCTCCATGTATAATGCAACTATTTTCTTATTGTTTGGAGGTTTTATTTTCAGACTTTGCATCTTGAGACTCTGACTTGGAGTGATCATCCTGAGATTGTGACTTGGAATGATCATCTTGAGCCTGAGAATTAGATCTATGGTAATAATTCTTAGAATTCTGAATGGCTTGTCTAAGTTCAGTGTACATCTTGACAGAAGACCCTGCAAAATTATTTAATCGATCAAGAAATCCAATAAAGCTTGTTCGAAATTGATCAAAACCTGAAATCCAGTCCTCTGAAATGTCATCTCTCAAAAGATTATCCCTTGATTCACTACCAATATCAGCTTTCCAGGATGTTAGACGAGGATGATTTGCACCTTTACCCTGGTTCTTCTCTTGACGCGGTAAGAACCGGACAGTTTCACTTGCTAAATTCTTGATAGAATCCACAACATCCTGGATAGGTAATTCACCAAGCTTTTCCAACCAGATACCACATGTGGTATATATTGGAGGACCATACATTCTCAAAAGTGGAGGTTGAGGCCTCCTTTTTTTCTTGCCTGTTTTTTGTGGAAGAGAAACACATTTGTTCAGCCATCCATTTATAGCTTCCAGATAAGATTTCTGAGCTCCAATCCACTTGGTAAAACTTGATGATAGAAAATGGAGTTCACTTTCAAGATAGGAAGTAATTTGTCTACGTAGTTCAGAATTCATGGTGATTCTAGCTTGGCCATTATTGTTATGTGCTGTTGACATAATTTGAAACTGAAGCTTGTGGCAATCAAACATCACTTCCCACATCCGGCTTAATCTGCCATCAAAGCAATATAGAAATGTATGAAACACAAGCTATAAGTTTGTGTTTATAGACACAGGCAAATTAGCATGTATAAACCATAAATTTCATACCTAAGAAAACACAAGTAACATGTTGATTCATATTCTAAGGTAATTAATATAGCATCTGTGAGTTACCAAGTTGCAAAACAGAAAAGGAGCAACCTTGTACAATCAATCACTGAAGTTGAATCTAGGGTGCACTTGCATAAGCTTTAGAGGAAAAAACAAATCTTTTATGATATAACATTATGTTACCTAGTGTTTAGATAGAGTAGTTCTAAATTACTAGATTTGTTTAATCATAGGTAAGTTAAGAGATTTTTCTTTTTTTCTTTTTCAAAAGCCACTCTTTCTAGAATAAGCACTGAAACTACGTTTGTTTTTAGGGTGGAAGTTTGCTGCTTTTTTTTCTAAAAAAATCTTATCTAATTATAGTATAAAATTTTAAACAGATTTTTTAAATTAGAAACGTATTTTTTCTCATAAAATGTACAAACAAACAGGCCCTTCACTTACGTCAGTAAATTGAAATTACACTAAGCTATAAGATTACTCCTCCTAATTTAGGGGGAAAATGACTTGTGTTGTGGTATATTCCTTAGGACCCATAGTTCAACGAAAACAGTTGGCACATGCGCCTTCTTCCTAAGCAAGAAGGTATACACAAGGGGAATTAGCTTCTCAATTTGAAGAGCATAAAACAATAATAATCATTCAACAGCAGCCAGCAGAAAAGGAGAGGAACAAAGCAGTGTCCCTTGCATCAGAATGACATAAACAGTTTTGACCTATTTAAACTCTGTTTCACTATGAAAAATGAACAACACTTTGAAACAATACATTCCAGTCGTGTGAGCCAGACAGAATGACTGTCACAATAACCACAAATATAGAATTCAGTAATTTAACTTTTTCGAGGTATTGATTTTGGTTCAATTTAAAACCTTTTTAAAAAACTTTCAAACGAAGATCTTTATCAAATATTATAGCAACTTTTACCAAACAAAATTAATAGAAAATTACTAATGAACTTGTTAAATCTTGTTTGTCACTTGACATTGTTAACAATAAAACATTATGGTGTTGTTTGATGCACGTAGCCAACCCCACCTAGTAGGATAAATAAAGCTTTAGTTGTTGTTTTTTTCAAAAATCTTATGTTTATTACAGACACTCCCAATTGCTCTACTCATATGTTGCACCTTTTATTCCTATCTGGAAATATAATGTAATATGAAGCTAACAAATGACAGCATGATGGATTAGAGCCTTAGTAAAACATGAGGAATCTATAGAATCATACCCTTCAATTAACTCCTCCAGTTGTGGCTGAAGCTCTTTGTCTCGTAATTCCTCAATCCTTTTTGATATAGAGTCTATCCTAAGAATTGCAACTCTGATTCTTGAATGCAAATCCTTGACGGTAGCACGAGTTTTATCAATTGTGGAGGTCTTTTCTCCTTTCGATTCCAGATGCTGTAAGATTTTACGCTTCATGTCGTATTCCTTTCTGATCACTCCACTAGCCTGCAATTGCAGAATTAAGCAATGGTATTAAGAAATAGACAGATAAATGCCCACATTAAGATTATATAAGAAAGAAATAAAGAATAAAGAAGGCTTCAACTTATAGTAAAGCATAATGATGAAGAATAAAGAAGCTTTCTTTATGTGTCAAATTGTCAATTGTGAGTTTTAGTAGTTCGGGCTTAATTATGTTCTATTGAAAAATATTAGATATTTAGTTACTTGAGTCATTTTTCTACGTATTTGATAAGTTAATTAAGCCTATAAAAGTTCGATCTTGGAATTAGGAGTTTAAATAATTAAAGGTAATCCAAAAGCCATTAACACTGTGTTTGTTATGAGAGAATTAGAGGGGAGAGAATTGAGAGGGAGAGAGATAGAAGTGAAATTGGTATTCAACCTGGTTTGGTTGAAGGTGGAATGAGAGGAGAGATTAATAAAATGCGGTGGGCCCACAACTTTTTCAATCTCCCCGTATTTGAAGAGAGATGGGAGATAGGAAGGGGATTATGTGCATAATTACAAAACTACCCATCAAAATATATCACCCTTCTTTTTATTCATTGCACCCTTCTTTTAATAACGTCATTTTTGTCCATTTACATAAAATCTCATTTCTCTCTTTCCTATTTCTCTTCTATTTTTTTTCAAACCAAACGATCTCAAAATCTATCCCATTTCTCATCACTTTCACTCTTCTCTATCAGTGTTGTCAAATAACCGTTATGGCGGCGCCATAACGGCATGGTGCTCGCCGCCGCGATCCACGATGACCGTTTGACCTTGTTATGGCGCGGGTCCGCCATTTCGACTATGGCGGCCGTTATGGCGGTAACGGCGTGGCGGGTTATGGCAGACGTGGCGGGCATGGCGCCCAAATTGGGCTTTTTTTCCTTCATTTTTTCTAGTTTGGGCCAGGGTCAACCCGACCCGGTTGAGTGCCAAACAAAGGCATTCCTGAGCCCTACTGCTGCGTGAGAAGACTCAGAAGCGTGAACCTCCCTGTGAAGTCCCCCGCCACCGCGCGCGTCTCCTCTGACAAGTTCTGTCGGCGCCGCTGCCTCCGACTGCGACAGCTTTGATGCGACACTGACGGACTCCATCGAAGGTATAACCTTAAGGATGAAATCGATCCAATTAGTCTTAATGGGATTGATGATTGCAATGAGTGGCTAATTGGAGAGATGGATGGGGAAGGTGGAGATGAGAGGGTTCATGAAGGAGATGATGACCTTACTTGGAAACAAGTTTATCAAGCTTCAAGACTTGATGAGCCTAGACAATACACTAGGCGTCACAAAAGGAAACAACTTTCAAGTGGAGAGGGGCAAGTAGGAACATCTACTAATCCTTCTAAAAGAGCCAAAGAAGTAGCTTCAAAGAACAAGGAGAAAAGGGTTGGAGTTGTTGAAGAAGCTGAGGCATTGGAAGATTCTAGCAGTGAGGAGGAGGAATTAGTGCCAAATGCTAATTTAATACATTCAGATGGAGAAGAAGCTGAAGGATTTTTAAATGAGCAGCATCACCATGTGGAAATTAATCATGCAGACATTGATGAGGATGAGGAGGATTAAACAAAATAGTTTTAGGACTTGCCATTGTGTTTTACTATTTTTTAACATTGTTTCTTTGTTTTGATGGCTATTTAATCCTTTTGTTGGTTAGGAATTTATGTCTTTTTATGATGACTATCACTAGATGATGTCCGCCACAGACCGCCATGGCAGTATGGCGCTTAAAGGTCCTTGCCGCCATCCGCCGTATAACCTTACTGACAACCTTCTTCTCTATTTCTTTCTTCCCCATTTCTCTCTTCTCTATCTCTATGTTTAAACCAAACAGAGGCTAAATGAGCTACTTAAGTGTCCAGTCAGTTCTAGATACATGTTGGGTCTATAAAGATTCATTCTCTATGTTCTGTATGGCAATCGGAATCGCATGAATTGCAATTCAATTTATGCGATTTGATGCAAGTCCTAGCCCCATCAATACAAACCACAGAAAGTTTTGTTTTGTAGCTTAAATCACAGCTTAATTGCCAGAATTGCACTGAGGAATCTTGATTCTGTTGTGATTCCAATGATACAAACCATTCAAGGAGAGGAAGCTAAACAGCTACAGTGGGGCAACAAATTGAGGAGGTAATTGGTGGGTGTGGCTGGAATCTCCTCGGCGGAGAGGTCTGGGAAGACTGGAGATAGCTTTCAAAAAGGGGCTCATACATGCTGTCTTGCACTGCCTAGATTGATAGACACAAAAGTGCAGCAATCCAGGCATGGGAGTGTTCCTCCGACGACAAGCATGCAATCCAGACATTCTAGCAGCAGCGAGGGCGGTGGGGTTGATGGGACATGAAACACACCTAAGATCTGTATATCTAAGATGGAAAGCAGCAGAGGAGAGTCGGCTGAAAAAAAGTTAGGGTTTCTGTTGCAAAGTTGTTGTAAATTGTAATCAATGTTGAGAGAGAAAATTATGCAAAAAAAACCCAATAATTAATGTAAATAGAAAAGGAAATAAAGGCATTATTCTATTTAAATAAAAAGTTTTACAAGTTTATGTTAAAAATAATTCTTGTAATAATTGATGATTCATGTCATTTAAATTCATGATTCTGAAAACCGACTTTCCAATTCGCAATATGATTCACAATTAGGGTTTGGATACTATGTCACACAAAGGCTGTTAGGTGAAGGCACACGAATGTTTTTTTATACTTTATTACATTTCTAATAATATCCTTTATCTTACTATTTTTGCTTAAAATCCTTGATAATCTAATAACTTCAGAGCTTATTCTAAGATCCAAAACAAGAATTCTGCAACATCCTACCTATTATCAAAACATAACATACATAGCCAAGATACAGAAAGATTCTTTAATTGTTGAAAAGAAATACACAGTATACAGTACCTTGACTTCATCATAGAGCTTCCTTTCCCATGCATATAATCTATCCAAGGTTGATGCATGGCTTCCAGAGATCATGCAGAAATTATCAAAGAGATTATTTGTAAGGTCATCTATATCATCCTTTGTGTTTGCTCCCAAAGGGTTTCTGGATGAAGAGGATCTAGAAGACATCGTCCTATGCCAAGTTAAGTACTTAACCGAGTTTTGGGCAGGTTCTAAGAAGATGAAACAAAAAAATTAGCTATAGAATTCCAGAAACAGTAATGACTATAGATAGAGAGCATTTCATAAGCTTCTAATCTCACAAGTCACAACACGTTGGAGAGCAGTTAAATACCAGGCACAAAAAAGGTTAGGAACAACTAAGGCGGAGTAGAAACCCACTACTATTGAAATTCAATATGAAACTTCCAATAATTTTTTGAACAATTCCAAAAATACCGAGATTTAATAACAGGATACGGCGATACGCATCATTCCTAAAGGAGCAAATATTGGCTCCAAAGGAATAAGTCTGAATCAACTAACAAAAGACTGGTCAACACAAGATGATCGCCAAAGTCTTGGAAACATTAAAGAAGATAAAAATAAAAAAGAATAAAGAAAATACCTGCTGGAACTTGAGTTGGGTCTTCTCCACATGAGAAACATGCCTTCAAAAATGAGGATGCCCCTGAACCATCTGTTACAATTAAGAATTTTCTCGTTTAAACTTTAAAGCATTTCACCTTGAAGTAATTACACAGTAATAATGAAAATAAATTTCTAAAACCCTCTCTGAAACTGGAACATTTTTTAAAACCCTAAGAATAGCAAGACATTTAGTCAAAAAGGTACTATAATCTCAGTAACATGTAGTCATGTAGGAACTTCCTATAGCCTATAGGGTAAATTCTCTTTTATAATTTTCATCCAAGTGTCTGTATAGTATATCTTATGTAGTCTATAGAAGTGACGTGGTTTATAAACTATAAGGAAGAGGAAAACATGTCATACAAAATCTCATCACTTTTATTTTACTTGTACATTTCTACAAATGGATTTGGATGCTCTCATGTGACTTTTTCTCTGTCATGTGAAGAGTGTGATAAGCACAAAGACCCAGCAAAGGGACTGTAAATTTTTCCCTGTCCAGGATCTTTGTCACTATGTCTATCCACATGACCCTGCCACGTGAAAAACTCACAAGAGGGGATCCATATCCTAGGAACCGTTAAAATTTAATACTCCCCAAATGATAACTAACACAAATAGGCATATAGAGAATCGAGAGCTAAAAAAATTACTTTCTTTTGCTGGAAATATAGGACGAAAGTGCAATTTATTAGCTTCAAGCATTCTTGGAACCTCTTTACCAGACTCAGATGCTTTAACAAAGAGGAATTCAATATCTTTCATGCTAGAAAAGAAATCCTTAGGGACAACTTTATTTTCATTGTGATTTTCTTTCTCCACTGATTTATTTGTTTCAGTTGGAAGCAATGATACAGTAGATGCTGTCTTTAATGGTGATACATAAGGAGAGTTCCCCTTCTCCCCATTCACAAATTCAACTTCAGAAGCTGAATCCACTGTCTGAGGCTTATTTGTAGCAGGTAATCCATTGGCTTGAACATGGTCATTAACTCTATTAAAATTTTCAAATTTTCGGACTAGGGTATCTGTGGCAGGTTCATCATCAAATTCATCTTCAGAGTCCTGAGAGCGTTCCCTTTCATGAGAAGAAACCTTCTCTTCATCATCTTCCAACTCAGGAATTCCTTCCTCCTCCCTTAGTCTTGTCATATCATCAGCATTTCCCATATCTTGGTGCATGTCCTTCCCTTCTTGAAAAGAAAATTGATGATCAATAGGATGAAAAAGACCGAAAAAATCCCATGGCGGTGTTTCAACTGGAAGAGAAGAATCTTCAAATGTTGATGTTTCAGATCTTTCAGTAGAACGAGGCGTAGCATTTTGTGGAGTCCCTGATGATGTTACTGTTCCTATAACAGGTACAGGTGGTTTTTCTTCTACCTTCTTAGAAGAACTACTGCTAAATTTCATATGATTTGCTTGGAACTTACTAGAGCTAGGAGGAGAGGGCGTTGGAGAAAAGGTTTCAGCCGTATCAATGCGCTGTGACACCGATGGTGAAGAGAATGAGAACGGAGACAATGTCTTCTCAGTAAAAGCAAGTGGCTCTGGCGTCGCATTAGTGGAAGTGTACAAGGAAGATTCAATTGGTACTTCAGGTTCTGTGAATTTTCTCAGAGCTGTTCCTGTACTTTTCAGGGACTGGACATATGAAACATGAGCAGCTGCGAGTGAGCAACGCCCATCAAGTGCTTGCCTAACAAATTTCTTCCTTTCACGGCACAGCTGTAGTGCCTTATCATCATCCATTTTGGAGCTTGAGGCCCCCATTTGCCAAGACCTAGCCTTAGCTTCCCTTTACGAAAATCTCGGAACAAGACTTATATCTGCAGATTAATTCAATATCAAATATATTATTGAAACAATGAATTGATTCTATACAACAGAAATAGTAAGACAATAAACCCAGTAACAACACAAGAAAGTTACAGCTCAGAACATGTCTTTATATCCACAGAAACCAGAATCTGAAACATTATAATAGTCACTAGCATCAGGTCTAACAAGCGGTGGACATGTTATAGTTATTATAGTTATAAGTTAAAGCTATGATATATTCCCATCGATATACATCTTGACAGAAAAGCAAACAGAAAATGAAAAAAAAAAATGTCAATTAAATCACAAATGAAGCAAATAGCACCAACAACTGCTGAAGGAAGAAAAAGCTAAATTAAAACCAAAGTCAGAGGCAACACTGCCTTTACACACTAAAACAGATTACACTATGTTCATAATCAGAAAAATAAAATAAAACCAAAGTCAGAGGCAAAGAGACAAGAGAATCCCATGGGTACTCTCCCCCAACCAAATTCCCTATCCCCACCACCTTTTGGTGTTTAGCATAGAAACAGCAATCCCACCTCATATAAGCATATGATCCACAAACGCCTCAACTCTGCTACTAAAACTATAACGGTATTGAAATACAGCAAAAAGAAGACACCGCAATACAGAAAAGCATAATAGCAGCCAAGGAATGTAAATTTCACAACAGAAAGAGAAGTACAGTGATTGGAGATGCATAAATCAATAAAATTTAACACAAAGGAGGCAACTTTCAAGGAAGTTAAAGAAAACCCACCTACAAAATAGGAAACCAAAAAGTGGGCAATTCTGAAAAACTCGGAAGACTTTGAATCAAACCCAAATGGCACAGTACATGGAGTATATGGAACAAACAGCAGAGTGAACACAAAACAAGGCACAAAAAAAAAAAGAAAGGAATAGAATAAGAATTTGATAAAGTAGGGAAATTTGGAGTACCGAGGGTGAGCAGTGAATCAGCGGTGCACGCCAAACACTTGGATTTGAGGGAGAATGAACAAATAAAGGGATTAGTAATAAATTTCTAGAGAGAGGAGAGAGAAGAATGGGAGACGAATCTGGTTGATGCGGCCCATGCAAAAGGCAGGCTCATAGAAAGAAATTACAACCATCTCAGACTCTGACTCGGATCAACTGTGGAACCCACTCAAAGTGTAGAAAAACTGTTCTCTATCTTCATCAAAATTGTCCTAATTTTCTTGTTCAACAAGCATATACTAATTTCGTGTATTTTTGTATGTCCATTTATTACTGATTACTGGTATTTCGTTTATTACCTAATAAGAGTGTGTTTTTTTATAAGTAAAATAATTTTTTTAAAAAAATTAATTAAGAAAATTATTTTGCTGGTGACTTAACTCAAAAATATTGTATTTCACTAGTTTTTTTTTAAATTAAAATTTAGTTCTATTCTTGTGTTTTATATTGTTATATATATACTTTATTAATTTTGAAAAATATTAAAAAATTGACACATCTTCAATTTTAAATTTTATAGTATGAAAAGTATATGATAATTAATCTTGACAAATTACAATGCATTTAATTTAAAATAAAAATTATTTAAATATATTATTTTTATAATAATGACTTCCATGACATCATTATTTAAACAACTAGGAAATGGATGATAGTAAGCTGCTTTTCTAGAGAAAAGAGACAGAGCATATGATCATGTGCTCTAGTTACTTATTAGTAAACAGTTAGACGTAATTTTTTATAAAAAAAAAATTACTAATTTTTTCAATCCACATGTGAGGTTCTGTGATTACCTTGAAGAAACATTTACATACAAAATAGGTAGGTGATTATTTTAGTGTAAATTAAATATTAAATATGTGACGAACCGGTTATTTTTTGGGGGCTAGGATTGAGATTTCATTACTGAAAATGATTAAAAAGACAAATTCTAAAGTCACAAAAATGAAAAATAATTTCAAATCACTTTCAAACAAAAGTGAATACTTTTTTTTTTCAAGTAAATCAAATTCCATAGAGATTGGATGATACCAACTAGTGCAAGACCCGTGGGATTGATACAGTTTGTTAAAAGAACCGAAATTAACATAAATCGTTCAAGTAATTATGTTATTTATAGGTAAAGTGATTTTTTCAATTTTTCATTGGGCAGTCGAAAAAAAAAGAGCTTAGTAATGTTTAATGTAAATGAGTATCTAATTGGAATAGAGAAATACATGGACAATATATACACACACAAATATAAATGTAAGGTGGGTAAAATGTGATTCGTTGTCCTGATACATGCAGGAGAACAAAGTTTATGACGTTATTGTGGCGAAGTCACGAGCGCATGAAACTCAAGTCTAAATTTTCATCTTGAAGGTGACAAATCAACGGTAATAAAAGGAAGCTCAAAATACATTTTAAGAAGAGAAATACATATTTTATATTTGTGAAACACCTCTTTTTAAATCACATTACATGTAGAAACACCTCGATTGAGATCATCATCAATAATGAGTATTTTTAATCCCGCCTTACTCTTAACTCGTGAGACTGCAACATACAGTTGTCCATGTGTAAATACAGGACATGGTAAATAAGGTCCTACATGAGACATAGTTTGCCCGTGGCTTTTATTAATAGTCATAGCAAAACAAACACATATTGGAAACTGTCGTCGTTGAAATTTAATGGGAGACCCATGGTCGGATGGTATTAAATTCATTCGTGGAATATAAACTTTCGTTGTTTCTCCATTACACGAAACCATACATGCTCCAATAATGTTAACCCCCAACTCTTCAACAACTAATCGACTTCCATTGCATAATCCCTTCGACACGTCCAGGTTACGCATTAACATGATAGGGACACCTTTTTTTAACCTTAACTTATGACTCGACATACTTGAGCACTTGATATCGTTAAGGAACTCAGTTGCCAACCAATCTGGTTGAATTCCCACACCCTCATTTATTTTCCATATTGAGTCTGAGAACAATGGACTTTAATTATATATCAAGACATTTTTTTATTAATTCAATTATTTTCTAAAACTTTCAAAAATTAAAAATTTCAAACATATTTTCTTTCAATATTTTAATATTTTATTTCCATAAAAATAACATTTTAACAATTTAACTAACCTTTTAGAATATGTTTCTAACATGAAGTGCTATACATTTATTAAAAATTTAATAATACATTATTATACGGTAATATATATTATATAATTTTATTAAATTGATAGTTTACATAAATTAAAGTTATTAATTTTTAGATTACAGTACATTATTTTTAAAAGTTATTCTGACTTTGATACCAAAATAAATTCAAATAACAAAGGAGATGTTTTGCTATCATATTTAAGAAATCACATGTCTTATTTTTTATTAACACGTGTTATCTAACTTTTTATGTAAACTCAAATCAATATTTTTTTCTTTAATTTAGCTATTCATTTAAAAATATTTCTATCTTGATAAAGTTTGGAACAATGAATCAAATATCCGTATCTTGCTTGCACCCATCCCCCTCAAAAATAAAAAAAGGAAAATTTTTTGAAGAAACTAATTAGTTTTTTTGGTACAAGACACATGTATCCTCCACGAGAGACAATCCTCTGTCGAGCCGGGTAGGACCTCTGTGGACGGCAAAGCTCTCTCTTCGAGTGTTGTAAATTGGACGGGCTAGTGAAAGATTTATTTGTAATGGACATAGATTTTTATATTAAAAATCTTAACTAAATTAAAAAAATAACAATATTAATTTGAAAGTTGCATTTGGCTTACTTTTTGGCTCTAAAAAGTATTAGTTATGCATAATTTGATTAGGAATGAGTTAATTATTTCACATTTACTTACATTTTTCAATAAAATCATATATGACACATATTTATTAATGATTGTTACGAATGCAAATCTTAGCAAGTTGACATGTTCAAAAATCAAATTATACATAATAACTTTTCGGTACCAAAGTTAAATACGACACCGTTTTGAAGAACCAAATTATGTGTTTATTACTTTGTATATGCGCGTCCATACATTTTTATAAATTTACATAAGTAAAGAAACTAATCAGTTGTGACAATTACATGATTTACTTTCTTCTAAAAATAAATTACAACATATATAATTGTGATCTTATTAGTAAATAAAATACTATGGTACATGATTTTCCAAAAAAAAAAAACAGAAAATTAATATGATTTCTATTAAGACAAAAAGAAAAGAACGTTTTTGGTAGATTAGTCTAGCAATCTAACAAACGATTAGCTGCAATCAAACTTTTGCAATCATTCATGCCATTTTATTCTGTAACTTCAATTCAAATTTCCTCTGCAACTAAAAAAACTACTTTTCCTTTCCCTTTAACTTGTTGCTTATTTGTGCTAATCGACCGGTAAAATGTTTGGCTTAATACATAATGAAAAAAAATACCTTTTAATATTATATTCTAATTAAATGGAAACAGAAATCATACTCGTTTATTCAGTAACAGGAGAAAGCAAAGAATATATACCTCCTTATAGAGCATGGTGGACTTTTGTTTAAGAGTGAATTCATAAAGAGCACCCAAAACATAAAGAAAATTAGTTAACATATTCCAAATATTATTCATAAGATTTAAGGTCTGTTGCCGTAAACACTGATTTTTTTACGGGCAAAAAATGAAAGCTAAAAATGTATGAAAGACAGAGCAAATTAATGTCTTCATTTGCTCATAATAAGTAAATTAAAACTTAAACTAACAGGAAATATAGGATCGGCACAAACACTTCTCCTCCCACCACAAGAGAATGTAGTCATCGTTTGATTTAAAAACAAAAGCATCGTTAACTGTATGAGAAAATAAACTAAACACACATACTCCAAGTTCACCACAGCCTGTCAAAAGGGCCACAGCACCAACGTATTGGAAATTACTTCCATGAATATTTATGTTGTTGTGTTTATAAGCCTCACCTTCGATTATACTCCCCGCAAACTTCTTCATCTTTGGTTTTTGAATCGATGCTTCTGAATCCTATTTCCCTGTACATCACAACGTCATACATTATAACACAATTTACATGCACAAATATTACATATAAAAACCAAATATAGGGTGTGTTTGGTTCTGCATTTGAAACCTTTGAACGTGAGTTTAGAGCAGTCAAATTTGAGTTAGAGAGATTTTGGTGTTGTTTGGATTGACATCAATTACTCAAGTTTGGAGCTAAACTTGAGTCTACGTAGAAACAAGAATTTGTAGCTTCTGCGTTAACATAAACTTGAGTTTTGTGGCACAATTTTTCTGTTTCATTTTTTACCCTCTCCACCCATGAAGCTGCAGTACGTTAGTTGTACCCAACAACCTCACAGTTGCACCCATGAAACGTTAGTTGCACCCATCAAGTGAACCAATCTCTTTCTTTCTTTTGTTTGCTTGGTGAACAGTGAACCGATCTAATGCTCATAGTTCCCCTGTTATTGATTTCGTAAATTAATCTGAACTTTTCAATTAACCTCACACCATTTAACGGGGGATATATATAGTTATTTAATAAGAGTTATTTTCATTCCAAATTAAATTCTTTTTTTTTCACCATCATCCAAGTGAAATCTATATCTATATAACAAACAAAGACATGTCCTTTTTAGTAACTATACCTGCAAACGTGATTTATAAAATCTAAATCAAACAAACATTCACTTTCTTAAACTCACGTTTGCAACAAACTATCCAAACAAGAAATCACGTTTATACAAACTCAAGTTTCCTTCAAATCACGTTCACCTAAACTCAAGTTTGCAAACGCCAATCCAAACACGCACATAGCAGACAAAATCTGCCTTCCAGAAAATATGTTTTGGATCTCGTCGTATACCCCAGCCATATCGCAAATATGGTATAGTGTAAGGCGAGAAAACGCAATGACTAAGGAACAACAAAACTCGGTGCAGCCATTACCAAAGCACCACACCTATATATAAGCGTGAGCTGAGCACGGTGGTTGAACCCCACGTCAGCCTAAGAAGTCCCTGCAGCCCGCAATCCGTTCCGGTAGGCGCCGCTGTTCCAAGCTGCAAAGCCACACGCCCACACCTCCAATAGACACGTACACACATTGCGGACGAAGCTCCACGCAGCAAGCATTCAAAAGCGTAAGCCGCCAGTCGACGCCGCAAAAACAGTCCAGCATCCTCAAAGTGCGACACCTGTTTTTTCCGTCAACAACAGTCGCAATTGGTCGATATGAACAGTGAAAAGAAAGGCAGCAAAAAATGGTGTGTGTACAGTAATAGATTCAAATACAATGGATCTTATAATGCATTGTTAATGATAATGTGCTGAGAAAGAAAATCATTAATTATGTTAGAAACCCTCCAATACTTAACCATATATTTCTTCACACTACTACAAAACCAATATTTTTTAAGTATTTTGTAGGCTACTTGTCTCTCAGCTAAATTAATTCTCGGGATTTTGGGGTGGTTGTGAGTTTTTTAAATTTTTTATTTTTACATATACATCTTAAAATAAAAAGTGCTTGTGTTAAAATGATTTTTAACTCAATTTCAAAACCACAAAAAATATAAAATGTTTGATTATGGTTTTTATTTTTAAAAATATAATGTATTTTCTATGATTCACCACCACCACCACCAATGTTTTTGCTCACCCTTTATCATAGTTGTCACTCAACGCCCTCCATCATCGTGGTTTATGGTTAACCTCCATCATAGCCAATGTATGACACATTTCACCACCACCTTCTAACACTCTCACTAATCATTGCCATATATATGACACCTTCACCATTGTCAATACTATCCAACACTTTTCATTATTGCTACCACTCGATACCTTTCACCATTGTTATCGCCTAGCACTTCCATCACCATCGTCACACAACACATTTCACTATCACTACTATTGTTTGACACCTTTTACAACTACCACCATCACTTGACACCTTTCACTATCACCACTGTACCCAACACTGCGCACCATCACCATCACCACTCGGCAATCTCCACCATACCATACAATCATGTATCCACTAGATTAATGACCGGTCCAACTTTTAAAATATGAACCCACTCGCTTTCTTTACGGTAGTAGTAAAGTTGTCTTAGGAATATGGTAAATACCGATTTAGTTAAAATAAAATTTATACTTATTGGTGATGAGCATTAGTTTATTTATATTCAAAAGTTTTTTGTAACTGAATAAGTATTCAAAAGTTTTTATGATACAAAATAGTAAAAAGTTCTTTTAGCTAAAAAATCCTTGTATAAGACTTAATTAAACAATACCAGTATACCAAAGAGTTGTGACTCAGTTGGCAACGTGGGCTGAAATTGTGGGTTCAATCCTCATTAAACAAACTCTTAGGGAAGGATGAGGAACCTTAAGTGTGACTAAGCTCTGAATAGGATTACCCTGTTAATAGGGGATATCTATGGTGAAAAAAAACAATAATTACTAAATTTTATCTTTTTTTAAACGACAAAAATTAAAAAAAAATTAAGACACTCTTTCTCGCATAAATTCATACACTAATCGTTTCAGCTAATCCTTAATGATAGTAATAGCAACATTCTTTAAAAGTGAGTTTGGTTTTCATAAAAACCATGTTATAAATGAGAATTGTTGATGTTATTGTTCGGATTCATATATTTATAGTGTGATTTTGATGGAAATCAAATTCGGTGTTTATTGATTTTAATTTTTCTGGTCAATTCACGAGTTTGTATTTTATCATGAGAAACAGTTATAATAATGCACTTATTATTAGTTGGTTGCTCAATTCCATCCAATGTTTGTGGTTTGTGCAATCATTGAGAGACTATGCATACAAAAGACCAATTAATATATCCACGTCACAAAGATGCAGGCGACAAATATATGATACATCTTCGACCAATATATATATATATATATATATATATATATGATACATCAGTTATATTTGGACTTAATCTCCTTAGCTTAACTTAAAAAACTCAAGTGTTTATCAAAGAGCCAAAAAAGATTTGGATGCATTTCATATTATAGAATTTTGTGAAGAAAAAGAAATGAGTAAACCACCACTTTAGTCACTTTAAGTGTGGTCAACTGTCAATTTAGTTCCTGAATTGAAAAAACTGTTAATTTAGTCCCTGAAAGTGTTAAACGTCGGTCAGATTAGTCCTTTTGTTTCACATTTTGTTAACTAACGCACGGTAACAAAAGGACTAATCTGACCGACGTTTAACACTTTCAGGAACTAAATTGACAGTTTTTTCAATTCAGGAACTAAGTTGACTGTTGACCACACTTTTAGGGAGTAAAGTGTTGGTTTACTCATAAAGAAATGCTAAAACTTTAAACTGGTTGTAAAAAAATTAACAAGGTCTTGCACAACAAAATGTTATGTGTAGAATTTGTGTTTGTCTGTCGTATGAAAGAATTCAACTCCTATAAAAAAAACAATAAAATAATAGGAAAACCTACAAATATAAGAAAACTACATGTTGCACATCACTTTACATCATTGTGAAGTGACAAAATCGTAGTAGATCTTGATATTTGTATCAAATGAACATCACCCATATATGGGTTTGTGTCGTTGATAGGTCCTTTTTCAACATTAAGGGGTTTGCAAGAACAAAAGGGAATACAATAAGACTTAGAGCAAAAAATAATACAAAATAAGTTTAAGGTAGTTCAGCTCCTTTGTCTTGTATTGGCCATGAGCCATAAAATAAATTTACTATCAAATTAAGACATGACATTGTCTTTTTTTTTAGTCATAACATGGCATTGTCTGAAACCATTATTAATTATCTTAGTTCCTTAACTACATTATCTTTATTTCTATACCAGCTGCAAGGACTCAGAAAGACCTATGCTTCTATTTCTTCTAATCTCAAACTATATTTCAGATTTTCAGTAGATGAAAAACAATGAAGTTCATAATTGATTGTCCTTAAGAAAAGAAATCGTAAAAATGTTGGATCCTATTTGTTTTTTTTTATTATTATTTTATAGAGAAGCATGTGAAATGTACGTAAATACGCATTTAAAAAAAAAAAACCTTTGTTTTTTAAGTTAAACGAAAGTTAGGAATCTCAGACAAAAAGTTCCAGATAATAAAACAAAGACAACCGATTAAAGAAGAGCGCAAAGTGTGGTTGATTAAAATTTTATCAATTTGGAGTTCATATTCAACTAGGCTGCATGTGTATATTGACATATTGTATTTGTATAGAAGTAGAACCCTAGGAAATGATGAGCATAAATTGTTGCTTTTTATTTATTTATCTCCTGCTGGTGCTATTTATTTCTGCTGCAAACAACCATAAAGTAGAGCACTCTATAAGTGTTTCATAAGCCTAATAGCTACTTGACTTATTTGAATTTGGCCTTTTCAGAGTGAACTCCCAAATTCATCATAGCACTAAATTTCTAATGAATGAGCTTTAGATTGTTTGTTTTATGAATTTTTTGTATAAAATATGGATACTGTAAAAGTAAATTATTTTCAATAAGAATTTTATGTCAAGATTTTCCTAAACATGCGAATGCCATTAGACATCTTGTAGTCTCGTTTAATACAAAACTAAACATAATAATAAAAGAATAATGCCATGATTGAAAAGGCATAACCACTATTAAACAATTAATGTTTAAGTTGAGTAAAACATTGATGCCCCTACCTAAAAATGACTACCATAGACAAGAATTTACAAGTTAGCATTTTGATTGCTAGAAGGTTGGCGTTTCAAGCCACAGGTCAATCTAACATAATCTATATATATATTTGGTCCATAGTATATTACTGATTTTTAAATAGTCACTCAAAACTAGCTAACTGGATCAATACAAAAGTCCATTTTTGTGTATTCATGAAGCTCAGCAAAAACATACTCAGCAGCAAAATATACAGTGCTTCACCTAGCATTCACTGGTACAGAAGGGCACCATTGTTGATTTACATCTAACGAGCAGATCTTCGAGTGACTCTTCTCAAATCAGTAACTGATGAAGATTGAGATGCACCAGGTCCTCCTATGTCTGCATCATCAGTTCTGCGTGATCTACGCCTTTTTCCTGCCAATCCATTATCATGTTGGCTTCCTCTAGATCCATTCAGCTCCTCCTGATTGCCACATCCACCTTCTTCATCCTCAACAATCGCATTGGCTCTACGCCTCTTGCCCTTAGAATTAGCAGCTCGTTGGCTTCCCCTAGGTTCATTGCCATCTTCAGTCTGTACGGCTTCTTCCTTGGGTACTGTATATGGCCATGAAGTACCACAACTTGGGCAAACTTTTGCATCCTAAACACCAGTAAGTAGTAGTAAGATAGACAGGAACTCTCCACATTTCTAGCATGGTAAAAATGGAACAAGACTAATACCTTTCTCTGGGAAAAAAGTTGCTTCAGACAGTAGTGATGAATTCGCACAGTACAACTTTCATTTTGGCATAACTCTGC
The DNA here is from genome assembly GCA_026901365.1 of Sesbania bispinosa. Taxonomy (NCBI): domain Eukaryota; kingdom Viridiplantae; phylum Streptophyta; class Magnoliopsida; order Fabales; family Fabaceae; genus Sesbania; species Sesbania bispinosa. The sequence goes on from QLOH01000824.1 coordinate 345,912, forward strand.
CTGTCATACATTGAATAATGAATTATCAGATTCAGAGATAGCAGCAATTTGTCGTATGTATAACTAATGCTAACTACATAGTACATATTTCAAAATTTCCATCTCTGTTCCTTCTAATAGTGAAAACAAGATATTTATTTGTCTTGGGTTCTTAATATCTCCTCAAGCCAGACAATCAGATAGTAAGAATCATATTACATCATAAAATTTAGAGAATACTATACATATGAAAAAGAATTATTTGTTAATATATAATTTAAGAAAAATCAACCACTCAACTTGTTAATGATGTTCAAATTGTGATTAACATGTAACTAAGTAAGTAACACATGACTTGTTGACTTTATTAACAGCTTATCTTTTATGAAAATTTCCCTAAAATTTACATGGCACAAAACATTTAAATCCCAACACAAAGGGTAAATAGAAAGTTTAGGTTGTGATTCAAAACAGTCACAACCAATGATGGGAAAAGAAGAAAAAGAAAGAGAGACTTCATTGCAATACAACAACAACCTTTATTCCAGCTTCATTGCAAACTTGACAGGATTGAACATCATTATTTCGAAACCAACTGCGAAGATCAAGGAATGACTTCACACCAAGTTTAATATTACCATCTGTGGTCAAATTAAGCCACTGGTCCCTTGCAAGTTCTTGTAGAGTTTTTTCCTTTTGAGACAAACCAAAATTCTTCAATGCAGGTGGGACATGTGGTTGGCTTCCTTGAGATTGTGGATCTGTCACAACTGTAACCTGAACATAAACCATGAAATTTGAGGATTATTGTCCACATTTATAAGACACAGGACATTAAAGAATCAAGATATTTTCAATGAGACCAGCATCATCAATGTTTCAACAAATCTCCTAGAACATTCCGCTCTCATAAAAGGTGTAAAAGCTTTCCTGAGAGCAGATCAGATTATCTTGTCCAATATGTACGCTTGGTTAGGCAGCAAAAATAAGAAAAGTATAAACATAATTTTAATATGAAGCCAGTATCATCAGCTATATTCCAACAAATGCCCTAAAACATTCCCTCGATAAAAAGTGTAAAATCTTTCTAAGAGCAGATCACATTATTATCTTGTTCTCCAATGTTTATATGGTTTGAAGACTCAACCAGCAAAGCAATGTGCATATACATTAAAAAATAAATTGTGTTTGTGTGGAGGCAATTGATAAGAATCTTGGGAGAACCACACCACAAAAGCTAGCTATTATAGTTGGAGAGCCCAAGGCCTAATAAACCCCACACCGGAATCCCATACTTCCGATATGGGATCAAGTCCCATACCTTGCAATTGGATCTTAACATGGCTATTGAAATTGCAATCCAACTCGTAGGATGGTATGATCCTACAAGTTTTACCCTACCAAACAATTCTACTCCCACCAGAAATCACAAAATAGCAACTAGCAAGATCCAGGTCAAGGGGAAACAGTTGGGCCTACCTTTTGATTAGTTGAGTCATTAGCTGCGAAGAGAGGTTTTACAATCCAAGGGTCAATGATTTAGAAGGAACCAGAGTATATGGAGTTCAAGTTTAGTGAGATGGGAGCTGACAACGTTTAACAGATGAAAACTAGGGTTCACATCATAACACAAGTTGCATAATTTACAATTAATTGCAACTATAAACGATTAAATTGTCACTAGTCTGAGCTGCTTAGCCCCATCCATCTAGCAAAAAATAAAATATTCTCACTAATCTAATTTATTGATAAATTACAAATAATTCACATTGATATGTTCAATTGTACTTCACAAGCATCAACACCAGTAAATTAAACCAAAATTCAATTTTTGGTGAGCAGAAAAATGTAGGCAGGTGAAAATTTATAACCTGACTATCCAAATTAAGATTGAGAACATCAATGCTGGAGATAAAACCATTTGCAGCGCCATCTTGAACTATTGCTTCAATCTGTTGTTTGCCATTAAAAAAACATAAGATTATCTGTCTCCAATGTCCCAAATCACAATAATAACAGGCATCCAATTATTAATCTGCTCATACAATGATATTATTCTGCACATATAGTAACATGCATAGTCAATTCCATTGCATAAGAACCTTGGGAGAACCAGAAGTAGAGGACATAGTCCAATTAATGATCATTAATGCTTCCCTTTAGACCTATCTGTATTCAGGTCTGTGAATTTAAAGATTTTAGTCAGCTGATAAATGAGAATTAAGAACGATGCAATGGAATTTACAGTTTTTGAATGCTTCAGAACCTTCTTTCTACCTAATCTTCTTCCACTTCTTTGATCCTGTACACATACATGGATAATGTTTGTGCCACATAACATCTGACAACCTGACTATTCTATCTCTGAAAAATGCAGTCCACACCCTTAAATTCATGCCTTTTCACCTTAATTATTTATTTACCAAACCATTTATATTTTTCATCATCAAATTTCAAATTTCCACATAAATCATCCATTGTAAGACATGTTTCTCCCATTTCAAAGAAATCAAACTTTTTGTCCAATGACCCACACACACACACACACACAAGGGGAGGTACACACTGAGAACCAAAAATACTTCAATGCTTTATACAAAGCAATTTATAGAGCCTAAGCCTAGTACTTCTTCCACACACTGACAGGAAAACATAAGCAAGCTCAGCTACACTTACAATGGCCTTGTAGAAAGCAATTTGCGGAACTGTATACTTAGTCCCCAGCTTGGATTGTTCATCTGAAACAGTATTGACTACTCCATAATAAACTTGGCCATCATATTGATCTATGCAGCCACGCAACTCAAAATTAGCACAAGTAAGTGCCTTGTTTATTGTCAGAATAAATGCATCGAACAGTTTACGATCAGTGCCTATATCAGAAAAGACCAATGCAATCAAAGTCATGAGTCATGATAAAAAAGCTAACAAAGACACATGAAACACAAGAAATCATAAATTGGAAATTAGAAAATAAAATATTTCTTTGCTAATATGAAACCCTTATTATATTTTCAAATCATGTTACATTTCATCCTCAAGGCTCATCACGCTGAAACATTCAACTGAATGATCAGAACTTAATTTAATATCCCATGTTTAAGCAAGAATATCAATCAAGAGAAAAAACTAAAATTTTGAATGTCAAATCAAAACTATGAACCTATGTGTAAAGTATAATTAAAAAATGGGGAGAAGAAAACAGAACTGCTCCACAATAAAATAAAATTGATAAACACTTTAAAGGAAATGGGGGAAAGAAAAACCTGGGTTTTTCTTGGTGAGGTCCTCAAACATGGAGTGTAATTCCTTCTCTTTGAGCGGGCCTCGTGACAATAGAGCTTGAATTATGACATGGTGCCTCCAGCTTAACCCACCAGACATGCTTCTTTCAATGGAAATTCAGAAACCCTAATGTAGAATGAATTTTGGCAATTAAAAAGTGAAAACAAAAGGAAACAAAGGGAAGAACCTACCTCTTTCAGCAATAAATCTAAATGAAAACAACTAACCTCTTCCTTGCTTCCCTGCACCCAGCGGCCAAAGAATATAGCAATAAACTTAGTCCTCCAAAAACTCCAATGTTTTAATTGACTAAACAAATACCGCTCAAAGCTTCCTGAAATAATTACCCAAAAGTCTCAGCAGCAACCAAAAAAAGAACTCCCAAATCACCAAATTGAATGTGGAGACTGTACAAGGAAAAACAGGAGCCATGGAAACAGCTTTTGTAGTATATATAATAATAAGTTAAGTGAATTACATGCATGCTGCAACAAAATCATAAAGAATGCATATTTAACAGAATATATCAAAGTAACAAAGCAGACCAACAGGTATCAGCTATACTTTAAGAAGCAGCATATAAACCACACAAATCACAGTATGGGATTCTGAAAAATCGAAATTGTGCGGTAACTGTAACGGAACACAAAAGTAAAGAATGTGCCTCTAAAATAGCACATACCCCTGCACTTTCAGTGATGAAGAAGTTTGCCATGACGGGGTTTATCTTTAATTAGGAAAAAGTTTATAATTAGTGATATTGATCTTCTCATAGTGAATGTAATTTGATGCGATTATGTAATTAACGTACTGTGTGTGTAATTTTGGAAAGGGAAAAATAGTTCTGAAAACGATATTGAAGGCGCAACAAAATTATAACTAGTCATGATCTCTAATGCACGGATACTCCAAAAGGGGGAAGGGCTCTCTCCAGTCACTGGATTTCTCCGGTAAATGTGGGGCCCACAGAATGTGTGTATCTGTCTCTCTCCTGCTGGAGAAATCCAGTACTGGTAGGGGTGTAATCGGGTCGGGTCGGGTTTAGGGTAAATAAGAGTCCAAACCGATAGAATTGCATCGGTTTGGGTTGTGTTGGGTCGGTTTTAGCATTTTTTCACTGCACAACCCGAACCAACCCGACCTTCTACTGGTCGGGTCGGGTCGGGTCTCGGGTTCAATTAAAACAATGCTAGAAAAACTAGATTTTACAGAAAAACGTGAAAAAAATGGAAAAAATTCTGAAGCAACATTTACTAATCAAAACAGAGTTATTTCCAAATAGATCCATTAGTCTCTTCTTCTTAGAAGCAGTAACTTACAAATCTATTTGTTTCAAGTTCAACTACCTTCAAATTCACCAGCAAATCATGAACATATTTATTTCCCTCCATATTCAGAAAATCATTACACATGGCATCATAAGTCCCAAACTCCAACAACAGAGTTATTTCTAATTTCTAATCTCATGTAACTCTAAACCATAACCAGTGTATAAAATTCAAGGAAAATGGAAAAAATCCAGTGAACATAAATATCACAAGATTCACAACTTCCATAATTCAAAATCAATTGCAAATTTAGTTTCTTCAATATTCAATAAGGACAACAAGCAACAGAACCACACATCAAGTGCAAAACCATAAACCAAGTTATAAAGGAACAAACAAACAACTCATCAAGTGGTTCTGGAATCTCTTCCTGCCATTCTGCATGATTATAAATAAAAACAGGTATTAAAAATAGTGTAATGGGAAAACAAATTAAAAACATAAAATTTGTGAATAAAAACAGTGATGGAAAATTTGTGATTCCATCATAACAACAAGAAGTTTGATTCATAGCAGTAGTAAACAGTCTCTTGAACAGTCCATTATTCATTTTACATCATGATATAAAATTATAAATTAAACCAAAACTTAGCAATGCATCCAAAACAAAACACCATCGAAAATCAGCATTCATTCATCATTTCATCAAACTAATAGTCTTCTCGAACTAAATCACTTAATTAAGGTCTTCCTCACTATTACAATACCAATATCCAAGGAACTATCAAATAGCAAAAAAATAAATCCCACCAATCTTACTGTCAAATAAGCACTATTAGATACTGTATAATTTAATTTTTTTTTCGGATATCCATATGCAGAATACATTACTAATAACTTGCAACACTAATAGTTATAAAGCTGAAACAGTTAAGAAAAAATGAGAAGCTACTGTTTTAATTATATAATCCCCTTCTACCACATACCAGAATAATAGATAGTGTTATATTAACAGATAGTGTTAAATTATTTCCTAATAGATAGTGTTATATTAACAAAACCACACATCATCCTATAAACCCTACAGCAGGAAAATGAAGAATCTCCCCTACCCTGTCTCCTATTTCATTCAGTTTCAAATAGCAGCAATAGAGAAATTCTACCCATGTAAAATTTGAAAAGAAAGAAATCAAATTCAGAGATCAAATAACCCAAATCATAGATCAAATAACCTAAATCAGAGATCAAATAACCCAAATTCAGAGATCAAATAACCCAAACAGAAACAAAACTTCAGAGATCAAATAACCCAAATCAGCAAAAACAGAGCTCCAAAATCAAACCTTTTTTCTTCTCAGCGGTGAATCTGTGCAGGGCTGGGTCAATCTGCTTCAATGGTTCTTCCCCGAATTGTTAACAGAGAGCAATCAAATCAGCAAAAACTGAGCTCCAAAAATTAAAAATGAATTAGAAGAAGAATCAAGAGAGGAAGCAATGAACTCAGCACAGAGAGAACGATGAAGGGAGAAGATTGAATCTGGAAAAAACACCCTTACCTGAGACGTGAGAACGATCCTCGACCTTGGGGAAGAAGAAGACGACGCTGATGATGGTGACGGCCATAGCGGCGACGGCGAGACGAGGAGGAGGGCGTGGTGATTGTCCGTGAGGGTGTGAGTGAGGCAGTGAGGATGAGAGAAGCTCTAGGGCACAAAACCTTTCTGAAGGGAAAATGAAATGAGTCTCGCGAGAATAGTCCAGAAGCCCTTAACTAAGCTATGCCCCGGTTCGGGTCCGGGTTGCTCGGTTTATAAAAATGGAGACCCGATACTTGAACCGTAGTGGTTCGGTTTTGTTAAAAAATGACCCGACCCGAGACCCAACCCAACTCACTTTTTCTTGTTTGGATTGGTTCGGGTTGACCGGGTTGGCGGGTCAACTCGAACCCGCTTACACCCCTAAGTACTGGAGAGGATATTTTTCCCTCCAAAAGTGGAAAGGTACCGGTACTGGGTAGGATAAGCGTGGATACACACCCAGTGTGTACCCAAACAATTTTTCAAAAACAAAAAACACAAACGGGTATGTTTTGGGTAGGCCCTGGGTACGTTTTGGGTAGGCCAGTACCAACACTACCATTTTAGGTGATTACTTTTCACCATGGTTACTTTAAGTTTAAGACTTTGAGAACTCGTTAACAATTTTATGAATATTTAGAAAATGTTAGTTGCATACGGACTAGGATTGCCAGAGAAAATGCAAGAGAAAAACAGAGATAAAAAACTTCAGTATAAATGACAACGAAATGTCTGCTTAATCCCAGAATTGATGAGCAAACACCCATAAGATAAAGACAGCAATTTATCAACCTAAAGCTACTATTCTATAATCCCGGTCAAAAATGAAGTAAAACATTCTTGTTGCACTGATTTTGATCATTTTAGAGATTTTAACCATGCAATTGTATCATGTAGAATACGCAATTACGCACCCACAAGGATTTAAAAAGAATAATAATAATAAGGGAAGTAGGACAAAAAATAAACTGGCAAACAGAACCTAAATGAACAGATGAGTCTGACCACACCTTCAGTCTTCGTTGTTTCTCTGATACAAAGAAGACGAATCCATGAGTTTTCTGATTACAAATAAACGAAAACAAAAATGAAAATAAAAAATGAAGAATAGCTACCTCTCAAAATAGGGATTTACCTCAGTAAGTAACTCACGCCATAGAGAGGGAAAGAAGAAATCGATGAACCCTTAGTTTTGCAATTGCAGGTAAAGAGAGGGAGGGTTTAGGGACATTTAGGGAAGTTGAAGCGTTTGGTTAAAAGAGTGGGAAAACACTGAAAAATATTGCTCTGGCGGGAGAGAGGATACACCACCGAAAAAAAGGACAAATTTATTAATGGCATTATATTTAATTTATATTTTATACTAACATTCTATCCATGAGTTTTCTGATTACAAATAAACGAAAACAAAAATGAAAATAAAAAATGAAGAATAGCTACCTCTCAAAATAGGGATTTACCTCAGTAAGTAACTCACGCCATAGAGAGGGAAAGAAGAAATCGATGAACCCTTAGCTTTGCAATTGCAGGTAAAGAGAGGGAGGGTTTAGGGACATTTAGGGAAGTTGAAGCGTTTGGTTAAAAGAGTGGGAAAACACTGAAAAATATTGCTCTGGCGGGAGAGAGGATACACCACCGAAAAAAAGGACAAATTTATTAATGGCATTATATTTAATTTATATTTTATACTAACATTCTATCATGTGAAATGTAGGGGATAAATAATAAAGGCTTAAATATGTTTTTCATCCCTATAATTTTAGAGAGTTTTGTTTTTTATTCCTCTAATTTTTTTTTCAAATCATCCCCACGAATTGAGAAATCCATGAATGACATCCTCATCGTTCACTTCCATTTAAAGGTAATAACGGAGCTCACACGTGTTAGCGTGATGTGTAAATACAATTTTCAATTTTTTCTTAACTGAAATCCCCATATCTTATCCATATTAACACTCTGTCATTGCAATCCCTAGTTCCCAAATTTTTGGTTTTCTTCTCCAAATGTGAGGTTCTGCAAAACTCCGTGCCTTTTAGTTTCCGAGCCTAGACGCAACAATGTTGAAAGGTCGTAGATCTGGCCAAGAGAAGAAGCATTTAACTATGAGATCTTCTTCTTCTCACCCGTGGAGCATGCTATGCAAGTGTGGGGAAGAGGTGTTACCATTGACGTCAAGCACGTTGACAAACCCGGGGAAGACGTTTTGGAGGTGCCCAATCGGAACGTAAGTGATTATTGTTCTTGTTACTCTTCACCACCCTTTTGTGTTATTCTTCTTCTTCATCTTTCATTTTTTGTGCTCACCTTCACCTATAAGTTGGCACGTTTGAGCAGAGTTGTGAAGGTTGCAATTTCTTTCGTTGGTGCAAGGAAGAAGACGTGCAAAAGCCTGGAAATGATGAGGGCTAGAAACGCTATGAGCTGGAGGTTGCAGATTTGGAATTCAAAGTTACAAAACTGAAGAGAAAGTTAAATGAGGAGAGAGTTATTAGAAGATTGATGACTGCTGTTATGATTGTATCTTGGGCACTGACTATTGATCTATGTATTTTTTCCTCAATTAATTGTGTATGGTCTTAGTGTAGGTTTGTTTATGAGGTTATTCACTCGTTTGTAAGGCAGCATTTAAGTTCTGTATCTTTTGCAACAACCAAATTAATGTGAAATTTGAAGATGATTATTTTGGATACAACCAAATTAATGTGAAATTTGAAGATGATTATTTTGTTATCCAAATTTTAGCAAGTATATAAAAATCAAGAATCGGACTTTGAGTAAAAGATAACATTGCTCACTCATAAGAGTAAATGCATAATACCTTAAGCCAAATAAATCTACATCACCTAACAGTGTTTGAGAACACCAAAATATTGTACTTAGTTGTGCATCTAGAGACACTTTACAACATAAACATAATAAACACTAAAAAACAAAAGCTTAAAATATTCGGGAAGCATAACTTTACAACCAATGCTATTGGGCCCAAAAAAAGGACCTAATGTCTACTTAATTTTTGTCCATATGTTGCATTGAAGCATGGTCCCATGTGAGTCTTTTGGAAAAAGAATCAAGTGTCAGTCCCACTTGTCTGAGTGGGAATTACTCCATCTGTGTTGGCACCATCACTTTGGGATGGCATAAATGGTTATGTAGGTTTGGTGCCTCCAGCTTCATTACTATTTCCTCCTTCACCAGTGGCCATTGTCTTTGCTAAATCTGCAAGTTGTTGCATTGTGTTGTATGTATGAAGAAGTTCTGGAGATATGGGGATATCTTTGGTGACAACATTTCAATCAGATTGATTGCCAGAAAGGACTTGCCTTGCTAGACCCTGCATCAATTACAATTACAGATTCCATGAAAGGTTTGGTGTTGTTGTGCAACAAACATAAACAAAAAAAAAACATGTTGGGTAGCTTACCATGATTTTCTGCACATCTTTTTGCTGACTGAATGTGGTTTGCAGAAGGGGATGAAGTTACTCGGGTCTGATACAGGAATTAAAATTAAGTTGATAGACTTACTCATGGATTAAACAAATAATGAGATGCAGCAGAAAAATTTATGCAGAAAATTTTACCAGATCAGTTATAGAGGTTGTAAGTTTTGTAAATAGTCCAACAAGGAGATTATTTTGAATCTCAACTTGACTTTGAGGAACTGTTGCAGGACCTTTTTTCAAGCATTTCTTCTGCAGGCTTTCCTTTTGTAATGACTTAGGAATATGTTGTCTTGGATTAGCACTCTTCCTCTGTCTTTTTAGTTGACTACCTTCACCCTGAGCATCATGTGTATGTTTTTTTGTTAAAGAAAGTAGAAAATTTAATCCATTTACATCAGTTATGCTAGCAATTTATAAGCTACTTACTTTTCCAGGGGCAGTACCAGTATCATTGTTAGGATCTTGTGCAGGTGCAACCACTTGGACTGGACCACTTGTTGTCTCTTGAGTTGGGGCTCCCTGTACAGGTGTGAGGTAGACATTGGTTTAAACAGATATTGTGGTTGAGGAATCATAAGTAGATTGTGGTTGGGAAAATACCTGACTTTGAGGAGCAGTATTTCCATCCACAGTAGCGGAATCTTGTCCAGCAAGTGGAGGTGGATCTTCTGTCATGTAGGAACTGCATAATTTTGCTAATTGCATGATTTTTGCTACAGATTTTACTACCAATTAGCTACAAATTTTTATCGATATGAACTAAATTGATATATTTTCAATTTTTGAATGACTAAGATCACTTGTTTTAAATTGCATGGACTAAAATCAAATCTCAACTATATTTAAGGGACTAAAAATATATTTAACCTATAATATAAACAACGAAACCAAATGCGGATCCTAACTACGGTGACTATTATGTTTATAAAAGTCATTCGATGGTAAATTGATATAAAGTAATGATATGTGTTAATAATTTTAAGTCTCAAAGCAATTTTATTTTACACAATTTAAATAAAATCAATTCTTTTAAATAAAATTTCAAAATACCATTCTGAAGCACAAACCCATTATTTTAACAACAATTATTTCAAATTTAATCCAACTAAAATAAGTGTGTTGGTATCTACGTTATCATCGAAAAAATCAATTTTCTAAAAAGCAAAAATTTATCACGTTTGTTGATCTTGCATGAAATTTGCGTGATTGATTTTTAATCCATACTAACGTGCAAACAAACATACTTATAATGTGTTTGAAAACCAATTTGGTGCAGACTCAAAAGCACGTCTAAGAAGCTACTACTGACTGATAGCATTGCTACAAATGTGGATCCAATGTCATTTTAACGTAATTCCAAACATGCTATTAGTATATTTAGTGTGTGTTTGGTTTAGCGTTGAAACTGGTCAAACTCAAGTTTAGATTTTCTAACGCAACTATTTCTAGCGTTGGAAACGTGAGTCTATCACATTTCAACGTTAAACCTAACATGCTCTTAGTTTACACTAAAATCACATTACAAACATGAAACTGGACCAACATTACCGACTGATTTGTGTTTATAACGTGATTTTGGCTTAGTAGTGTTGGCTCGGATCCATATACTCGGATCCATATTTGTAATGTGATTTTGGTGAAAACAAAAAACACACCGATGTAACCCAAATTTGATTGAAGCAATTTTCCTGAAGAAGATGCCGTAATGAAGTAAGTTTCACCAAATTGGAAGTAGCATTGTGCTACTGTCCTTTTACTTTGTACAGCAGGGGTACAAATTTGAGTTTTTGCCTTCTACAACACTCACCCCAAAAAATAAAAAAGAGAAAGGGGAAAAAACTGCATATCATACTGATATGTCAGTTTACAATGAAGCCAGTGACTGACTGATATGAACTACAAATATTTAAATGAAAGCAATTTGAATATTCAATAACTGCACATTGTAAACTCTGTAAACAACCACTTTAACCAAACAACAATGTTGTCTGATGCACAAAAGCTCATTGTTACAGGACATTTATAATTCTTACAGGGAAATTATCTTTGTATGTGAATGTGAATGTGAATGCTCTCCAAAAGAACCTAATTCTCCATCATGATCATGAAATATTAGCGTCAAAACTCCTACCAAACACAGCACTGAACCAACAAGGAGTTTGTCATACCGCTCTATCCAGTGAAACTTCAGCTGACTGGCTCCATAGAATGATAATGCTACCAGTGAAGTCATCACAGTTATTGTACTGTAAATGAAATATTACCATGTGTTAAGCTTCATAATAGTTCAAACATAATTGAACTAACTTAGGTGTCGTTTGGGGTGGTTTCTAGTTGTTAGTGATATACTTTATATTTTGTATAGACTTTGTGCAGCTTTCTGAGCACGTTTATTTTACTGTGCACATGTGCTAAAGCTTTAGTTAGTTTGTTAGATGCAGTTAGCTCTTAACTGAAACAGATTCAGTTTACATTCAGCTTCTAGCACAAGCTTCAGCTTAGTATAAATACCTCTGTAATTCTTGTTAGGAATATGCACTAGAGACTTATATATTTGTGAACATCCATCACTTGTATCATGTTATTTTATAAAGGCAAACTTATTCTTTTAGAATATAATTATTGTCCTTAGAATAGTAAGCTTAAACTTCATAAGGAATCAAGTAGATGACTTGATCGTGAGAGCTTATGAAGAACTATTCTTAAATAGTCCCTAGTCAATTATCATCTTAGGACAAAGATGCATTTAGACTAGCATGTGAGTTCATTGATGATCACATCTCACAGATCATGGATATGAGATATTATGTGCTCACATAGGTACACATTAAGAGTAATGGTGTACTGGACAGACTCACCTTAAGAACGTTGCATGAGTTGTTACATAAGTGTCATGAACGTTTCTTAAATTAATAAATGTTATATGAAGTCCTTCGACCTGAAATCACTACGATTCCTACATAAGGAATTATATGTTTTAAACGTTACCTATAACAGGGTAATCATAAAGTTGGTTTTTGGACATATAATAAATTATGTGGTGGAATGTGAGTGCCCTAGATGGGATTTGTCCCTCCTATGTAACAGAAGTTATATCTGTAGGCCTCTTGATAAAGTGAGACTGCAAAATGCATGGCCATGCTCAGGAGAATAAATATGATATATTTATTTTCTGTACAGTCTACTTGGGGATCAAGAAAATATAAATTGAACTATACAAGGTTGACACAATCCATGCCCTTGTGTTCAATTAGATATTTGAACAAAGGGACAGAGAATATAAATTAGTATAATAAAATAGGATTTATCAAAGTTATTGATAATCGTAATATTTGGATAGTGATGTGTTGCTAGATACCGCTCACTATTTATGATATTAAATATAAAAGAGTTTTATTTTAATATTATAACCAAATATTAAAATCCTATTGGGTCACACGCATACAACATGCCACTAGGAAAGGATAATAATTCTAATTTAATTTAATTAGAATTATTATGGGCCAGACCCATAAGTGTCAGGGTTAAGTGAGTGAAGGGTAAAACCCTAGCCACCACTCTATAAATAGAGCATAAGATGCACTACCCTGAGACACATGAGCAATTGCTTCTTACTTTCTAAGGCTACTAGCAGAGCTGAGGAGAGAATCCTAGTCCGGCTGTTGGCGTGGATACCAATAGAGACGTGGCTACACTTGCCTCGTTAATAATCCTAATAAGGTACGGCCTTTCGTTTCAATACCTTTTATGCTTTGATTCGTGTTTTCGCAAAACGATTATAACAAGGGAGGGAATCCATTTATTTCCGCTGCACCCTGACAACATGCTTGATTCCCTTCAGTTCTATCATAGAATCTAATGAACAATTTCCCAAAACACTTTCTACTCTCTTTCTCTCTTCTTCTCTCATCTATTATCAAATTCTATGAACCCTAATATTTCGAACATGGTATCAAGAGCTTGATCCATGGCTTCCGCATCTGAACAAGAATCCATTCCTGTTACTGGAACCAGAATACTTCAATCGAACGATGGAGTTCGCACTCCTCCCACCACTTTTTCGCACAATATTTCCGTCAAATTGGACGAGAAAAATTTTCTTCAGTGGCGTCAGCAAGTAGAAGGAGTTTTACGAGGCCACAAACTGCAACGTTTTGTTTGTAATCCGGTTATTCCTCTGCGTTTTCTTACTGAATCTGATCGGGACTCAAATGTCGAGAATCCTCTCTATTCTGACTGGGAACAGCAAGACTCGCTACTCTGCACATGGTTACTATCAACGATCTCAGATTCTTTGCTTCCAAAAGTGATAATATGTCGCCATTCTTGGAAAGTTTGGGAGGAGATTCACAAATTTTTTGATAACCAGATCAAAACCAAATCCAGGCAACTGCGCTCGGAGTTGCGTTCCATCACAAAAGGAACTAGAAACATTGCTGAATTTCTTGCACGTGTTCGCACCATAGCTGATGCTTTGCTCTCGATTGGAGATCATGTGCCATATCGCGATCAATTTGAGATAATTCTTGAAGCTCTACCAGAGGAGTTTGATGTTGTTGTTGCTGCGATCAATAGTAAATCTGAAATAGGCTTAAATATGTTTTTGGTCCCTATAAATATAGGTCATTTTGCGTTTGGTCCCTACAAAATTTTTTTTTGGATTTTAGTCCCCATAAAATTTTTTGTTAGTCCCTTTCGTCCCTGACGTTAACTCATGCTGATTTGGCTAACGGCAGAGACACATCAGCTGTACACGTGTCTTTTTCATGTTTAATTAATAAAATTTAACATATTCTAAATTACTAAATTAACCCTAAGTGGGTCTTTAACCCTAATTAACCTTAACCCGTGAAAAGAGAGGCACAAATTTGGGTCTTCTCCAAGTGACTTTTTTTCACTGAGAAAATCTTTTCACTGTGAGCTTCTGGTGCAAGAACTGTGGCTGCTTTCCGACGTGGGTGATTGTGTGGATTTTGCTCGACGTACGTGGGTCAGAGTGTGGAAGACGTGGGTGTGCTGCATCATCCCGTGAAAAAGGCGTCCCGAAGCACAACAGGTTAGTACTTGATGCCCTAATTTAATAGTTTCTTGCCATGTGGGTGGGGACGAGTATTGTCGGTAGGAATGAGTTTATATTTAGGGAAGAGTAAATAAATGTTTTGAATGGGCGTGTGGGGACCGTTTTTATTTGTTTATTAATTTGCCTTTGATGTGAATTTACCTCTGTAGGCATGGGTTTTACAGTAGTGGTGCATCATGGGGGGCTTTTGTGAAAGGTCGTACAGTGAGGTATGGGGGTGGTGAAGTCCATGCAATTCATAACATAGATATTGATAGTTGGAGTTATTTTGAAGCCTTAGGAGTGGTTAAGGACTTAGGGTACCGTGAGAAAGTTAGCTTGTGGTGGAATATGGCTAAGGGCAGAAGGAATAGGACCTTTAGAAGCATTACTTGGGACTCTCATGCACTTGAAATGGGTAATTATGCACTGCTGCATAACTGTGAGGTGGATTTGTATGTTGAGCATACACAGATTGCTGAGCCTATATTACTTGAGGATAGTACATTGTTGACATATAAGGAAGATGGTGATAAAGAAAATGTTGAAGGTGATGGGATAAGTGGAGAAGGGGATAGCAAATTTGATGAGGGAGATGTTGAAGAAGGTGATGATGTCAATGTTAATTCAAAAGGTGCTAGGGATGGTGATGTAGATGATTTTGTTGATGGAAGTGAGTCTGATGATGGCATTAATGATGTTCATTTTTCTGATAGTGAAGAAGAGAGGGACTTGGGGTTGGATGATGGTTTTGATGACAATAATAATGAACAAAATGTGGTTAAAGAAAGGAAACTGAAAACCAAAACCACACCACTGAAGAATCCAATTCTGAGTCCTGAAAAGAGGGCTAGGAAAATGACACCAAAGAGAGGTAAAAGGAAATTATTTGAGGGTGAGGGTAGTGGTGTGCATGGATTAGAGGTTGATCCTGAGGTCTTCATTCCACCAAATGTTGCAAGCATGGATGTTATTGATGAGGAATACCTGAGTGATGAGTTGCATTCTGACTTGGATGACAATTGTGAATCTGATAATGACAAACCGAAATATCCCACATACCAAAAAGAGGAAATGTGCAAACAATTTAAATTTAGGCTTGGGATGGAGTTTAGATCATTGAAAGAGTTTAAAGATGCCATTCTGGAGCATTCTGTTCTTAATGAAAGGGAAGTGGTTTTTGTTAAAAATGATTCACTGAGGGTGAGGGTGAAGTGCAAGAGAGACTGTGAATTTATGGCTTTTGTCAGCAAGGTTGGAAGATCATCCACATACAGAATGAAGACATTGGTTGGCAGACACACTTGTGGGCGTGTGTTTCATAACCAGAATGCCAAATCACAGTGGGTGACAAAGGTCATGGTTGATAAGCTTAAGAGCAATAACAATATGAGTTTGAAGGACATTGTGGAAGACATTAGGAGGAATTATTCTGCTGGGATAACTATTGATAGGGCATTCAAGGCCAGGGTCATTGCTAGGGAGGTAGTGGAAGGTGATGCAAAGAGTCAGTACTCACTTTTATGGAGGTATAGTGCTGAGCTAAGAAGGGCAAGTAGGGGCAACACTTGCAAAATAGAATTGGATAGGCCAAGTTTGGAGGTCCCACCAAAGTTTAGCAGATTTTTTATGTGTCTAGATGGGTGCAAGAAAGGATTTCTGTCTGCATGCAGACCATTTATTGGAGTAGATGGCTGCCATTTGAAGACAGCTTATGGAGGAATATTACTGGTAGCAGTTGCAAGAGATCCTAATGACCAGTATTTTCCCCTGACTTTTGCTGTGGTTGAAAATGAAACCAAGGACAGTTGAAGGTGGTTTCTTTCATTATTACTAGAGGACATTGGAGATTTGAGTCAGAAGAGATGGGTTTTCATCTCTGATCAACAAAAGGTACTTTACTGAATATCACAAATATTAACCTTACTCAATTCCCTATTTTTATTTTGTGTTTATTGTAATAAGTGTTTATTTTGTCATTTACAGGGTCTTGTCCAAGTATTTGAAGAAATGATGGGTGGTGTGGAGCATAGGTTTTGTTTGAGGCATTTATATGCAAATTTCAAGAAGAAATTTGGTGGGGGCACACAGATGAGGGATTTGATCATGGCAGCTGCCAAATGTACATACCAAGAGGCATGGAGGCAAAAGATGGATGAACTCAAAGCAATCAATGAAAAGGCTCATGATTGGCTTGCTGCAGTACCAACAAAAGCATGGTGTAAACATGCTTTTACATTCTACCCAAGGTGTGATGTTCTTATGAACAACCTATCTGAGGCATTCAACAACACCATTTTACTTGCAAGAGACAAGCCAATCATCACAATGTTCGAGTGGATCAGGACATACATCATGCAAAGGAATGCAACTCTGAATGAGAAAGTTCACAAGTATACTGGGAAGATAATGCCTAAGCCAAGGAAGAGGCTTGATAGAGAAATTCTGATGAGTGGGCATTGGCTTGCTACATGGGTTGGAGAACTCAAATTTGAAGTAACACATACAATGGCATTTGACAAATTTATTGTTGATCTTCAAGCACACTCTTGCAGCTGCAATTACTGGGAGTTGGTGGGCATACCCTGCAGGCATGCAGTGGCAGCCATATCAATGAAAGGAGATCATCCAGAAAATTATGTGCACAAGTATTACTTGAGGGAAACATATATTCAGTGTTACAAGCACACTATAAGCCCTATCAATGGTAAGAGACAATAGCCAGTAGTTGACAATGAACATATCTTGCCACCTGATTACAAGAGGGCACCTGGTAGGCCAAAAAATTAAGAAGAAGAATGCCTGAGGAGGATGACAACTCAAGTAAGCTGATGAGAAGTCACACTACAAACAGGTGCAAAAGATGTCTCAACTATGGCCATAATGTTAGGAGTTGTAAATTACCACCAAAGGAGCCTGAAGGAGATGGTGATACATCCAACCAACCAGCTGCAAGTAATAAAAACTCTCAGGTAAATCATTTAACTATTTATGTAACATTTTTAATTACCATGTACACAACTAACTGCTACTACTGTTTAGACTGTGTAGACTAAAGACAAAGGGAAGGAAATTGCACAGGGTAGCACATCAGGGACTACTACTGCATCTAAGAAGAAGGCACAGGTATATCACTTATTTATTTTTGTAACATTTAACATCATTTATACACAACTAACAACTAGAGATTTGATCATGGCAGCCTCATGACAAAGGGAAGCAGAAAGCACAAGGAACAACTTCAAGGACTACTGCTGTCAAAAAGAAGGATGCTGCTACGGGTACTGCTGCTGGTAACAAAAAGGCTGCTGCTGCAAAAAAATCTGCAACTGGAAGGAAGAAGACAGCAGCTCAGTCCAAAGCCACTACAAAGGTTAGGGGTCTATACATATTTATGTTTTTGAATTTACATTACTCATTTGGACTGCTAAACAAACTTTGGACATCTGTTTATTTGCAGGGAAAGTAAAAAAAGGGACAAACTGCTTCTGGGCCAAGTATGGCAGGGACTGAATGTGGACAACATATGCAAGTGGATGGAGGCCAACTAGAGATCCCTCAAATTCCAGAATATGCCAAAAACCTTATTGTGGCACAACTGCTGACAAGGATGATGGCAACTAGTAACACATGGGCACAACTGCTTACTGACCAGCAAGCACAAGTTCAGACAACCCAGAGTGAGGTCACCATGCAAGAACAAAGTGGTGTGACACCAACTCAAAATTCTGATGTTGGTCAAGAACCTGATGGTGGGCCTACAAATCCCACAGAAGATTAAGTTTGTTGTCAAGTTATCCATATTGTAAAGGGGGGGTGCAAAGTTAGGACAATTTTTTTTGTGGTGCAGCTTATGGACACCTTATTCAGCAATCAGTGGTATTTTGTTGTTGTAATTAATGACAGGTTCTTTTAGTCTCATAGGTATTTTGTGGTGCAAGCTTAGTGACACCTTTTTTCAGCTTTAATTAGTCTGCAGTGATGCTTACCAAACACTGTTTAATGGCATGTAATTAACTCTTTGATGGAGAGTAATGAAGTTGTTTATTTTGCACATTGGTGACATTCATTGCCTATTTAATTCTGTTTTTTCTTGCTATCATAATGCTTACCAAACATCTGCTGACTTTGCTAATTATACAATAGCCTAACTGATCAATTTCATACATGTCAAATCTGAAAAAAAAAAAAACAATTGCATATGAAGCAAAAAACAGCTGAATTTCAATATTTCATTTCATTCCCCAGCGTCACCAATTTAATACAGTGCTAAGCTCAAAATACAATAGCCAAAACAAGCTCTTGAAAACTCATAAAATATTGACCACTGTCTCAACAGAAAGGCAACACAAATTAAAACACTAAACCCCACATTTTGTCCCACATTGGCATTTCAACAAACACCATATGCATACAAGAAACAACATGACCCATTGCATGACAAGGAGTTTCTTGGTCAATCTGGATGCAGTCCTCTCCTTCTCCAACTTCATGTGCAACTTGGAATTCTTCAACTTTAGAGTTTCTATCAACATCTCTGAGGTGTTGCAACAACTTCCACCAAGTAAGTCCCCTAACTTGTCATCTTCCTCCACCCACTCAAACAACCCACAACTCCTATTCACGTCCTACATTTGCCCATAAACAGCAATCAATTGAAACCCAAAAAAAACACAGAGTCAGAAAACAAAAGGGGGAGGGAAGAAGCCACGAAAAAATCACAAGAACACACCTTCCAGTTAGGGCACCTTCGAAATCTCTTCCCTGGGTTTTTTGCCTTGCTGCCAGCCGTGAAGACAACCACTTCATCACCACAGCCACACCTCTTCCTTGAGTATCCAGAAGCGGACGACGACTTCGAGCTCCCAGCCATGGCAGACGATGCGAAAGAAGACGTGAGGAAGAGAAGTTACTGGAATTAAACGATGAAAGGAAACAAGAATTGGGGTTTTTTAACCTAGTCTGTAAATCAATTTGGTTCAAACACGTGTTCAGCTGATGTGTCTCTGTCGTTAGCCAAATCAGCATGAGTTAACGTCAGGGACGAAAGGGACTAACAAAAAATTTTATGGGGACTAAAATCCGAAAAATAAAATTGTAGGGACCAAACGCAAAATGACCTATATTTATAGGGACCAAAAACATATTTAAGCCTCTGAAATATGTTCCATGGATGAACTTGAGTCATTGATAACAGCTCACGAAAGTCATCTTGAAAAGAACAAGAAATCAGCCCTCACTGAAACACTCTCTGTCAACTTAACTCAAGCTAAGTCTGATTCACCTGCTACTTCTCTTCCTAATGATTCGGGGATCTCTTCTCCAATTTTTGATGCACAGTCAGGTTTTGGCAGAAATTCCAACTATAGAGGGCATGGTGGTCGTTTTCGTGGTCGATCCTCTGTGCAATGCCAAATTTGCTCTAAATTTGGTCATGATGCTAGCATTGGTTACTATCGGAACACTGGTCCCGATATGATTCAACAACCTCGTCCACCTCCCTGGCTTCAAAATGCATGGCCACAGTATTCTCAGCCTCATTTTCCACCCTCACATCATCACATGCAGCCTTCTACCTCATCTCAGCAGTTCTTACCATCTTCTTCAACAGGGCCTAGAGGTGTCCGGCCTCAAGTTTACATCACTGGTTCAGAACCATCTCATTCAACTTACATGAATTGGTATCCGGACTCAGGGGCTTCACACCATGTCACTGCAGATGGTGAAACATTCACAGATAACATCTCTCTTCCCGGGACAGATCATGTTCTCATGGGCAACGGTCAAGGTTTGCCTATAACTGCAATTGGCTCCACATCCTTTCTTTCTCCCTACAATTCACACACCCCTCTCACACTTAATAATCTTTTATTAGTTCCCTCCATTACTAAGAATCTGGTTAGTGTGAGTAAGTTTGCCAAGGATAACAATGTTTTCTTTGAATTTCATCCATCCTTTTGTGTTGTTAAATCACAGGACACTTCTGAAGTCCTTCTCACTGGCAGTCTTGGCAAGGATGGGCTATATTCATTTCCCAATATGCTCGTTGTTCAAGGGAATACTTCTCCACCAAATATGACTTCCATTGTACCTTCTGTTCATACACTTTCTAGTTCACAATCTGTTAATTCTGTAGGATCTACTTTGTATCATATTTGGCATTGTAGATTGGGGCACCCTCATCATGAGGCCCTAAAAATTGCTTTGAATTCTTGTAATGTCTCATTACCTAATAAAACTACATTTGATTTCTGTTCAGCCTGTTGTTTGGGCAAAGCACATAGACTTCCATCTCATCTCTCCACTATTGTTTATTCTTCTTCCCTTGAACTTGTCTTTAGTGATCTATAGGGTCCTGCCCCCACTACATCCTCCCAGGGATTTCATTACTTTCTAACTTGTGTTGATGCCTTTTCCAAATACACTTGGATATTTCCTCTCAAACGCAAGTATGATGCCTTTCAAGTGTTTGTTCAATTCAAAAATATGGTTGAACTGCAATTCAATTCCAAACTTAAGTCTGTCCAAACTGACTGGGGTGGGGAGTTTAGACCTTTGTCCAAATTTTTCAGTGACTTAGGCATCATTCACCGTGTAACCTGTCCTCATACACATCATCAGAATGGAATTGTAGAAAGAAAGCATAGGCACATAGTTGAGACTGGTCTAACTCTATTAGCTCAAGCCAAGCTTCCCTTTCAATTTTGGGACCATGCCTTTCTCACAGCCACTTATCTCATCAACAGAAATCATTGTTTTTTCTGATGCTGACTGGGCCTCTGATAGAGATGATAGAAGGTCCACATCAGGCTCTTGTATTTTCTTGGGACCTAATCTGGTTTCCTGGTGGTCCAAGAAACAGTCTCTTGTAGCTCGATCCAGCACTGAGGCAGAATACAGAAGCTTGGCAGCCACTGCAGCAGAGATTCTTTGGCTGGAGTCACTTCTTAAAGAGCTCAAGATCTCCTTCAAAACTCCCACTTTGTATTGTGACAATTTAAGTACTGTATCTTTGTCTCATAATCCTATCCTTCATGCTCGCACAAAGCATATGGAGTTGGACATCTTTTTTGTTCGTGAAAAGGTTATCAACAAGAGCCTTGTTGTCTCTCATGTTCCAGCTGACCTTCAGTATGCAGATGCTCTTACAAAGGCTCTCTCTCTCTTACGGTTTCAATTCCTAAGAGACAAACTCGGGGTTTTTGACAAGCTTACATTCTGCAAACCACCCTGAGTTTGAGGGGGGAATGTTAGTGATATATTTTATATTTTGTATAGCCTTTGTGCAGCTTTCTGAGCACGTGTATTTTACTGTGCACATGTGCTAAAGCTTTAGTTAGTTTGTTAGATGCAGTTAGCTCTTAACTGAAACAGATTCAGTTTACATTCAGCTTCTAGCACAAGCTTCAGCTTTGTATAAATACCTCTGTAATTCTATCATAGAATCTAATGAACAATTTCCCAAAACACTTTCTACTCTCTTTCTCTCTTCTTATCTCATCTATTATCAAATTCTATGAACCCTAATATTTCTAACACTAGTTTTCGGTTTTTGGTTTCGAAATCCAAATTTGAAAACAAAACTTGTTTGGATAAAACGGGGTTAAAATGGTTTTTACACAAGTTTCAAAACCAATTCCTTTTACTTTTCAAAACAAAAAAAAGGTTTTATGTTTTATGTTTTCTGTTTTCAGTTCATTTTTTTCTCTCTCCTCTCTCTCCTGTTTCTCTACTATTTCTCTCTCCTCTCTCTCTCATGTTTCTCTCTCCTCTCTCTCTCATGTTTCTCTCTCCTCTCTCTATTTCTCTCTCATCTCCCCCTTGGTATCTCTCTTGTTTCTCTCTCCTCTCTTCTCTCTCCTATCTCCTCTCTCTGTTTCTCTCTCCTCTCTCCCTCCTCTCTCTCCTTTCTACTCTGTTTCTCTCC